>JAGKPW010000377.1:0-395868 GCA_019926035.1 Melaleuca alternifolia | reverse complement strand
AGGGTCAAAGCGAGCAATGAGATCTTTCCTTATCTTGTTTGTCAAAGCCAGCCACATGGCTTGGGCACTTTAGGTATGTTAAGATATTTAGATTAATTAAGATTGTGGATCAATCTCCTTTTACACGGATGCACGTGGCAAAAAGGTTCAATCAAAGGCCATGAAGATCATCCTCCATTATATTAGCAAAAGATAATATAATTAGAATGATTTCATCCATTAAAGTAATGAATCACCTTCTTTCTAGGCATTAAAATCCTGAAGTTGCCATGAAATGAAACGTCGTCAATTTTATTCTCATGTGAATCTATTTTTGCACTTGATTAGTACATTGGGGCCATGACGGCCTCTCGTCCTATACACATAAGGCAATTGCTAAGGTATATGAACGTCTGCGGTCCTATGGGTGATTTCAAGAGGATGTGCAAGTGCGATATTTAGAAGTTGGACCTTGAATAAGGAAGATGTGCATGCTTATTGTACTTGAGCAGCTCTTAGAACCAATGTAAAACACCATGCACCGATTTAAAAAAAAAAACTCCAAAGACCAATACAAACCATGATTTAATTGATTGGAAGCGAGAAATATGGCAACTCATGCATTTTTCTTATTTATTTCATTAATCATGATATCTGAAATTTTCAAATCATATCAATATGTATTTCAATTTTTTTACTAATACTTAAATTTTTGAGGGAAAAAAATTTGCTCCTACTTGATCTAAAACAAGCAAGTCTTAAAGCATGAGATTGACCAAGTGATTAAGGGACGACTCGTGCTTCAATTAGGCTTACAGCATGCAATAACAATTTCGTATCCAATACTCATTTTAGTTCAAATAGTCTCTTAGTCAATTTATGAGATCAACGAAATAATTATTACATCACACTCTGATCCTGTACATGAAAGACGCTATATTGATGAATAGGCGTGTCCATCTATCGATAGACAGAAATTAGTGAGTTGTGTGCTAGTGGGGGCTCACACGACACATACGCATGTGGATGGTTCATATAATCAAAACTCAAAGGAATTGGATTTTATTTATCCTAATTTGTTTCGAGAAAATAAATAATTTTAAAAGTATTTTTATGAAAATGATTTTTTGCATCATTTACATATATATATTTACCGTCCATGATGTTATTTAATTATAAATTATTATCGACAATGAAAATAATTTTTTGTCGATTAATCATTAAAAAGATACAGGCGATTTTAAATAATACGTCTTGACGGATTGGTAACATCATATGAGATAAGGATCTCAAGTTCCCAGGCTTGTTCCAGCTACGCACTGAGCTGCCCCTTCTGCCTATCCTACATGGTGGGTGGGATATCATATGTCACCATTAAATCTCTCTTTTGTTTTCTTCCTCCCCATGCATGAACCCTAGTTCTACCCTCTTTTCCTCGTTCGTGTAACGGCTCCGAGGATTGCACATCGTCACTCGTTTGATTTCATCGTGCATTCGAATGGGAAGTTCCGACGTGGTCGACGCGTCACTTGCGCTAGAAGGAAGGACTTAGACGAAAACTTTGAGATATAGACCGACCGCCGAGGTGTAGCTCAGGAAATGGAGCGTCATGTGAAGGTATAAAATTCATGTAAGGCTATCTAACAATAATCACCAAAACCCTAAAGGCGTACGGAACACTCAACTGATTATGGTACTTTCAAATCAAATGAGTCTGATAATGTGGATCTATCCAATAATGATTAGGGTTGTGGGCACTTTTATATTTCTTCCATTTGTGTCATCAGCATGATCGGATTACTCAAAGGTTATTTCTACGCTTACCCTATGCCGATCTTGAAAGGATCCACGAATTTTTCAGAACCCGATAAAAAGCGCCCACGACAAACATAAGAAGATTCATGAAAAACACAAGATCCGATTCTTCTTTTTAATTCTAGATTAGGTTGGTTTTGGCTTGATGAATAACAAAACTTAAGAATTTCATCTTACAAAACAATACGCCCACGATTTTGTCATCCTTTTCTTTTCTTAACATAAGTAATGACGGACGCAAAATCATCCAGTTTGAATGAGAGAAAAGACAATGCCAACATGGAAAAGTTATCCTAAGAAAACCGGAAGCCCGTTCCGAAAACCTAGGCATGGGAGATTGCGAAGAACTTGTCCCCTCTATACCGTGAAGAGGACAAAACAAAACACATGCCAATCACTCTGCAGATTGACAGAACAAAGATCCGTCGAGATTATATACACACAAATATAAAATTTTCTCTTCTGTCCTTTTTTTCACCCCGAGAATGACGCCAAAAAAAGAATAAAAAGACACGACGGCACATTTCAACATTGGCAGGTCGTGGCCCATGCTGCGTGGTCGCTCTTGAGCAGGTCGAGATGAAATGAATCGAGGCAGTAGGTGCACTGCAATTGCATTATGATGTTAGATAGGCAAGAGTCCGGAAAAACGAGTCACATTAGGTCCGTGGACATTAATGTATGCAATTGCTATGTCCCAAAGGACATGACAGACGATGGGCTTTAAACATAGACAAGTCATTAACGACATTTCTTAATAATTCATCGTCAAGCGTTCTTATCTGCAAAACCTATTTGGCAAGAAACAATCTAACATGCCATCATAGATTTAAAAAAAAAAGTATAAATTGAGAACCACAGGCTTCTTCTGTGATTGATTGACAAATGTACACGATGCACTTGTTAAGAGAAAAAGAAGTAAGAAAAGGACACTAAAAGAGGCCCTTAGATTATAATGCCCCGGCCATTGCCGTGGAAAGCTCATAATTTCTCCTCAGGTTGGAGAATATTTATGCAGTCAGCCAGCTCGATCTTATTTGAAGCTAAGTAAGATTATTTTTCGGCTTTAGTTGAAACAAGACTAATTCTTTATCATCTTTTGAAAAAAAGTTGTACTCATTTGGAATTTTTCTGATGCTTTTTAATTTTGTCCTTCCCTCTCTTCTTTCTCACAGAGCCTCTGTCCATGGCCGACGCTCTAATTTAACCATGGCCCCACGAGCACCAAAGTCTGAAAATGAAAAAAAGAATATAGAAGAAGAAAGAACACAGAAAATGAGATGGGGACAGAGAGAGAGAGAGGTAGCCGCTTACGCCTTTCCTCGAATCACTCCCCAAAGTCCAAGCAGTTTCTCGAGGGAGACAAAGGGAGAAAGAGAAAAAATGAAGAAAAATTGTTGTACGTTCTGCCATGCAGGCTGCACAATTTAGCTGTATTGCCACTACATCATTATTGGCCATAAATGATTGGGTTTGAAGCCATTTTTTCCCGAGACTCCAATTGGGCCACGAAAATTGAAATTGATTATGGAAAAAACTAAATTTCCTCGCACGCCCTTCAATAATACTCATTCTCTCCTCCCCCTCTGGACCGCGTTTCTGACCCCTACATATACAGCTCCCCACCCTGCACTTTTTCCTTACCTCTCTCTCTCTCTCTCTCTCTCTCTCTACCTCTGGGGGTGTCAAAGGGTATTGCTCTCAGGCTCCGTTGTCTCCGTTATGTTGTTTCTCTTGCTAGAAGCCTGTGGGAGAACATCTCATTTTGATTTCCGTAGATGAAGTTGTTTGCTTGTTGCTGTTCTTTTGCAGAGATGGCTTCACACGCGTGGCCTCTGCTTCTGGGTGTTGTTCTAATGGCTTCTGGGGCAATGGGGGCTGCTCCAAGAAGGCCTGTGGCAGTGCCATTCGGTAGAAACTATATGCCCACATGGGCTTTTGATCACATCAAGTACTACAACGGGGGCTCTCAGATACAGCTCTCTTTGGACAAATACACAGGTGAAATTTTGTGGGGGCAGAGAGTGAGGTTCAGAAGTTGACAAAAAATCCACCTTGAACATCTCAAGAGAATGACCCCATATTTGGCTTTCATTCCTTCTAAATTCTTCGCTGTTTATAATGCTTTTGTTTGATTCTTGGGTAAATAAAGGTACTGGCTTTCAATCCAAGGGGTCTTACCTGTTCGGGCATTTTAGCATGGACATTAAGTTGGTTGCTGGAGATTCTGCGGGGACAGTCACTGCTTTCTATGTGAGTACTTCTTGCCACTTTCCATTACGTGGTGTTGAAAAGCAGATTCTGCCATCAATGAATCGTCTTGTTTTAGAAATAGAATTTACAATGTTGGGTTTTTGTTTTCTAAAGTAATCATCTTGGTTTCTACTTGAAGTCGCTTCCTTTTGGGCTTGTCTTGTTGCTCTGTTTTTCCTCCCTTTCTTTTGATCATGGGATCATTGCATCATATGACACTTGATTCTTTGTTGCAGCTCTCATCTCAAAATGCAGAGCATGATGAAATAGACTTTGAGTTCTTGGGGAACAGGACTGGGCAGCCATACATATTGCAGACCAATGTGTTCACGGGAGGAAAAGGAGACAGGGAACAGAGGATTTATCTGTGGTTTGATCCCACCACCACCTTCCACTCCTACTCTGTCCTCTGGAACATGTATCAGATTGTGTGAGTCCCCTGTTCCTTTCCCTTTCTCTTCCTTTTCTACTTGCGGTTTCAACACCACACGATGACTCTGTTCTTTTATTTCTTTGTCTACTTAATATTAATTTTAGAATAGTATGAATGCAAAATTTACATAGTGAGAAAATATATCTGCAGGTAATCATACGGTTATAATAATAATAATCCATACTTGAGTGTCAATTTGTGTCCCTGTTCATTTATTTCTTTGTTTTTCACTGCATTTCACACCAGTATGACTCGATAGTAAGACCGGGACAAGAACCTTTCAAATCAATAGTCTCGATTTCAAGAACCAGTCAACATGGTTTCTTGCTCTCTCTCTCTCTGACACATAACAAGTGGGGATTATTATTATGTTCACTTTACGTAAGAATCCACCGGAGAGAGAGAGAAAACAAACGAGGCAGGCATCATGGCGAGCAGCTGATCCCCTTTACTGGCAGCCAGGCTGATTCCCATAAAACAGATCTTGGATCAAATCTTTCACTCTGTTGTGTGCTGTTATCTTCCTGAGCTGTGGTACCAACTTTAAGAAATAGCAACAGCAGCAACAGCAGTGTCTCTTCCCAATTAAGGGAATTTATTTAACTTAAAAGCACCTCCCCAGTATGAACTTTCCCAGAAATGAGTTAACCCCACCGCCTTCTTATCTCGAAAACAAAAGAAAAAAGAAAAGAAAGAACGACTCTTCCCTTTTGTTACATCTCTCTCTCTCAACACAATCTTCTTTGGGATTTTTTTTTTTTGGTAATTTGCTTGTGTCCAAGTGTCACGATCATCGAATACAGACGGAGTCCCCTGGATCCAGCTCACGCATCTCACTCAGCAAACTATTCCCTGACAAAAAACAGAGTCACTTATGTCAAACAAAGGAGACGAATCAAGAGAGAGTCATGCAACTGTTTGCTTTGCTTTGGTCATTGGGGTTTGTTAGAACTCACTTTTGTTCACCCTTTTATTCAAATTTTTGATGCCGACAAGACTTGGCCAAAAGATCGCCACCAATCACCTTTCTTTGTTTCTTTCACTTTTTTTTTTGGGGGGGGGGGGGGGGGGATGGGGAGAGGGAGTGAATCAACAGTAATGTCAATGTTTGTCTTTTAGGATGTAATTGCTGCTTACTAATGGCAGCTCAAAAGCTCATTGACAACTCTTTAAGCATTTTGAACAATGAAAAACATTCAAAATTTTCGCACGACGAGAAAATCACGAATGGTTGAACTTCTTCTTCATCGATCGAGTCTATTTGACAGTACGAATTTATGTTTTCTTCAATAGAGATTTGGAATTGTTTCTTGAGAACGACTGAACCTATGATTCAATGGTTTGATTGAGCTTATTCAGTATTGATTTCAATCTGCTTTCGTGCAGGTTCTTCGTGGATGATGTGCCGATCCGGGTGTTCAAGAACAGCAAGGACCTCGGGGTGAAATTCCCTTTTAACCAGCCGATGAAGCTGTACTCGAGCCTGTGGAACGCAGATGACTGGGCCACGCGTGGAGGGCTCGAGAAGACTGACTGGTCCAAGGCGCCGTTTGTGGCCTCCTACCGGGGGTTCCACATCGACGGGTGCGAAGCATCGGTCGAGGCCAAATTCTGCGCTTCTCAGGGCAAGAGGTGGTGGGACCAGAAGGAGTTCCAGGACCTCGACGCCTTCCAGTACCGGAGGCTCCAGTGGGTCCGCTCGAAATACACCATCTACAACTACTGCACTGATCGGAAGAGGTACCCCAACATGTCCCCCGAGTGCAGGAGGGACAGGGATGTCTGATCAAAGCCCTTGCTGATCACAAGAGATTAAGAAGCTAAGCATGAAAAATGAGCATGAAAAATGAGCCAAAGAGGATAGATATCGGTTGCTATATTTGTTGTTGCTTAAATTATGTTTTACCGCTATTCGTCCATCTATTTCCGTCTCTTTGATAAAAAATGTGTGTGGGACTGGGGACTCCAATTAGGCAGATTGTACACCATTGCAAATGTCATACTCATACCTCGTGAGCTCCTAGATGTACTTAATTCATCTGCTGGGAAATAACAAGATTGATTGCTATTATTGTTCTGTTTAGCTCCTCAAGCGATCAATGGTAACGGAAGTTGGGTGTTCCGGGTTTCTCTCTGATAGCTTGAGGAGCTTCCGAATGGTTGCTGAGAGTTGCTTAGCTCCAGTTCATTGACGAAAAATTTGCGGTTGCTGGTAGGGGCGATACAGCTTTGATCGAACTACGGGAATATTTCACGTTCAAATGAAAGAAAGTGGTGCTTAAAGCCAGAATGCATGTTCTCAATCATGATTATCTGTAAACAGCTCATGAGCTAATCAGATGCTTCCGGCTCGGTCATAGATGGACACCACTTTATGGCAACTGGGACACAGATGGACACGCTGAAATTGACACGAACTCAGTGTCTGACCTGTGCTTTGGTGTTTTCAGCTTACATGAAGTATGGTCTGAAGGGGAAGTTTCAGAAATGAAATTGTCGATTTGAGAGAATTTAATGCCCCAAGTAATCATTTGCAATCACAGTGACCAATCCTGTTCTAAACTAGGAGACTCACATGCGTCGATTTTGGGATTTAGATATGCCTGGAAGACGAGGATTTTGAGGTATGCTTTGATGGAATAAAAAGGATTTTTCTAAGCTCTGCTGAATAGCTCGTCGGTTCTCAGATTAAGCCAGGAAAATCCTCATTCAGATGATTGCAACGGGTAGTAAACCTAAGTGCGTCGAATGTCACATTCCCCTGAGAAGCCGAGGCTCGTGATAATTAAGGTCGGTTTTTGGTGCCAATCGATAAACAAAAGTTAGTCCTTGAATGCTTAGTGGAGGATGTGTCAAATAACTGAATTCGATCCTATCAACAATGCAAAAAAGTAATAAAAATCACACAACAATAGAATTTACGTGGTTCAACTGGAGATATTTTCCCCTACGTATATCGACAGGAAATAAGATCTGTTTTATTAATGATGAACAAAAGTGTACAATAATTCTCCTCGCCCTCTTTGATTTTTTTTTTAACTCTATACGTGTTTTGCCCTAAATATATGTAGCAAAATCCTACAAAATTGGCCACATAACCTAAAATAAGAAACTTCCTCACATAAATTTTGCATGACTGAACATAAAACGCCTCTGGCGGCTTGGGGGTCGTTGCTTGTGACCCTCACCGGAGCGGCCCCCTAAACCCCACCTGCTCATCAGGGAGTGGGACTCCCGTGCTATCCTATTGTCAAGGGGCCTTTCGAAACTGTCCCATAATCTCTTGGATAACTAAATATAAGACATCAATCTCAACAAGATGTATAATATGTCTTCATCTATGGTATTGGGTTACATCAGTGCAAGTTAACGAGGTTGATCGTCTAAGATTCAGGAACTTGTATTGTACACAAGCATAAAAAAAGAGTTCGGTATTTCTTCATCATGATCGAATGCAAACGGTTTCCTTGTTTGCGCTGTTTAGTTTTATCTTTTCATAAGAAAACTATTGGAAGTGTACAGGAAATTTGAAGGGCAGCAAAAGCGAACTTCAAAGGAATGTCGGTCTTTTAAGTTTGATCAAGCAAAGGAGGGCTGCTTCAGCCAATTGAAGTATTTTATTGGACCACTAGAAGTGCTTAATCTCAAAGGTGAGTGAATAGAAACAAGAACTAGCTTGGTCATAACGTTTGAGCACCGCCAGTACTGCTGCTGTAGATATCAGTTCTCGCACATCTTGCACGTCAGCTCCCCAGCAGTGGCGTGTGACCAATCTCAAAATGTCTCAAAATCTATTTCGGGATAGAACTGAAGTACGTTTAGTTTTGTCATTCTAGGGGAGGATCAGAATTTAAAGTATCCAACCAAGATTAATCTTGAATATCACTGAGGTTCTTGGCCTGGTCTGAATGAAGACCCTCGAAGATTTTCAAGAAAGTTCAGGGCTTAAAAATGTAAACCAATCATCTGAAATCACACAGCACGAGATGTAGCAGTTAATTAAGATCTCAGATTAGCTGGAAAATTTAGGCGAAGGAACATGAGCACCAATTCTAGGGATTGGCATGCTGAAGTGAAAACTCGCGGTATTGGAACATTTGAATGCGATCTAAATTCCAAAAAAAAAAAAAAAACTGGACATGTATATTCAAGAACACCGTAACAATCCAGCTGGACAAGGCAGCAAAAGAGCTAGAGATCTTTAGCATCAATCACTTTCATCTTGAAGTGTTGAAACGAGAAGACCACAAGACTAATTCTCAATCTCGGTTTCCCTAACATTTTACCCAGATGGGATTTGTTTGTCCGCTTTGCCCATGAGAAAACGATTCTTAAACCCTGCTAAATAGCACAGTAGTTGTCAGTTAGTCAAGGAAACTTCAGGAAACTCCTCATCCAGATGCTAGCAACGATGATAAACCTACATCTGTAAAATGTCATTCCAACTCAGAGGCCAAAGATGATGACAAAAGGTCTGTTTCTAGGGTAAATCAATTTATGGGTAGTCCACCAATACCTCAGGTTCCATCAGCGCAAGTTAATGGGTTTAACTGTCCAAGCTTCAAGAACTTGCAACTATATAACGCATCCATAATGATCGAATGCACAGTTTTCTCGTATCCACTGTGCTCTTGTCATAAGATCTTTAAATGTAGGGACATCTTTAAGGGCATCATAATGTCAGAGAAATATCAGTCTGTAAGTTTGCTTGAAGGTGAATGAATAGAAACAACAATTTGATCGATAATAAAGTTTTGTCACCGCCAGTGTCACCTCGGGGGAGCTCTATATCAAGTTCTTGCTGAACTCTGTCAAGTCCACACTGGAAGAGTAACCGTCTCGGAAAGGTCTTGACTCTGTTTTGCCAAAGAGCTGAAGCACGTTTCTTATTATTACTCTCGTCCGAAGAGGTTCAGGATTGAAGTACACTATTACAAGCAATCTTGAATATTTCGGAAATTCTTGGCCTGGTTTTGATGGTGAAACGTAAAGGTGCTTTTCATTAAAACAAACTAAAATTTGTTGTTTCGAGACTGAAGACCCTTCATGATCCTCAAGAATTGATATACTCCTGTGCAACACGTATTGTTCGGACTCTATAGCATGTTCAATGTTCCAGTTAACCGAAATCTCTAAACAACTGAAAAAGTAGACAAATGATCATGATCATGAGCACCAATTTAAACAATTTGCACGCTGAAGTGAAAGCACACCGGGCTGGAACAGTTGAATACAAGGTGAATATCAAAACAAAAAAAATGGACACGCATCATGAAGAATCAGCATAATCAACCAGCTGAAGGAGCCAGAAAACCTACAGATCTTTTGAGACAAGGAGTTTCGTGTCAAAAGTACTCTGAAACATTAACTTCGAGCATACTGCAGACAAGCAAGGAAACTTACCAAGGACGAAAAGCAAGGTTACTAATATCAAATAACCATAGAAATGCAAGAAATCAGAAAGCTCGACTGTAGCACAATTTTGTGGCATCAAAATGGCGAAAGGTTGACACTCAACTCATGAAATACTTTTCAACGTCTCCACATATACAGACTACATATGGTATCTTGAGAAATATTAATGGTCTAAAGCCGAATCTCTCATTGGCTCATCCTTTATTCATTATTTGCATTATGTGAGAAATGAGTACGGCGGTTGCTACAGGGATGTTGATGCAGTAGATGTCCGCTGCTTATTGCCAAGGATAATTACTATAACTGTCACATCATCGTGATATTTTCTCCTGCGGCCCACAGGAATATTCAAGAGCTCATCAGCACTAAAACCTGCAATAGGAACAAGAAATAATCACTAGAAAAAATGAATGCTATCTGTAAAAATCTGGTCCTTTAACTTTCAGAGAAGCTGCCATTCCAAATCAGATGGACAGGTCAAATCAATAAATCTTTTTGCAGGTTCTGTTTTCTTTTTTTCACCGCTTGAAAAACAGAAACCAGAGGATACTGATCCAATCGGCAATACTACAGCTTGTTTCCGTTGCAACATAAAAAAAGAAAAGGGGACCTAAAAACAAAGAAAAACTATCTGAGAAGCAATTAAAATTACCTGCATCATCAGCTGCTCTTTGAACAAGCTGTTCAATGAGGTGCTTTGCAGGATCGCCAACAGGATTATGCTGAATGAAGAGATGAACAAGATGCACAACCTCATCATTACTGAAGAAGTCAAATAGCCCATCACTTCCCAGCACAACAAAGTGATCATTTTCTGACACTCTATGGCTCATCGTAAAGGGATGGGAAGAAACATAAGGAGGGCTGCGTAAGTTCTGAATTCGGAGTATTCCCATCAACATATCATTCATTCTGGTCTGCGAGGATTAAAATAGTTTGGAACAAAATCAATTTGGATTTAATAAATAAACTAGTGGATTCAACATCTTCAGCTTCAATTAAAGCACACATAAACAATTGGCTACCTCTTTGAGGTAACCGACTCCAAATGCTCGAGTAACCTTTAGTTTCCCCTTCACTCTTCCATTTACGATAGGATGAGGATCGTCAGGGTGATCCTCCAAAAGTTTCTTCTTCTCCGACTCATTATCTACAGTATGAGTTTCCGTCAGCTGAATTGTCTTCAAAGCACCATTCTGTGTGCCATCACTTGTTGCCAATATAGCCCTACTGTCTCCTAAATTTAGAAGATAAATGTCGTTCATGTGGAGAAGCGCCACCAACACACATGATCCGACAGATACCAGGTCAGGCCGGTCTTCCATTTCCCGTTCGACCATATACAGGAAGTCACTTTCTGCTTGAGCAACAGCATCATCGAGACAATTTATCACCCCATGGTGAAAAGTCTCATGTGTGGATGCATCATCAGAAGACTGAAAAGGGTCAGTTTCTCTATCCTCCACACTTAAACAGTATGGATCATTGGTTGAGGAAATGTCATTATTGACATTGCCATGCTCTAATGAAGGACTTTCAGAAAGTTGATGCAGTAAATTACTTTCAGAAGACATATGTATGTTCCTTGTCCGCCATTCCAGGTTATGCAGAGAAGAAGCAATTCTTTCATACAGTGTCCCTGCTAAGAAATCGGCGGCGTCACGCCCATTAAATCCATCATATATTCCACAAAACAGCCACCCATTTTCTTCTGAGCACACAGCCTGGACTCTATCCTCACCTGCAGCCCCTCCTGCCGTTTGTACATCCATCACATTAAGAAAGCTCGAGGATTCTGTTATAGTAGGAGCACTCTTAGACTGACAAATGTTTCTCTCATTCTCAACAATCTCAGAGTCTGGTGATCCACTCCCAACCAAGGGAGAAGTGTTATTAGTGAAGGACGACGATACAAGGTCCAACCGAGATAGGGAAGGAGAAGATGCCAATCTTCTAAATGATTTTGGAGAGTCGATGCTGGGCAAGATTTCCTCTCCTATGATGCCATTACAGATTTTTGTGTTGGCTAAAGTTGCATTGGCACTCAGAGCAGCACCAGACAAACAAGAAAAGGAGCCATTCCTCATCTTCATGGCAGAACTCCAGGTCATGACACTTCCCGAAGCATCGAATTCATCTTCAATGCTCACCGAACTAGTGTAGCTAGTGGTATTGCATTGATAGCCAAAACTGACACTCAGTTCCCTCGCAGGCATGGGGACATCAATGTTTAATTTATCCACAATATCTCTCATAGAAGACAGATGTTGCAGACGAGTCAAATTCCACTAGCAGGTCATGTCCAATCTCAGAGCAGTAGCTCCTTTCCATCAAAATTGACTAAAGGCAAAGTTTCAAACATTTGGATATCGATAGAAGTTGCGCCTGCAGAATGCAGAGGAAGCAACAAAGATCCACGGGCTTAATATGAGTGCCATGTGCTAAAGGCATCAATTCAGTTGAATAAAGGACAAACAGTTTTCGACAATAGTTGCTTTTGATGTATGAGAAACAGAAAAGTATTGAGCATCTTAGCAAGACAAAGAGGTAATTATCAACATCAAAGGCATTTTCTGATAATTAAGGGCAAATGCCACCAAGTGCAGCTGTCTTTTATTAATTGTCCTGAATGCCTATAAGTTACATAATTCACATGCCAGCGGCCAACATGGATCAAACAGTGAATATTTCTTTGGAAATTAGCTCATTAACTGTTCCATTAAATGACCATATGTAAAGTCACCCATAAGATTGGGTGCTCTTGTATAGGTAATAAGAAAATCAATTAAACAAACAAACCATGTGTTTTGCATGCTTTGCAACAGCAGGGCAATGTTTCTCTTCCAATTAATTCAGTGGCATCATTGTGCAAACAGGCGTTTTTCTTTTAGATCTTCAATGCATGTCCTTTTCATCATATAATTTCTCATTTATTGTCAGTGAAGATCAGAAACCTACTGTTGGCACTTAGCAGTCTACGTTGAAGGTATAACGAAAACATACTTTAAAGACGTAAATTAGGGAAATCTCAATTGGGAAGGCTAACCATTGAAATTTACTAGATTAGATAGTTCTATGAAATCTGAATTAAGAAGATTACTGCATGTATATGCGATGTCACCCAATTCTTCCATTGAGTCAGTTAATTATCATGTTTTTGGAAACCAGCAACAACACTAAGTATCTTTAGATTTTCCCTCGAAGCTTCAGATATGACCAAACTAGTACTTTGACATGGGTTGATTCCGACTTAAACAATCAAGTACCGTGATTACTTGGGTCAGAAATCACCCTGGTGAAAAGTCCATCTGATTTTAAGAAATAAGAATTAATCCACCACTGTTGTATCTCCAGATAAAGGTATTCAGAGAATTAATCAAAAGTTAACCACAACAGCTCTTCACGTAAGCTTACACCAAACACCAGTACAGTATAAACTGATGAGTTACTAGCAAAAAGGGAAGGAAAAGGGGGTAATAAGGGGTGAAACTTGAAATTCTTTCAGTTCTCACAAGCAAATTTTATCGGGAGAACAAAGGAATTGATCAAAGCTGACTCCACGAAGATGAACCTGACATTTTCAGTTGAGTAACCAAAAATTCACGTCCACATAAACCCAAGTCCAACTTGAACGCCGAGCACAAGTACATACCTGTTCGGAAAATGGTTTTGCTCTCAGCAAATGAGCCCAGGACTGCCAATTGATTAAAGTGCCTCGAAGATCCTAGGCACGGCAATAAAAAGGAGATTAGAAGAAGGCAAAGAAGAAGAACAAAACAGAGAGAATTTGGACGCACACCACTGCACTAATCAATCACTGACCACACAGAGGAAGGAAAAGAAAAGATTACCGCTAGTTTCATTCTCTCAAAGGACTAGCTGGGTCAGTGCGATTTGCAGTCCTAATATCCCCATCTGATACCAATCTCTACTCTCACCTGAGCTTCCAACAACACCGAAACTGTTAATGAAACAAAGTGATTGATGAATGAATTGGTGGGAAAATTATGAACATAAAGAGAGCATGAGAGCGGAAGATTCCAATCCTCCAAAAAAAAAAATCGAAAATGAAAATCATGAACATAAGATAACAAAATCTGAATCTAACTCATGGATGGCTGAATTTCCATCGAAGTAGACTTGGATTGTGAGCTAAACGAATGCGCAATGTTCCATGCAAAGCAGTTTCTGTCCATTTCCCCCCGTTCTTATTTTGGGTTTGAGCTAAAAAGACTGCAACAAAACAATTAAGCAAGGGAGGAAGATTCAAACCTGAATTTTAGGACTCCAGATGTCAGAAGCAGAAACAAGCCCGACCCATGATAGAGACGAATGATATTTCCTCTGGAATCGGCGAAAAAATCTTCAAACCCAGGGACACGAAGAGAGAGAGAGAGAGAGAGAATAATATGCAACGCAGGAAGTACAAGGAGAATCTAAGGTGGGAGGAAATAAAAGATGGGCAGAGAAAAGAGCGATAAACACTCAACAAAAATAAATGGGTATGCTTTTAACGAGAAAGATGAATATAAAGTTGACCTCCCTTCGGAAAACGACAACCACCCTTTAAAATCGAATTGATCAGGAAGTGAACAGAGAGACAGAGAGAGACGGAGAGAGGAGGGGACCAATAAGAACAGTGCGAGGAGAGACTTACGAGGCGAATCGATCCCACGAGAGGAAGGAGAGAGAGAGAGAGAGAGAGTGAGAGAGGGAGAGAGCACGAGCGGAAGAAGAAGAGGAGAGAAGAGCCAAGTGGGGGAGTTCGGCGCTCCCGCTAGAGGCCAACCTGCCGTCCCCCATCCGAGTTCTGTCGATCCTGTCTCTGTCGTGTCGTTTCCCAACCGAAACCTTCTTTGGCATGGAAGAACGCTTCGATTGCGACGGCGATTCCCCCCGTGTTTCATAAAATCTTTTGGCCTTTTTCGTACTTTGATCATGTGTCAGTCGAAAAGACTTCTGGTTCATTGATAAGATAATGAAACACACTAAAAAGAAGAGGAAAGAAATGAAAAGAACTCACAAGTTCTTGATTTCCTTGAATTACACTCATGGTTTAGAAATTTGCTTTTTCGGTGACTTAAAGATCGTAACACATTAGGTATGAGAATACAAATTTTCTCGATGGACTCTTGAATTCGAGCATTATCTCATGATAAAATCTGCATTGGTATTGAAACATGAGATTTTTTTTTTTAATTTCATTTATGGACGATCAGCGGAGGAGCTTGTCACCTCATGATCTTGAAACTTTGTTTTTCTCATTTTTATCATAAAATTTATCATGGTTATATGGTTATCTACTTTAGTCACTCTGATGACTCCGTTAAGTTTAGTAGATGGAAAATTTGCATGATGTTGCGTAAGATAAAAAAATATGATTTAAGAAATTCAAATAACATTTTCCGTTCGCTTAAAACTAATCAAGTTGATGAAATGATTCAAGTGCACTCAACTTGCAAGTTTTTGAGGCCTAACACATGAAATGAAAGGTGCGGACTTAACTGCATTATTGTGATAAGTTTTATGATTTACTTGTGTTTGTTTTTCTTTCTTTTTGCCAAAATATTCTAACTAATTTTTTTTATATCTATATGTTTACACTTACGCAAATTTTTGAAAAGAAAATACAAAATATCAATTGAATATTTGAATTAAAAATAAAAAAATATCTCAATTACAAAAATATATGAAATAAATGCAATAAGTCTACGTGTCAGCCTTTTCGTATGGTAAAATTTTCAAGAGTGCTGGATTTAACAAAACCAAGGTGCGTGAGCTACAGATTTTAAATTTAGCAAAAAGGTAGAAATCAGAATCATTCCCACTAAATACAACAGAATCCCATTACAAAAATGTTTGAAATCATTTTCTAACACAAACCCTAAAGAATGAGGAGGATGAACCAGTCAATAAAGGAGGCAAATATCTTATGCCAAGTAAGATCTTGAATCAACTTTCGCACCTCATCGCCTTGAAAAGCAATACTTTGCAGAATTTATGAAATCAATCTTGAGGGCTTGACTTCGGCCTCACTGAAAAGACAATGACCAGACCAAGGAATTGGAATTAATTCAATTGCGAAAAATGCGATCCTATTTGAATGAGATAAAACTCGAGATCAAAGTATGATATTCACAACATCAAAACTTTACCTTCATAATAGCTTTTAGACATGCAAGCGATATCTTGAAGACTACAAAGTTTAAAATGGTTACTTAAGTAGGGCCAATTTTCACCTCATCCTCTACTTTCTATTCGTTTTTCTTTGCCCTACCAAACAATGCTAAATGAAGGATTTTCATTTTTTTTTTATATCTTCCCTTCATCCTATTCTTTCCTTTCTTTTGACTTACCACTTCTCAAACAAAGCCGGGATGCCTTTTGAAGAGTGACAATGGCCGTGTAAGAATGTCCAAAGCGAGACATCATCAATTCTTGAAGCACGTAAATCGCTATTGAATAGGGACAGGAAAGAACCCTAAACCCGATATTCAAAAGAATTTCTCCTACAAGAGAAGCGAAAAAAGATGATGTTTGGCAAGGAGTGAGCTAATCGCCGGTCTGCCATTGGACCATCAGACGGGACATAATGCATTTGCAGAGTAGAGACGGACGGTCCAAGAGAGAATCAGCTAATAAAAAAGCTGAGTTTAATTAAAAGCCCCTCCATCTATTTTAATCAAATTCTCAGAAGAGGACAGGTCCATGCAAGGTAAACCTCTCTCTCTCTCTCTCTCTCTCTCTCGTGGATGATGACGAAAAACTGAGTAGTTTGACAGCGAGCTTTGGCATAAGAAAATGGTGCTTAGAGGGGCAATAATTGGTGTATCAAACGATAAAAACAAGCGATGTAGATCTCGCTTGACGTAGAAATACTCGTGGCATGGTCTGTTAGCTGCGTCACGCTGTTTGTTTATGCATAGAAAAAGCAGATGGATAGTGACACAAGGAGAGACTGGGGCGAGGGGGAGGACGGGGTCAAAAGAGAGATAGTGGTGGGGTTTGCCAGTGGAGGGCCTCCTGCGATTCCACATCATTCGTCTGGGCTGCCTGTGGATTGTCGTTTGGGGGTGAACAGTACACCAACTGTTGCCTTAACATATTCGCGACCGCAGCTGATCTCGAAGGGCCAAAATCCACAGCCACCCCCATAGCGTGGCCTCGCACAAATACCTTCGAGAGAGTGATGTCTCTGTTCTTTTTTTTCTTCTCTTCGTCTTTGTGTTTCTCGTTCATAATCATTAAGAGGCACGGTTAATGCGCATTATATTGCGAGCTTTGACCCTTTCCGAAAAGTGCTTGAGAAGCTTGATGATATTAAAGTACTAGTCGAGAGTTTGAATAGTTACCCTTCTAAGTAATTTTCAAGTAACATAAGATGCGTTTGTTTGGAGGAAAATATCTTTTTAAAATTAATTTTTTGAAATTTAACATATTTAGTTAGTCAAAAATGACTGATCAATTGAAAAATTAATGTTAACATTCAAGTATAAAACTAAAAAAATTGAATTTTTAAAATTTTAAGAGGTGATAAAACCTTTTATAACTGCTCCATACTATTTTTTTCTAATTTTTCATTTTCATTTTCATTTTTTTATTTCCTTCCTTTTATTTCCTTTCCCTTTTGCTGATCATTGAGCCTCGGCGACGGTGATGACCAGCCACAATGTGGGTTGGTGAGGCTCCACCTCACTAGGTTTTAAGAGGCTCAAGCTTGCTAGTCTCGATGATCATTAGCAAGCTCGAGCTCATGCCTCGTCCTTACATGATTAGTGCTCAACTCTACCTTGCCTCGACATTGTGCCTCGATATTGCCTTGAGCTAATGCGCCTTGCGATCCAGCCCTCGACCTTGCCACCACCTCCCCATATCTTTGGCGAGGCTTGAGGTTGCCCAAGGCTGATGAAGCTTGAGCTTTGCTTGTGGCTTGTCACCAGAGATCAAAAGGAGACAAAATTTAAAAATATATAAATTCGAATTTTTTTGGCCGTAAAATAAAATAAAAAAGTGAAATCATTTTTCAAATTAAATACAAACATCAGAAATTTTTTTCAATCACACAACACCAAATAAAGAAAAAGGAAAATGGTTGTCCAAAAAAAACATTTTCATTTATCACGAAATCTTCTCTTAAAAAACACACCCAAAATTTAGAAATTTGTTGATAGAGCTATGGCAAGCAACTATGCCCATAACAAATTGTTGCGGCCAGCATCACCTCAACCTATCTTATAATCTGACTTTTGCCATAGATCGACTTGGGTGAGTTTTTCTTTCCTAGGTCGTGCCACTCGAGAAAGGGGTAATCCGTCTCTCTCTCTCTCTCCCTCTCTCTCTCAACACACACACATACAAAGTACGTCTTATGTTATCAAATCTTCGACATTTCTATGGTAATGTATAGAAATTACAACATTAAATCAGCATGAAAAAGTATACGACATAGAATAGGTTCTATTTTATTCTTTTAAGCTCGTTAGATGCTGATTAATTGAAAGATTTGAGTGTACAATCAAGCATATTAAAGGACTTTTCATTGCATTCTAAAGTTCGATAAGTGGAATCGAACATCAATGTTAGTGAAAGGATTATATTAGTATTAACGGGACATGATTTTGGAAAATAGTGGGAGTTGAGTTTGGCAAAACACTTGAGACCGATCTTGGCAGGCGTTCCAGGGTGAGCAATTGCCACTCTCAAATCAAGAACCGTCCACCGAGGACCGGTTCCGATAAATTGAGACTGAGTTCCGTTCCTGGATGAACAGGTCAAACTGTACCTAATAAATTCATGCAGTTCACCTTTCTTTTGATTCTGAGTTTTATCCAGCAGATTTTCATTCTGCGGCTGCTGTAAATGGAATTTTTCATTGGGAACAGTAAGAAAGACAGCGTCTTTGCTCATAAATTCAGTGAAACGAATCTGGCAGTGATTCTGTGGTCAATCCAAAAAACTAGTTGGAAGAATGAGATTACGTTTACATGCTCGACTTTAATAGCACTGAACTATGAAACTATTGTTTTCTTTTTGTTCAGAAACTTTGACTCGGTTGCTGCAGCTTCATTTTCTTGACCTGGTGTAGAGAGCCTCCAAAACTCAACTGTTCGTCTGAATGGAAATTAGTATAGCCAATAGGCAGCAGAGGCTCGACAAGAACTCTTAAGAATCCAACAAGAAGATTAATAGGCAAGCAAAGTTCAGGGAAAATGGAAAATTGTTCTTTGTTCGGTGGTCTTCATCTTCTTTTGCTTTCGGTTGATTGTTGAAGTCGAGTTTAGTTTCAGCATACATAAGAAGGATTTCATGTCAAGTTCTCCTCTTAGAAGAAATACTTTTTTAATACTAGTTAGATGTAGACCCACAAGGAAACCATCCAATCACATTATATATAATGTAAGAATGTATGTACTGATCCGGTTTGGGTGGACGGTTCCATACCAGGAATTTGGAGCGAGATAGGTTCTGTGGGAAGCGTTGGTTCTAAGCCGGTTCAATCCAGTTTTCGATGGCCCCGCAGAGCCCTAAGTTTGTATTATTTGAGGGGCGGGAAAAAAGGGATCAGTATCCAAATGGACCATCAGATGGGCCTCAAAGTTTTGGGATGACATGAGTTATACTTCTAATGGAGTGGCCCAACCCAATCTAAGATTCAGTAAAGCTTGCTAGGATTGTGGAGGCGGGTTTGGCTAGGTTTTTCGAGTTCTTCGCAAATGATATCCTCTTTATTACAGTGCTCCCTCAAATCAATGGCATAAATGAATCTTAACAGTTGATCTATAGAGATTAGGCCCCAAATAGTGGTTGAGATTTACCGAGAAGCCAAGAGGAACACTGTACTATTCAAACGTGTTTACATTACGAAATTCTTTGGTCCCGTCTAAAATCGTGAGAGCTTCCCCGTATAAACACTTTTAATCGCACATGCACATTCGTGTGTGTCGATAGGCCTTGGAAGCTTTCGGACATGCCTTGCTCCAAGGAGAGTTTTTTTTTTTGTCCCTACTCGAGTCCAAGAGCAAAAGTAGTGGATGACCTTTAATTAAAGTGACCGAGGCTCTTTCTAATCGAGCAAGAAAGGTATGTCCTACAGTTGTTTAACTTAGGATTAAAACCGTGTCGTACGTGATGATGAATACATGTATAATACATACACGCACATGTATCCATATAAGCCATACTTGCTTATGGGATTAACTTCTCAATTGGAGCACATAAACTGCTATAATGAATCCAAATTCTTTTTCAATTTGGAGCTCATAAATGCTGGCAGCCCATTGTGCTTATGTGATTTGAAGACAAAAAGAAAAGAAAGAAAAAGATAAAGAAGATAAAATCCACGCTAATAGTTAGTTTAATGCAGAAACTTGACTTCCAAAGTATAGTTTGACTTTTATTTGAGTTCTAATATGTATTTTACTCAAATTAATCTATGAGGAGCGTCATGTTAAATATGTGAAGTCAATACCAATATTAACATGACATATGATCAATTCATACGAGCTTTTTATTTTAAGTCGACGCTCCTGAGATAACATCAAATTCACGTGAATTGTGTGAAATTTTATAGGGCGATTGCCAATTGTCCTAAAAACTTAAGACATTATATGAAGATATATATATATTAATATTTAAGTATTTTCACACTTTCCCTCACGCTTAGTCTGGGTTTTTTTTTTTTGCCTAGTACTAATCGTGGAAATATTTTGGGGAGACAAAATATGAACCTTTCTGCTCTAATATCATGTGAAATTTTTGTAGGACTAGTGCCAACTGTCCTAAAAGTTTAAGCCGTTAAGTGAATGCGTTGATTAATATTTAAGTATTTTCACATGTGAAGTTTTGTAGAACCACTATCAACTGTCTTTAAAGCTTAAGCTGTTAGGTGAATGTATTGATTAATAGTTAAGTACTTTAGATATTGCTTGCCATGCAAATCGATTCGTACGGTTTTCACAAGACATGCGTGAACACGTTCTCTCTTTACCCCCATTCAACTTGAAGCATTGGGCATGGAGACTCCCAAGCTTTATCCCCCAACTCTCTCTCTCTCTCTCTCTCTCTCTCTCTCTCTCTCAATTCACCTCTTCTCTCTCTCCTTTCAGCTTAATTAATGAAAAGAACAAGAACATAAAACACTCCAGAGCAAAAACTTGAGTAACCATGGCTCCTCTGGACCGGAACGAGACCGACTGGATCGTCCAATTCAAAGAGAGCCTCGACCTGCAGCTCATGCCCTCCGACGAGCAGGAGAGCTGGAAGAAGCGGTCCATCTACAGGGTCCACACTGGCATCACCGACCTCAACAGCAAGGCCTACCAGCCGCAGGTTGTCTCCTTTGGCCCCTACCATCACGGCAAGAACCACCTGCTCCCCATGGAGGAACACAAGCGCCGTGCGCTCCGCCATTTCATCAAACGCTCCGGGAAGGACCTCAAGGACATCTTTGAGTCCCTGAGTGAGGTGGCGCTGGACATCAAGGAAAGCTACGATGCACTGGATCCAGAGGGGAAGGTGGGCAGCAGAGGGGGCGTGGCAGACCGGTTCCTGAAGATGATGATCACTGATGGCTGCTTCATGCTCGAGATCCTTAGGACCACAACAGAGTTGAGCGATTACGCCCCCAACGACCCCATCTTCAGCGACCACGGGAAGCTCCATTTCCTACCGAACATCAGGCGGGACATGCTGCTGCTGGAGAATCAGCTGCCGCTGCTAGTGCTGCATCGGCTGGTCACCCTTTGTGATGGCCAGAAGGTTAGCTCCGTAGATTTTGCTCCGTTGTAAGAGAGGTTCTTGCACGCATGTAAATCGCCGTACTATGTTTCACAGTACATCTTGGCGATCTCAGAGGAATCAAATTGAACCCTCCAAGCCTGTTGGATGCGCGGTTTGAGATCAACCAACAATACTTTATAAGATCTATGTCCACTGTCGGAAACTTCTTTTTACTCGAGGACAATCCATACGACAGCAGGAGCAAAGGAAAATGCACTGATTTTGCTTCAACGGTGCAGGAGGACGAATTCATCAACCGTCTCATCCTCCAATTCTACACCGGCAGCAGGGACAACTTGATCAAGGAAAAATGCCTGCACGTCCTGGACGTCTTCAGGAAGAGCATGATAATGGAGCACCAGAAGAAGGACAAGGGGGAGAGCAAGGTCAGTAAGGAGATAATCCGGTCAGCCACTGAGCTCAATGAGCATGGGATCTCGTTCGAAAAAAGCAACACCATCAGCCTAAAAGACATCTCCTTTGCTGGCGGGGTCCTGAAGCTCCCTGTGATCGTGGTGGATGAAGACACCGAGTCCATGTTCCTCAACCTGATCGCATTTGAGCGATCCCACGCGGGGGCTGGGAACGAAGTCACGTCCTACATCTTCTTCATGGACAACCTCATCGACAAGGGGCAGGACGTCGCGCTGCTCCACACCAGGGGCATCATTAATAATGCCATGGAGAGCGACGAGGCGGCAGCCAAGCTGTTCAACTCGCTGGCCACGGGCGTGGTGCTTGACCCCTACAGCAGCCTCCATGACGTGATCAACAAGGTCACAGAGTACTGCAAGAAGAAGAGGCATAAGTGGAGGGCAAATCTCATCCACACCTACTTCACGAATCCTTGGGTTACATTGTCTCTCATCGCCGCCGTCTTCCTCTTCGTGCTTACCATAATTCAGACCGTATATGCCGTTCTCGGCTACAAAAAATGAACCTTCCCTTTGCTTCTCTGTGCAATAAATTTTTTTCTTCTCCATTTTTTGGTTTATCTTCTAATATCTCTCTTTGTTAGTTGTTGATTGTAGTTATTGCTAAAAACTCTCAAGAATAGTCTAAAATACTCTCTCTCTCTCTCTCTTAGGGGTAGGTGAATTTTGTGGCAGAAATACGCTTGGGAAATAGTTAATATTTGTAATGAAAGAAGATTCCATGTTGAAGATCTTGGAGAAGACTTTCTTGTACTATGTCGATCATTGGAGGACTATACATAGTATAGCCATCTTCGTTGGAGAGCATAGTAACAAACTAAGGAAGAAGCTAAGCATCCCTTGTGCTTAAAGCATTCGAAATGCACAATCCATTGCGCTTTGCTACAAAATCAGCCGTCACTAACCTTTACATTTTCTCGCCCTTTTTCGTTCTACGCCAAAATAACGGCTCTGAATGATTTTCCTCCTGTTCTCAGTCGTGTTCATTTCCCCTCTTCAGAAGTTTTGAGGGATGGACATTTGGCTGCAATCTGTCATTATCACCCATCAAAACATTTCCGTCTTGATAAAATTTCTTAAGAAGTTGCAGCAAAATTAGAGAAAAGGCACTCAAAAACTTCTAAACATATTGTAATTGTATCAATTCAATTTTAAATATTTTCATATTTTTCCAATTTAGTTATCCCATCAATTCGATTGAAAATCAGTTGTCATGGAAATTATATAGTTTGAATTGATCTAGTCTTGCAGAACGAATTGATCTCTTCAATGATCTAACGAGTAGATTTACAAAAAATTGAACATGTACAAAAAATTCATGGCATTGAATAAATAAAAAAGTAAGAGACTATATCATACATTGAGCTACAATTTATAAAAGATATTGAATAAATTCAAAGTTTGGAGATCAGATTACATATTGGGTCAAAGTTCAAGAATTATTTGTGTCATTTTTCTCATATGAAATTTCCAAGTTTTGTTTGAGCAACTTATCAATTTTCTCTTAGTTATTAACTAATTTTAGATTATCAACTCTCATTTGAATTGTTTATTATAAATGTTGATTTTCTTTTTCATTTACAAAATTCTCTATTGACTTTCAACTTTACTTGCTAACTTTTCAAACTCACCACCTTAAATACTTTATTCATGTGGTGAGCTTGGCTAAGTCAAACTGAGCAATCCAATAATCAAATTAAGGCGGTGCACGGTTCCATATCAGGAATTTGGATGGGCACCGTTGGTTCTGAGCCGGTTCAATCTGATTCTTGATAGCCTCGTAGAGCCCTAAGTCTTGGTATTATTTAGGGAAAAAGAAACAGACGGATCAGTATCCAAATGGACCATCTAATGGGCCTCAAAGTTTTGGGATGACATGAGTTATACTTCTAATAGAGTGGCCCAACCCAATCTAAGATTCAGTAAAGCTGGCTAGGGCTGTGGAGGTAACTCAAGAGGCGGGTTTGGGTAGGTTTCTCCAGTTCTTCGCAAAATGATATGGATTCTCTTTATTGTACAGTGCTCCCCTCAAATCAATGGCATAAATGGATCTTAACAGTCGATCTATATAGATCAGGCCCCCAACAGTGGTTGAGATTTGCCGAGAAGCCAAGAGAAACACTGTACTAATCAAAGTCTCTGCATTTCGAAATTCTTTGGTCTAAAATCATGAGAGCTTCTCTATATAAACACTTTTGATCGCACATACACATTTGCGTGTCGATAGGCCTTAGAAGCTTTCGGACATGCCTTGCTCCAAGGAGAGTTTTTTGTCGGTAATCGGGTCCAAGAGCAAGTGGAGAACCTTTAATTGAAGTGACCGAGGCACTTTCTAATTGAGCAAGAAAGGGATGTCCTACAGTTGTTTAACTTGGGATTAAAACTGAATGTGTCGTACGTGATGAGGAATAAATGTATAATACATACGCGCACATATATCCATATAAGCCATACTTGCTTATGGGATTAACTTCTCAATCGGAGCACATAAACTGTTATAATGGATCCAAATTCCTCTCGATTCGGAGCTCATAAATGCTGGCAGGCCTGGGCTTATGTGATTTGAAAAAATAAAATAAAAAGAAGAAGATAAAATCTACACTAATAGTTAGCTTAATGTAGAAACTTGACTTCCGAAGTACAGTTTGACTTTGATTTGAGTTCTAATATGCATTTTTACTCAAATTAGTCTGTAAGGATCGTTATGTTAAATATGCGGAGTCAATACGTAAATCAACATGACATATGATCAATTCATACGGTCCTTTTATTTTAAGCCTTTAAGCAGACGCTTATGAGATAAACATCCAATTCACGTGGATTGCTTGCCATGCAAATCGATTCGTACGGCTTTCATGGGACGTGAGTAAACACGTTCTCTCCTTATCCCTTCAGCTTGAAGCCTTGCGCTTGGACACCCCCAAACTCTATCCCCCAATCCTCTTCGTATCTCTCTCTCTCTCTCCCCCCTTTCAGCTTAAGTAACCAAAAGGAAAAAAAAAAAAAGATGAAGAAGAAGAAGGGGAGCCTGTGAAACTTGCGGAAACATGCCTCCTCTGGACCAGAACGAGATCGTTAAATTGAAGGAGAGCCTCAACCTCGAGCCTCAAGTCCTCCGACGAGCAACGGAGCTGGGAGAAGCGGTCCATCTACAGGGTTCGCACCGGCATCACTGACCTCGGCAAGGCCTACCAGCCGCGGGTTGTCTCCTTTGGCCCTTACCACCACGGCAAGGACCACCTCCTTCCCATGGAGGAACACAAGCGCCGCGTGCTCCGACACTTCGTCAACCGCTCTGGGAAGCACCTCGAGGACTTCTTCGAGTCCCTGAGTGGGGTGGCAGAGGACATCAAGGAAAGCTACGATGAACTGGATCCAGAGGGAAAGGTGGGCAGCAGCGTGGGCACGGCATTCCTTGTGATGATTATCACTGATGGCTGCTTCATGCTCGAGATCCTTAGGACCACAACACAGGAGGTGAACGATTTTGCCCCCAACGACCCCCATCTTCAGCGATCACAGGAAGCTCTACGTCCTACCAAACATTAGGCGGGACGTGCTGCTGCTGGAAAACCAGCTGCCGATGCTAGTGCTGGATCGGCTGGTCACCCTCCGTGATGGCCAGAAGGTTAGCTCCTTAGATTTTGCTCCCTCGTAAAAGAGGTTTCTGCACACATGTAAACCGCCGTACTATGTTTCACAGAACATCTTGGTCATCTCAGAGGAACCAAATTGAACGCTCCACGCCTGTTGGATGCACGGTTTGAGATCAACCAACAATACTTTATTAGATCTATGACCACTGTCGTAAACTTCATTCTTATACTTTTTGCTCGAGGACAATCCGTACGACAGCAGGAGGAAGGGAAATTGCATTGACCATACACCAACAATGCAGGAGGACGAATACATCAACGGGCTCATCCTCAGTTTCTACGTCCCCAGCCCGAACAATCCAAGTATGGGAAAATGCCTGCACGTCCTAGACGTCTTTAGGAAGAACCTGGTCCAGCCCACGCTGGACAAAGTGGTGAGTAAGGGCAACCTGAACAAAGTGATCATGGGAAAATGCCTACACGTCCTGGACGTTTTTCGGAAGGAGGACGAGGGAAAGAGAAAGGGCAAAACGAGGAGATAATCCAGTCTGCCACTGAGCTCCGTGAGTATGGGATCCGGTTTAAAAAAAGCGACACCAACAGCCTCAACCACATCTTCTTTGCCAGAGGGGTCCTGAAGCTCCTCATGATCGTAGTGAACACAGACACTGATTCCATGTACCTCAACCTCATCGCATTCGAGCGCTCCCACATTGGGGCCAGGAACGATGTCACCTCCTATGTCTTCTTCATGGACAAAATCATCGACAAGGGGCAGGATGTCGCGCTGCTCCACACCAAGGGCATCATCAAGAATGCCATGGAAAGCGACGAGGCAGCGGCCAAGCTGTTCAACTCGCTGGCCAAGGACGTGACGCTCAACCCCGGCAGCAGCCTCCATAAAGTGATCAACAAGGTCAGAGAGTACTGCAAAAAGAGGAGGCACAAGTGGAGGGCCAATCTCATGCACCCCCACTTCAGGAATCCTTGGGTTATAGCATCTCTCATCGCCACCGTCCTCCTCTTTGGGCTCACTATATTTCAGGCCGTGTATACTGCGCTCAGCTACTACAAATGAACCCTCCCTTGCCTTGTCTATACTTTTTTTTGGTTTTTCTCCTAAAAACTCTCTTGATTAGTTGTTGATTGCTGTTATTGTTGAATTCTCTCTCTTGAATAAGTCTAGAATACTCTCTCTCTAAGTGTTTGGCAAATTTTGTGGCAGAAAAACGCTTGGGAAATAGTTGATTTTTGTAATAAAAGAAGAGCCATGTTGAAGATCTTGGAGAAGACTTTCTTTTACTATGTCAGTCATTGATAGGATGGAAATCTTCATTGGAGAGCGTAGTAGGAAACTAACGAAGAAGCATTCCTTGTGCATAAAGCCTTTGAAATGCAAAATCCATCCGCTTTGCTCCAAAATCAACCGCCCACTAAACTTACATTTTCTTTTCCTTTTTCCTTATATTGCAAACTAACAGCTGCGAATGGTTTTCCTCCTGTTTTCAGTCATGTTTATTTCCCCTCTTCAGACGTTTTCTATGATGGACGTTTGGCTGCTATTTATCATCATCACATGATGATTCTCTTGTTGCAGTCTTCTTCATGTTTGTCCATCGCAACATTTTCTCCTTGATTAAATTTGTTAAGAAGTTGCAGCAAGATTAGTGAAAAGTACCCAAAAAGTTCTAAACATATTGCAGTTGTGCCAATTCAATTTTTAATTTTTTAATTATGCCAATTCAATTATAAATCTTTTCATATCTTGTCAATTAAATTTATCCAGTATATTTTGATTTGAAATCGGTTTGCGTGGACGCCTGTCACCTTACATGACACAACCGACGCTGAAGTGTACATTTTCAATAATATTTTTATAGTTTTGCGAAACTTTTTATAATTCTTTTTTCTTTCTTTTTCTTTATCCATCCATTTGGGTTGCGTGAGGGTCAAGCCCCTTCCTAGATTTAGGCAAAGGTTGTCTCACCCAGAGTTGGTAGGAAGGCCTTGAGCAAGGGCCTTCGAACCCTTACTTAGGGTCGACAAGGCCTAGCACAAGGCCTTCCCGGCCCCACGGGCCACAATGAAAAAAAAGAGATAAAGAGAATACATGAATAAAATTTTTAAAATTTTTACAAAAATTGTAAAAAAAAAGTTCACATCAACACCAACCGTGCAACATAGGACCGGTAATATTCATGTCAGCTGATTTCTAGTGAAAATTGATTGCAATAATTTTATTAGCAAATTGTGAAAATATTTGGACAAAATTGACACAATTAAAATGTTTGAAACTAAATTGATAAAAGTGTGATTTCCTGAGCAAATTTAAGTGGAAAATAAATTCCTTCAAAGTCATATGTATTACTCAGTGGCTTGAAAATCCAAAGTCATCTATAGTGCTCGGTATGATGAGGGCCATGTTGGTGGTTGCCGAATGGCATGGTTCTTGCATGATGAATGGCATAGATTGCATTGAGTTGTGAATCCAAAGAGATTTGGTGATGGCAAGGGTTGGGAAGGTCCCTATCTGAGGAGATACGGACAACTCTTGCGAGGTAATACAAGGTTGCCATTGGGAATCGGTGATGCCCCCTTGGTCACACGAGGATGCCTCTACGATATGATAGAGGAGTGCCGGGGAGTTGCGAAGCCTCATTGTCTATAACGCGAAGATCGCGCTTAAAGGAAGTCCACCGAGAGAGTCGAGGGGGAATTTTAGGGGTCCTCAACTTATGCGTGTGCTATGCATTACTATTGATTGGTCATTGACATGTTTTCGCACCGGATTGAGTTTCTAAGTGGTTCTCCTTCCTTTGTACTAGGGTTCTTATTCATTAGGCACACACTCACTCTTGTTTTCATCCTTTTAGGGATAGAAGATGGACCATGAGGTTCCAATTCGGTTCGGGATGCTGTTAACCTTAGATATTATCAACCATGATGTGGTGTACGTGAAAGAGAATGTGACCTATTGATGCTATGATATCACAGTGCGGGTAGATATTGGTCTTGATGATTAGGTCTCCCACAAGTACCAGTGTCGGTATATGCTTTTTGATAGAGTCCTCGCAGGTCCTTTTCTGAGGGTTCCATGGCCCATTGGGATTCCAATAAGGGGAAGGTGCCAATATCAGTTTCGTTACACAGAGACGACTCTACGTAGGTGTCAATTTTTAGAGCAGTGGCTTAGGACCCTTGCTTAAAGCCTGGGATAAGCTTGGTCGTAATTTTTGGGTGTGAGTTAAAATACTAATGTAATGAAAGATTAGTTGTGTAAATGATATAGTTTTTCCTACTTAATGAGTATCAGGTGTGCATGCATGTTCATGCTTCTACTTGAGCTAACAAGAAATGAAGGCAATGAAACGGCAAGTTGAGTCATGAGAGGGCGGATGCCGCATCTGAGGCGTCAACACCTTGCAAGAATCAAGCACCGTCCCTCGCACATATGAGGGATCGGGCTTCAGTTCGCTACAAGTATTCTATAACTTTAATTAATTATCTTTGAATGCTGATATGATAAAATGATAACACTTCTTAATATGTCTAGCTTGAGTGCATTGCACCTTAACCATCATTACACGGTGTGCTCACTAGCTACTTTTGATGTAGCTTTTCTATGTAATTTTGTAACCACATAATTTTCTTGGAGTCCTTTGTGATCGCCTTGTACTCAACTTTTGTTGTCAATAAATGTGCTATTTTCCTATAGTTGAGATACCCGATCCACTATTGTACCTACAAATGTAATGATATATCTAATGGAACTCTTACCACTATCTCGATCACTTGTTGTCGCGACCTAAATTCCGCCCTTTAGGGGGGGAGAAAGATAGGTTTAGAGGTACTTGCTCTTGATTCCACAATCTCGAGCTTGGATTCTCCCAAATCCATACCTCGCGTGACATTTAGGCGTTTTCATTTTAAAGTTCTCTAATGGTCTAAAATGTTTTAAAAGGAGGCGCCTTTAACCTATTAAGGTCAGTTAGGAACCGAGTGAAAGCATTGGGAGAAATGATTCACTTTTTACGCAACCAGAGATTCTTAGAGTACGGGGACTTGATTAGTGTTTTAGTGCTAAGCTCTAAGTGCTCATTCGACTTAATTCATTTTAGAAATTTTTTAGAAATTTTTTTATTTTTAAATTTAAATTTAAAGTTATTGTTTATTTTATTTATTTTTTAATTATTTTATGATTTTCTGTCATTTTCTGATTTTTTTATAATTTTTTTATAATTTTATAACGATTTTCCCTGATTTTTCTATGATTTTCTGATTTTTTAAATTATTTTCTAATTTACTATTATCTATTTACTTTTTTTTAATCTTTTTTGAATTTTTTTTGAATTTTCTATTACCTATTTTTATATTTTTATTATTTTTATAACTTTCTATTACCTATTTTTATATTATTATTATTATTTTTAACTTTCTATTACCTATTATCATTTTTATCTCATTTTATTTTTTATTTTTTTTTATTATTATTTTCTATTTTCCTTATTTCGGATTATTATTTTTTAATTAATAATTTTTTAGTTATTAAAAGGGTTTTACAACCCGGCCCGAAACGACCCGGACCTTTTAAGGTCCGGATAAACTTCGGGAATGGGCTGGGGGCATGAGGCCCAGCCCATTCTTTTATTATATATATATATATATATATATATATATATATATATATAAAGACTTTTTAAACGAAGGGCCGACCCAACTCTTTTCTTTTTATTAATTCGCTGGCCCATGCCCCTTTTAAAAAAAAAACGCGGCCCAATTCGTTTGTAACTCGGCCCCTTTCATATTTCGAAGCCCATTTTCTCTCTTTGGCTTTTGATTTTTCTAAACTCGATTTAATTAATCTACGTTCCTATATTCTCTTTGTCTTCCCCATTCTACCGACTAAAATTCACAAACGACCGAGACCAATACCTACCTCTGAGAAATAAAACAACGATTCTATGATTCCAAATCAACATTACCTGACTAGCAAGACTTTCCAAGTAATTAAAACTAAACAGCTACGCAAAAATCGAAGATAATAATTCAAATCTTCGCCTCGACATTTCATCGAACATGTTAGACTCAGCAAATAGTGATCAAGCTTTAGTACGAGCTTAACTTAAAACTAAACCACGAATCAATGATAAGCACGCCAAACATATCATTCGAAATCAATACCACAGAAACTCGGGGAATCAAGTTAATCATCGTCTAGCATGGGATCAATCAAATCACGGCAAAACTAACTTAACTCTAGGCTTAAAACTGCGCACAGGATACATGCTCAAATAAAGAGCAAGGAACTCATCAAGAAATGATGAACTGAAATAAAAATGATCAAGATGTGCTTACCTATGGAGATTGAGTGGACTGGACAAAGGAATGGACGATTGCTGAGAAGGTTCAACTGGCGACGTCGACGATTCGGTTCGCGCGAGCTGGGAGAAGAGCAGAGGCGTGAGGCGGGGCCGAAGGGCAGCCGGTGAGTTGGGAGAAAAGGCAGCGGAGAGCAGGCGAGTCCGCAAGCTGAGGTAAGCTAAGGCGTGAAGATCGGCGAGCTGGGAGAGAGAAACGAGCTGAGGGGGCCGTCGTCCGTGAGCTGGAGGGATGGCCTCGATTGAGAGAGAGAGTGAGCTGCGGGAGGGTCTGTGTGCTGGAGGCTTGAGCTGTGGGCTGTCGGACGGCTGATGTGTGCTGGAGCTGAGGTGCCAAGAGCTAGAGAGAGAGAGAGAGAGAGAGCTGCAGGAGGGTCGCGAGTTGAGGGGCTTGAGCTGCGGGCTGCCGGACGGCTGTTGCCGGGAGTAACGAGCTGAGGGGTGGCTGTGTCCGGCGAGCGGTGACCAGCTCCCAGGTCGCTTGGGAGTTTTTTTTTTCGAAGCTGCAGGGCGAGAGCCCCTCCTCTGTGCCGCTCCCCCCTTTTCTTTTTTTCCTGCTCCCCCTGTTCCCCCCTCCTACATGTCTGCTTCCCCCTCACTTTTCATTTGCTTTCTACTCTTTCCTTTTCTGTCTCTCTGCCTCCATCTCCTTTTTTCTTTTCTTGAAATCCCCGAAGTCCCCCCCTTCTGTCTCTATCTCTTTTTCTTTTCATGTTTCTGCTTTTACTTCTTCTTTTTTCTTTCTTTGCGCAGGTGCCATTTCGGTGCTTCCCCTGCTCCCTCTCAAAATCGCCAAGAGCAGAAGCCTCCAGATCTCCTGCGCGTTGACCACACAGGAGGGAGCTGGAGGAAAGAACTCGTGGGCTGGGCCCGCGGGTGAGAGATGGGCTCTCTCTATCTCTCTCTCGTGCGAGCTCTGCTTGCGTGGATGTAGGGGCGCGAGCTGGGCCTTCTTGGCTTCGCTGTTAACCCCTCCCCCTCGTTTTTTAAAATAATAGATAAAACAAATTCCTGGTTTCTAATTAATAACCATTATCTCAAAGATTAGGTAAAAATTAGGTGTCAACAGCTGCCCCTCTTTGAAGAGAAACTCGAAGAAGTTTCATTCAAAGACAAGAGACACCTAAATTTTGCCGATAAACAGCGAAGAGCATTTTTCTTTTCCATTCATTTTTTAGAGGTGGGAGAAATGCTTACTTGATATTGTGAGAAAGTCTGATGTGATTTCTCTATCAAATGGGGTTGGTTTCATATGTATATCAAGTTTTCCAGGCTACAGACTGCGATCTCTTGGAGGGCGAGAATCGTAGGCTATAACTTGCGATCATGGGGTAAAACCATCAAGTCGCCCCTTTGAAAGAAAGGGTCATCCGAGACTGCAAGCTGCGATCTCTTGGAGGGCAAGGGTCCAAGGCTACAACTTGCGCTCACGGGGAATGACACTGAATCGCCATTTTGAAAGAAAGGGTCATCCGAGGCTACAAGCTGCGATCTCTTGGAGGGCGAGGGTCCAAGGCTACAACTCGCGATCACGGGGAATGACATTGAATCGCCATTTTTGAAAAAGGCATCGCTGTGTCAATGAAATAGACTCCGGGCTGCGAAAGCTCGTCGTGTCAATGAAGTAGGACTCCGGGCTGTGAAAATGAAGTAAGACTCCGGGCTAGGTCTCTTAGCTTTAGCCTGGCACCATTTGATATGGCGAGAGGGTTCATCTGTTTGAAGAAATGCATTGGGAGGACTTGACATTATCGGCCATAACCTTTAAATGCACAATTTGAAAAACATGCTGGAAGTGCTAGACTTAACCAAGTATTGTCAAATGCAAGAAAGGATCTAAGACTGCATGAGCAAGTCCAGTGCATTGTTTTAATATCAATGTAAAGATCTTCGAACGACATTCAAGAAATTGCCAATCAATTTGTGGCCACTGCCATCAATTTCTCAAAATTCTTTTGGAGTAGATTTTCCAACAAAGTGATATTGACTTATTCAAAGGAGCTTGTTAAAAATGCTGGGATGGAGTACCTTAATCAGAAAGGTCTTCTCACAATCTCTAAAAAAAAAAAAAGACTTTTGATCACATCTATTGATGTGGGATATCTTTTTTTTTAGTTGGAAATATCTCACATGACCTATGTCAAAGATCTTTGGAAATATTCGTAGTAAATACACCTTGATCAATCAGAAAGGTCTTTCTAAGGATCGTAATGTGGGCAAGGTCATGGGTTTACACAAAAGACAGTCGCTTGGAGGCCAAGAAAGAATATTTGATAATATCTCCATCGGGCTTACAAGTCAAGAACCCTGAAGATAAGATAAGAAAAAATTGCCTCCACTCATTTGAGCAGTAGCTTCTTTGTGAAATCTTCATGTATACTCAAAGCATCCCAATCGGAAACGACTTTGGGAAAGGTTGTAATGTCGGTTTAAAGTGAGGCTTGAAAGGCTTGTGTTTTTGTAAAGAGGTTAAAAAAAAAGCAGGTGATTACCGTGGCATCATTACCAGCTCATTCAACCCTTTTTTTTGTGCACTTGACTCTTGAACTTAACTAGGCTCGAGAGTCCATTAACTAACAAATTTTTTGAGCGTCAGAGCTTTACTTTTTTTTTTTTGCATTTGCATAATATCATTTTACTGATGAGTATGCTATTTTCATATTCTTCTTTTTTCTGAGCATTTTTGCTTCGGATATATTGTTCATGGGCATTGGCCTTGCTTTTACCAGGCACACTGCTTTTTCGTGTCCCTACTTTTTACTTCATTTTCGGGACTCTCGAGACATCTTTCAAACATTATTATTCTTTTTGGTAAGTCATGTGCCTTGCCCCAATGTAGGAAGGTAATCACCACTTGGGTTTTGGAAATGAATCTCAAGGCTCAACTTGGCTAAACAATGGGAGTATTAGTGTTTGGGTAGAGAAATGAATGCTCTTCTTCATTTCAGGATGCTTTGAGCTTCAGGAAGATCCACCTGAAGTTACCACAAAAAGATTGATGCATGTGGATGCAATAAATTCTTTCTAAATCTTTTTCACCAAATGATCTCTTCTTATTTTTCTTTTTCAACCGTATCCTCCTAAATTTGCCCCAGCGTGGGGTGGTTCTTGACAGGGGTATTTGAAGAATTCTCCTTTCTTAGGCTCAAAGAGGCTGACAAAGGATACAAAGTGTATGGGCTAAAGAAATGAGATGCCTTTCGTCATTTCAATCCATGTATTCACCGCGAACAAATCCATTGTCCTAAGACAAGGTCTTTTCTTTTTCTTTCACTCAACTCTCATAGTGTATTGGAGATGTGTTTGAGCATAGCTTGCCTTTCGTCATCTTAAGAACTCCAAATCCAGCACGATTACTGCTCATTTTCATGTTCAAAGTCACTCGTCAAAATTGTCCTCCATTGGGATTTTGATGTAAGATGCATGTGCCAAAACATTGATCGACAATCAAAGAATATCATTCACATTTTAAAAAGAAGACAACCTTAATTCACGGCAAGCTTGAGAAGAAATGCAACTATGTTTGCAATTCAAACGCTTTCTACTTCTACTCTTCTGAAAATAATTTTAGAGAAATGGATACTCACTTGTCTCTTCAATGGCTGTCGATCAGCCCCCTTGAGCTTGATGTAGACGCGGCGACGCTTCTCCTATGTAGGGCAAGCAACAATGATTTGCTCAGAGGCTTATTGCCCTGACCTTGTTTCCTGCAAGCTAAATCTAAACCAGTGGCATGCTCAATATGAAAATGCATGAATGCTATTTGTGCGTGTTCAAAATCTAAATGCTTTGAATCGCGGTGGAAATGGCTCTACAGCCAATTTTTCGTTCAAGGGAAATATTTCTTAACAGCGTCTGCATTTACAGGCTTCGGCACTTCGAGACCGTCCATTTCAACTAAAATTACGGCACCTCCTGGGAGGGCTTTCTTGCCTACATATGGTCCTTTGTAATTTGGGGTGAACTTTCCTCGAGGATCTGGCAAGACAGATAAAGTTTTCCTTAAGACCAAATCGCCGGTCTCGAAGAGTCTAAGGTGAACTTTTCATTGGAACGAATTGGCTACTCGCTTCTGATAGCACTGGCCATGGCATATGGCTTGTAGTCTCTTTTCATCAATCATATTCAATTGTTCATGCCTCTGTCGATTCCATTCCAGTTCAGAGAGCCCCGTCTGCGAGAGGATCCTTAGTGAGGGCACTTCTAGTTCGACTGGTAGGACAGCTTCCATTCCATAGACCAATGAGAAGGGTGTGGCTCCTGTCGAAGTGCGAATCGATGTTCGGTACGCCATCAGCGCATATGGGAGTCTTTGTGCCAATCACGGTAGTTCTCGGCTGCCTTTGACAATATTTTCTTCATGTTCTTGTTTGCCGTTTCTACTGCCCCGTTCATTTGTGGCCGGTACGGAGATGAATTCAAGTGATGGACTTTGAATTTGCCGAGTAAGTCATTTACAACCTTGTTGTTCAGGTTTGTACCGTTATCTGTGATAATCACCTCAGGGGTCCCATAACGGGCAAGTATATCACGCCGAATAAATTGAGCCATAACTTTCGCAGTCACATTGGCATAAGAATTGGCTTCGATTCATTTTGTGAAGTAATCGATCGCTACCAAGATGAACCGATGACCGTTAGACGCCCTGGGATTGATTGACCCGATGATGTCGATTCCCCACATAGAGAAAGGCCAAGCTTTAGCCATCTGGTGGAGTTCGTTCGGCGGAGCGTTAATCCTGTTTGGGTAGATCTGGCACTGATGGCAAGAGCGCGCATGTCGCACGCAATCAGTTTCCATGGTAAGCCAAAAGTAGCCGAGCCTCATAACCTTCTTGGCCAACAAGCATCTGTTCATGTGAGGGCCACATTCTCCTTCATGCATTTCCTTCATTAGTAGGTTGGCCCCTCTCGCATCAATGCATCTTAACAAAATCGAGTCAGCCGTCCTTCTATAAAGTACGTCGCCATCGATAAAAAATTTTGACGCCAGTCTCATCAAATTACTTTCGGTCGTATGATTCACTTCCTGACGGAAATTCTCTTCTTTGCAGGTAATTCATGATGTTGTGATACCATGGCTCGCCATCAGGTTATTCTTCTACCGTCATACAGTAGGCCGGACTTTTTAGGATCTCAATTCTCAAAGGTCTAATGTCCAGACCTCCAGTTACATGCAACATTGATGCTAGAGTGGCTAGGGCGTCGGCAAACTGGTTGTGGGATCTCGATAAGTAGGCAAACGATATTTCTTCGAACTCCTTGACTAGCTCTTCAAGGAATTTGTGGTATGGGATCAACTTTGAATCCCTCGTACGCCATTCCTTCCGTTTGCAAAATGATTAATGCCGAGTCACCGTAAACTTGGAGCCTCCGAATCTTCATGTCTATGGCGGTCTGGAGTCCCAAGATACAAGCTTCATATTCCACAATGTTATTGGTGCAAGGAAACACCAATTTGGCAGAGACGGGATGATGCTGGCCATCTGGGGAAATAATTACTGCCCCGGTGCCAGATCCGGAGAAGTTGACGGCACCATCAAAATACATTGTCCACTTGTCGCCTTCTATTGAAAGGATCCACTCCTCTACATCACTACCTTCGTCTGAGTTTTCTACTCCTGGAGGCGCTTCAGCTAGCATATCTGCAATGGCTCTTCCCTTGATAGACTTTTGGGTTAGACTTTGAACGTCAAATTCGGAGATCAGGATCTGCCACTTGGCGAGTCTCCCCACCAACGCCGGCTTTTCTATGAGATACCTGATGGGATCGTTTTCCATCAGAAGCAAGATATGATGGTATAAAGTGTATTCACGCAACCTACGTAGTAGCCAAATCAAAGCCACACATGCTTTTTCCACTTCAGGATATTTTGTCTTTGAGGTAGCGAATTTTTTTCTAAGGTAATATATTGCGTGTTCCCTTCCGTCGTCGGGTCTCCTCTGGGCCAACATGCCCCTGAGTGACTCATCATGCACAGTCAAGTATAAGATCAAAGGAATCCCAGGGATCGGAGGAACTAAAACTGGTGGCTGAGTCAAATATTGTTTTATCCGCTCGAAAGCGTCTCGGCATTCGTTCCCCCATTCGACTCTCGCGCCTTTCTTTAACAGCTTGAAAAATGGCTTGGCGGTTTCGGAGAGATTGGATATGAACCTTGCTATGTAGTTCAACCTCCCTAACAGGCCCCGTACTTCTTTAACGGAGGTAGGAGGTTTCAACTCGCAGATGGCCTTCACTTTCGATGGATCAATCTCAATACCTTTGCTACTTACCACGAATCCCAGTAGCTTGCCGGATTTTGCGCCAAACAAGCATTTGGTTGGGTTAAGGCGGAGTTTGAACTTTCGAAGGCGCTCGAACAACTTTCTTAAAACTGTGATGTGATCTTCGCCCGGCCTTGATTTCGCAATCATGTCGTCCACATATACTTCAACTTCCTGATGCATCATGTCGTGAAATAGCGCGACCATAACTCTTTGGTACGTTGCCCCTGCATTTCTCAACCCGAATGGCATTACCTTGTAACAGAATGTCCCCCACGGGGTTATGAACAAAGTCTTACTCTTGTCCTCTTCTTTCATTCGAATTTGGTTGTACCTTGAGAATCCGTCCATAAACAAGAACAGATCAAACCATGCCGAACTATCGACCAAAACATAGATGTGGGGAAGTGGAAACTCGTCTTTCGGACTGGCTCGATTTAGGTCCCGATAATCCACACATACCCTAACTTGGCCGTCTTTCTTCATCACAGGGACGACGTTCGCAATCCAGTCGTGATAAGGCGACACTTCGATGAATCCTACATCTAGCAACTTCATGACCTCCTCTTCAATTTTCTTGGATAGTTCGGGCTTCGTCCTTCTTAGCTTTTGCTTTGGCGGCGGAACACTCGGGTCTATGGGTAAGGCATGCTCCATAATCTTTGGATCGAGCCCCGGCATGTCGGCATAGGTCCATGCAAATACATCCTGATATTCCTTTAGTAAACTGATCATCTCTTCCATTTTTGGCCTAGGCAGATCGGCTCCTACTTTTACCTCCTTCACATTATCGGGTTCACCAAGGTTTACAGTGACCGTCGGCTCTATCGTCAATGGTTTCGATGTTTCGTGGAGGCTCCACTAGTGCTCGACCGCTACCTGGTCTTTTCCTTTGCCATCAGAGTCTAATAGGTTTCCTTCGGGAGGTCCCGAGTCAAGTATATTCTCATCACGGGTATGTAGAATGTCATGCCTGAGATGCAATATGATTAATCAGCATGAATTGATGGGGGATGATGCATGAAATGTTTTGGCAAAACCTTCACATTTGACATTAAGAAACAATCCCCATCTATTGGGCTTTACGGTCATGAAAGAGCATGCGAAAGCCCAACCCTCAAGGAATATGATAAGTCATCATAGGGCTAGTTTGGGATGCTTCCGTAGGTCTTTAAAACATAGATACCTTCATAAGATAATGATGTCATGTTACAAAAAATGCCAGGTTCAACCTCATTCGAGGTATAAGCAATCAGGGAGTTCTACTCACCATACCGGATCAACATGAATTAGCATCTAGAATAAAATCAGAAACCAAAAGGGATATCTTCAGATGAGCTGGCTTCATCCACTGATGCAGTGCAAATGAATGGCTCTTCAAATAAATCGGCCATGCCATCGATGACCACTTCTTCATCTTGTAGCAACCGGCTAGACTTGATGAAGAAATCTTCCGGCAACGGGGGAAACATGTCTTGGTACTCTTTCTCTTCTTCATTGCGGGGCCCGCACTCACCCCGACCTCCTCGTCTGACCCCTCGACCTTTACAGGCACCTCGATTCATGCGATTCAATAGGCCTCCTTGATTTGCGTGATTTCCTGGAGAACCTCGACGTCCACGGCCCCTACCAGCTTCCCGACTGTTGTCCTTGCGAACTCCTTCATCTTCCTTCTTATAACCCAATCCTGCCCTCTTATAACCTTTGCAGGCCTTGATGGGTTCTCGTATGCCCTGGCCGCACAGACCTAAACCATTGTCGGGAATGTGGCCATAGGCGAGTAAAACTTTTCCAGACATTAAGGATGGCTTAGCCAACTCAGGTGTCTGAACGGTCGTCCCTACGGGGATATGAATGATCGAGACTAAGTCGAACGTATGATAGCTCGATTCTTCCTTCGATTCGGGCTCGATGTACGAGATCGCGGTGTCCTGGTAGATCTTGAAGTCTGTCTCCCCATGCATAGTTACGAGTCTGCCATCTACAACGAACCTCACCTTCTGGTGTAGGCTTGATGGGACGGCGCTGGCACCGTGGATCCAAGGTCTCCCCAACAAGAAATTAAAAGCACTAGGAATGTCTAGTACTTGGAACACCACTGCAAATAGTGTAAGACCAATGATGAGCTCTAGTTCAATCTTCCTGACCACGTCCTTCCTCATCCCATCGAAGGCACGCACCGTCGTCTTGGCGACTTTGAGTTTCTCCAAATCTACTCCGAGGCGATGGAGGGTGGCCAAGGGACAGATGTTTAATGTAGACCCATTGTCAATCAATACCCTTGCGACGATCTTGTCGCGGCACTTCACCGAAATATGAAGAGCCTTGGTGTGACAACGACCCTCAGGCGGAAAATCCTCGTCTGAAAATGAAATTTGGTCTTTCAGAAGGACGGACCCTACGAATTCTTCCAATTGACCTTCTTCGATCGTCTCCGGAACGTGCACTTCGTTCAACACCTTTAAAAGTGCGCTCTTGTGGCTTTCAGAAGACTTGAACAAATCCAACAAAGAGATCTGAGCTGGCATTTTTCGCAGTTGACTCACCACGTCGTATTCACTTGTCTTAACAATCGCCAAAAACTACTCCGCCTCTTTATCGGTCACGGCTCTCTTTTCGACTGCCGCAGTGGGTGCATAGCAACGACCGGATCGTGTGACTACATCCACCTCATTGGCTCCGTAGTGCCATGGGACCGACTTGGTGTCAAATTCTAGCACGGGTTGTAGAATGATTGGTTCGTGGTCACCTAGGGGTGGTAGCTCGATCACCACTGGTGTGGTATGATCCTCTTGTACCTTAATTATAGAGAGACCTCTTGCAATTTCCTCCGTCGTGACTAGCTCGGCGCTCACTCCTTCAAACCATTGTCTGTTATTCTCGCCTCCTAGCTCAATCACTACAGGAGTCATCATGGCGATCACCTGGTGCCCGAACGTGTGATGGATTACTCCCCCGTTGATTGTTTGACGGATGCATCTGACTTTATCTTCCTTTGTGTGACATCCAGTCCCTTCGCAATGCCCCATTGATTCCACCAAATTGTGTAACTCGGCAACGTTCACCGTGAAGGTCCGCCCTTCGCCATCCAGTGTTTGTGACACTACGTTCACATTCCCAGGGTGATTGGGCAGGGGGTTCTTTTGTACGTTAGGCGCGACCTCCTTGAAGGATAGGATGCCCTTGTCAAGCAAGTCTTGGACCTTGGTTTTGAGTGCCCAGCAATTATTGATGTGATGCCCCCTCTCTCCCATGTGATAGTCACACGTCTTTGTCATGTCAAATCCCGGGTATTTCGGGGGATTGTTTCTGGGGACCTCATTTGCCACCATTCTTCTTTCTAAGAGCATTGGAAACAATAAGGATAAAGGCTTCAGCAGCGGAGAGTACTGTCTCGAAGTGTATCTCCTGGTCTGGTTGTAATTTGGAGGCGTATCCCCTCGTATGATGACCGGCTTCTGGGAAGGGGTTGGGAACAAGGTTGGGGCATGAGGCGTCTGGATGAAAGCAATATCGTTGATGGGTTCCTTGTCCCTTCTATGTGAGAACCTTCGGACATTTCCTTCGGGCGGCCTCTCATCCTGTGTTGCCCATTCGACTCTTTCCCTAATGTCCACCAAGTGTGCGAGTGAAAGGCAGCCTGATGTATAGAGCTTTTGAGCGTATTCTCGGGGGAGCATCTTCAGGAATAGCTCCATAGTTTCTTTCTCACTCAGTGGGGGTCTTACTTGTGTGGCTATACCCTTCCATCTTTGGGCGAAAGCTTTAAGAGGTTCGTTCCTCCTCTTCTCAATGCGCACCAATCCTTCTCTATTGGGGGCAATTTCCGAGTTGATTTTGTACTGCTGAAAGAACTCATTGGCAAAATCGTCCCACTCAGAGAACCTCTCGGCGTCAAGTCCGATGAACCACGACAATGCTGGACCCTCTAAACTGTCTTGAAACATGTTGATAAGGAGAAGGACATTATCGGAATACCGCGCCATTTTTCTTTTGTAGTACTTCAAATGGAATGTGGGGCACCCACTACCGTCATATTTGTTTGCAAACTCGGGTTCCTTAAAGGCCTCCGGGACATTCACTTTGGTGAAGGGTGATATGCTGCTGATCCCCTGCATCTGATACCCTTGCAATGCACAGAGATGTTCTTCGATCCTGGCCAACCTTTTGGCACTTTCGTCATCTTTCGAAGCTCTGCTCTTTTCCGGAATGGAGGGGTCAAGCTGCACTACCACAGGTGTAGTTGCCGGAGTTTCTTCCATTCTTTCTCGTTCGGCTTGCCCCGTTCGTGGTAACTCATGTTGGGTGGGGGGTGCTTCGGTCGCAGCATGCAATGTGGAAGTCCTCATCTCTGCCAGCGCATTGAGTATTTGGGCTATTTGGTCCTCTAGTCTCGTGATCCGTTCTTCTGAGTCCTGTTGCTCCATTCTGGCTTTGACCCGGGTGCGGATTGGAGACTTCTCTTGGCTGTGGTGATAAAGGACAAACTCTGTGGATGAGACATAAAGCAAAAGACAAAAGAGAAAAAAAAAAGAAAAAGGAAGGGAGTGAAACATCAAATCAGTAGACTTACCTTTATCTTCATGTAAGCGCTACATAAAACATATTAGTTACCACTCAACAATTAACAATCAATCAATTTACTAGGCCTAAGCCCACAAGGTCCCCAGCGGAGTCGCTAAGCTGTCGCGACCTAAATTCCGCCCTTTAGGGGGGAGAAAGATAGGTTTAGAGGTACTTGCTCTTGATTCCACAATCTCAAGCTTGGATTCTCCCAACTCCATACCTTGCGTGACATTTAGGCGTTTCATTTTAAAAGTTCTCTAATGGTCTAAAATGTTTTGAAAGGAGCTGCCACTAGCCTATTAAGATCAGCTAGGAACCGAGTGAAAGCATTGGGAGAAATGATTCACTTTCTACGCAACCAGAGATTCTTAGAGTACGTGGACTTGATTACATTAACTATTTAGTTAATGCACTTTCGGTACCTAAAATTGATTGTTTGGTTAACCTGAATGTGTTCAATGCAGACTTACATCACCAAAAAGACTAGTTCATTAGTGTTTTAGTGCTAAGCTCTAAGTGCTCATTCAACTAAATTCACTTTAGAAATTTTTTAGAATTTTTTAGAATTTTTATTTTTTATTGTTTATTTTTTATTGATTTTTTTTAATGATTTTATGATTTTCTGTCATTTTCTGATTTTCTATAATTTTTTAATAATTTTATAACGATTTTCCCTGATTTTTCTATGATTTTCTGATTTTTTTTGATTTTCTGATTTTTTAAAATGATTTTCTGATTTACTATTATCTATTTCCTGTTTTCTAATCTTTTTTGTATTTTTTTTAATTTTATATTACCTATTTTTATATTTTTTTAACTTTCTATTACCTATTATCATTTTTATCTCATTTTATTTATTTATTATTTTCTATTTTCCTTATTTCGGATTATTATTTTTAATTAATTATGTTTTTAGTTATTAAAAGGGTTTCGGGCCGGGTTGTAAAACCCGGCCCGAAACGACCCGGACCTTTTAAGGTCCGGGTAAACTTTGGGAATGGGTTGGGCGTGAGGCCCAACCCATTCTTTTCTTATTTATATAAAAAAAGACTTTTTAAATGAAGGGCCGGCCCAACTTTTTTCTTTTTATTAATTCGCTAGCCCATACCCCTTTTTTAAAAAAAAACGCGGCCCAATTCGTTTGTAACTCGGCCCCTTTCATATTTCGAAGCCCATTTTCTCTCTTTGGCTTTTGATTTTTCTAAACTTGATTTAATTAATCTACGTTCCCATATTCTCTTTGTCTTCCCCATTCTACCGACTAAAATTCACAAACGACCGAGACCAACACCTACCTCCGAGAAATAAAACAGCGATTCTATGATTCTAAATCAACATTACCCGACTAGCAAGACTTTCCAAGTAATTAAAACTAAACAGCTACGCAAAAATCGAAGACAATAATTCAAATCTTCGCCTCGACATTTCATCGAACATGTTAGACTCAGCAAATAGTGATCAAGCTTTAGTACGAGCTTAACTTAAAACTAAACCACGAATCAACGATAAGCAAGCCAAACATATCATTTGAAATCAATACCACAAAAACTCGGGGAATCAAGTTAATCATCGTCTAGCATGGGATCTGTAATAGCCATGATATTTTTATTTCCCCCACCCACCGAACCCCTCTCTTCTCTCTCCTCCCTCTTCCTTCTCTTTTCCCTTTTTTCCCCATTATTCGTTGATTTCCCCCCTTCTTTGACTCTTTGACTTTCTCTTTCCCCCTCCTTTATTTTCCCTTCTACCGCACGCCACCCCCTGTAGATTGCCCCCCTTGTCCCATCTATCTCTCTCTTATCTTCTTCTTCCTCCCGCTTCATCTTCTTCCTCCTGGGTTATTCGGCTTGGTCTTCCTTCTTGCGCGTCGACCCCACTCCGTTGCCCTTGGCCTTCCGGCGTGTTGCTCGCGCCACCAGGAGCTTCGTCCAGCTCCACCTCCGACCTCAGCTCGTGTCCGCATTCTGCTCATGCGTGTTGCCGCTCCAAGCTCCATTTCGTCGGGTTTTCGGCCACCGTCCTTGGTCTTCGTCCTCTCCTGCTTCTGCTCCGTGCCGTCACATCTTGTGTTTGCCGCCCTAAGCTCTGCCCTTCAGCTCGACACTCTCTGCTTCTTCCTTCGTCGTACGTCGCTTTTTGCTCGTTCCTTGGCCGCGGACAGTCATCGTCGACCACCGATTCGAGCCGTCCACTAGTCGCTTGAAGACTAAGGAAAAAAAATAAAGGGAAGGAAAGAAAATAGGGAAAATTCGCGGACCGCCACTAGTCGCTTGAAGACGCAATTTGAGGTGAGTAAACCTTCTAAACCTTAATTAGGCATGTTTATTGCCTTAATAGAGTTATTAAGGAAAATTATGTGGATTATGATGTGAGTGGATGAGATTTGTTTGATACGGCCGGGTGTCTGGAGCTATGGAAGCATGATGCGATTGAGCGAGTACGAGGCGAATTGGGCCCGAGATGGATCGAATGTAAGGCCATTGAGCTCGAGATATAAATTGGACGTCGAGGGAAGTCCAATTGGAGACTGGAGGGTTGACCATTAGTGGAGGTTGTACTGTGGTGTGGAGATAAGACAGGAAGGCTAGTTAGGGTTTTAGGCTGGTCGTGGACGGCCTTGAATTATTGATTGCGCAATTTATTCAGTTATTGATTTATTGTGCAATTTATTTAATTATTAATTGATTGCGTAAATTATTTAATTATTGATTTATTTGTGTAATTTATTTAATTGTTGGTAATTTATTTAATCGTTGCAATAGATATTGATTGGTGAGATGATTAGGCTTAGTGCTAAGTAGCGATTAGGGTCTGATAGACTTGTGGATAGGTTGAACAAGGAAAAGAGAGACCAGAAGAGAGCAAGTACGACATGATATAGAGTGATGTTGGATTATGTCTAGGGTGACTGAGGAGACGTGAGGTGCGATTAGGGACCCTAGGGCAATTGAAAGACCTAGTTTTGGGTTAGGGGGTTGGCTTACTGAGATATTTATATCTCAACCCGTCGTGGTAACCATTTTTCAGGTACATGATTGGAGATTGAATTTTGGAGGTGAGTTTTGTGGGAGTTGACAGGGCGAAGATTAGCGCTTCCGTTGGAGACTTGAAGGCCAGCGACTTGCCTAGGACGTCGCTATTGTTTGGCCGAAGAGAAAAGGAAAATCGAGAACCGTCGTGTGCCCAAAAATCGAGGCGTGACAGGATCAATCAAATCATGGCAAAACTAAGTTAACTCTAGGCTTAAAACTGCGCACAGGATACATGCTCAAATGAAGAGCAAGGAACTCATGAAGAAATGATGAACTGAAAAAAAAATGATCAAGATGTGCTTACCTGTGGAGATTGAGTGGACTGGACAAAGGAATGGACGATTGCTGAGAAGGTTCAACCGGCGACGTCGGCGATTCGGTCCGCGCGAGCTGGGAGAAGAGCAGAGGCGTGAGGCGGGGCCGAAGGGCATCCGGCGAGCTGGGAGAAAAGGCAGCGGAGAGCGGGCGAGTCCGCGAGCTGTGGTGAGCTGGGGCGTGAAGACCGGCGAGCTGGGAGAGAGAAATGAGCTGAGGGGGCCGTCGTCCGCGAGCTGGAGGGATGGCCGTGACTGAGAGAGAGAGTGAGCTGCGGGAGGGTCTGTGTGCTGGAGGCTTGAGCTGTGGGCTGTCAGACGGCTAATGTGTGCTGGAGCTGAGGCGCCGAGAGCCAGAGAAAGAGAGAGCTGCAGGAGGGTCGCGAGCTGGGGGGCTTGAGCTACGGGCTGCCGGACGACTGTTGCGGGGAGTAACGAGCTGAGGGGTGGCTGTGTTCGGCGAGCGGTGACCAGCTCCAAGGTCGCTTGGGAGTTTTTTTTTTCGGAGCTGCAGGGCGAGAGCCCCTCCTTTGTGTCACTCCCCCCTTTTCCTTTTTTCCTGCTCCCCCTGTTCCCCCTTCCTACGTGTCTGCTTCCCCCTCCTTTTTCATTTGGTTTCTGCTCTTTCCTTTTCTGTCTCTCTGCCTCCATCTCCTTTTTTCTTTTCTTGAAATCCCCGAAGTCCCCCCCTTCTGTCTCTATCTCTTTTTCTTTTCATGTTTCTGCTTTTACTTCTTCTTTTTTCTTTCTTTGCGCAGGTGCCATTTCGGTGCTTCCCCTGCTCCCTCTCAAAATCGCCAAGAGCAAAAGCCTCTAGATCTCCTGCACGTTGACCGCATAGAAGGGAGCTGGAGGAAAGAACTCGTGGGCTGGGCTCGCGGGTGAGAGATGGGCTCTCTCTATCTCTCTCTCGTGCAAGCTCTGCTCGCGTGGATGTAGGGGCGCGAGGCCCAGCTATTAACCCCTCCCCCTCGTTTTTTATAATAATAAATAAAATAAATTCCTAGTTTCTAATTAATAACCATTATCTCAAAGATTAGGCAAAAATTAGGTGTCAACACTTGTGTAATCTGCATTCACATATCTTTGCAACTTTAGGATGTACCTTCGTATGGACAGTAATTTGATATATAAGCTATATATCTCAATATCCATTGTAGGACATTCCAATGTTCTTACCTAGATTTTACAAATATTTATTCACAACTCCTATTATCCATGCAATGTCTGGTCTCATGCTCACAATGACAATCATCAAACTACCTATTGCTGGTGCATATGGAACTACTATCATATCATCTTTCAAAGCTTGAGTATTTGGACACATATCCTTGGAAGGTTTGGAATCATTCGTTAAAGAGTCACTATCAGTTTTGTCTTATCCACTTGAATTTCTTTAACATCATGTTCACATAGCCTTCTAGTAATGGTCATATTTTTTTTTGTCTCTAATGATTTCATACCTAAGTTGTTACTCACCTCTCCTAAGTCTTTCATGGCAAACCATGATGCTAACATCTACTTCATTTGTGCAATTTTTCTTCATATTGGAGCTAGCCACTAGCATGTTATCCACATATAAAAAAAAAGATGTACAATAGCACCATCGCCGTAATTGTAAAATCTAACACAATGATCAATCTCATTGTGTGTAAATCCATTTTATTCCATGAAAGCATCAAATTTTAAGTATCATTACCACAAAACTTGCTTCAAGCCATACAAGCATTTTTTAAGAGACATATAATGTGCTCCTTACCCTCGAATTCAAAACTTTTTCAAAGCAAGATGTTCACATAGCCTTCTAGTAATGGTCATATTTTTTTTTTGTCTCTGATGATTTCATACCTAAGTTGTTACTCACCTCTCCTAAGTCTTTCATGGCAAACCATGATGCTAACATCTACTTCATTTGTGCAATTTTTCTTCATACTGGAGCTAGCCACTAGCATGTCATCCACATATAAAAAAAGATGTACAATAGCACCATTGCCGTAATTGTAAAATTTGACACAATGATCAATCTCATTGTGTGCAAATCCATTTTCTTCCATGAAAGCATCAAATTTGAAGTATCATTACCGCAAAACTTGCTTCAAGCCATACGATCTTTTTTTAAGAGACATATAATGTGCTCCTTACCCTTGAATTCAAAACTTTTTCAAAGCAAGATAAGATGTGCGTGTGGGAACCAATTCTTGAAAACAAAGTCACCAAGATGGACGAGGAAGAAAAATATATGGCTAGGGTGCCTTATGCATCCGTTGTTGATAGTTTAATATATACTATGGTGTGTGTAAGACCAAACATAACTCATGCAATAGGAGTACATGTCTAATCCCAGAATAAAGCATTATGGAGTTGTAAAATTCGCTATCAATATACTTAAGAGACACTTCACGTATGTCACCATGTTTTATGGAAAAATAGTGTAACTTTACAAGGGTTTGTCAACGTAGATCTTGGTGGTGACTTGAACACTAGAAAGAGCATCTTGGGTTATGTTTTTACCTCATGTGGCATTGCAATCTGTTGAATGTCTAGGTTTTAGAAGTATGATGCTATATCTGAAGCTAGTAAGTTGATGATTTGGTTGAAGAATTTTCCTGAGATAGGTGAAAAGTAGGATAGTGGTGTTCTTTTTAGTAACAATCAAAGTGTTGTTTGTCTTACAAAGAATTTGATGTTTCACTCAAGTACAAAACACATTGAGTTGAAATATCAACTTATTTGTCAACTTATAGATGATAGGACAGTGTCATTGAAAAATATTCTTATTGTAGATAATTCAATAGTATTTTAACCAAGGTTGTCATAACTAAGAAAAATGAGATCATGCATAGCCTCAGTTGGCCTTCATGATTAGTGATGAGGAGGTCACCGCACTAAGGTTGTCACCACTGAGAAACTGAGGCTTTGCATTGCCTCAGTCGGCCTCCATCTTTAGTGATGAGGAGGCTATTGCCCTAAGATAATTTGAGTTACAAAGGCCATTGAAGACTAAAAGATTATTGCCATTTTGAAGATCAGTCTTCAAATGGAAACTTTTTTGAAGTTGTGGAGTCTGGTAGTTAAAAGTAATATTAAAGCAAAGAGCTTTTTATTGTTAATATCATACATATAATTTCCATGTTAAAGTAGTGGAGAATTCTGCTACTAACAGCATAAATGTAATTTCCATCACAATTATGCATGCCTAAACTCTTGCTATATTGAGCAATATCTCTGTAGTTATAACCTTGCGACTTGTAATTCTAAAAACTAATAGTGAAGAAATTGCCTAGTATGATGCTGTGATTTTGCCCTTTATGCTTTTAAAAGGGTTTTTCACGTAAAAATTTACGTGTCTTATTCTCTATTTTTTTTCTCTTTAATAATTGCTTTTCTACACACACGCGAATCGACCTTTATGCCGTCAATATTGTTGCTACCATCATGACCTCAATCTATCTTAATCCAACTTTTTCCTCGAATCGACTTAGGTGCGTTTATCTTTCGTAGATCATGCCATATGACAAAGGAGTGTTCACCACTATTTGAGGCGATGGGTGCCCCTCTCTCTCTCTCACACAGACGCGAAAAGTTTTTTATATGTCCCCATATCCTAAATGTTCTTATGACGACATGTGGATATTTTGAAGTTAAATCTGCACGAACAAGTACACTACAATGAAAGATTCTATTTTTTTTTTCTGAGGTCAATCAGATGTTGGTGATTCATAGACTTGATTGTACAAATGAAGCATATAAAAGGACTTGATCACGATAAAAAGTAAAGGACGTTGAGTTTAGAAAGCAAGTAACAAAAATACAAAAATACTATATTAGTAAAATTGACTAAATGACTTATAACCTAATATGGTTTTAGGAATCTTCTTTTTTTGCTAATAAAGTAGATGGAGTTGAGTTTAAATATCTTTGTGCACTATTTTTGGTAATCGGTATTATGCAGATAGTGAAGAAAAAAGGGAGAAAATATCAAAATTGGTGGGCCTGAAAGTATTGAAAGGGCTTGACTTGTACTTCTAGTGAAATGTTCCCCCCTAATTTAAGACTCAATAAAAGGTGGCTCGGGTTGTGGAGGTAATCATGAGGTGCGTTTGACAAGCTCCTCCAATCTTTTGAAATGACATGAATGCTCTATCATACATGGTGCTCTCATCAATGTCTTAAGACTTTTCTATGTCGATGTATATCGGTGATCAAAATTTGTTAAAATGCCAAGCTTTAATAACAATTTGATATCTCATTTATGGGATAAAGAAACAACAAGTGTCATAATCTTCATATGATACTTGCTTAAATATTTTAATTTTTTGATCATTTAAATATCATAATTACTTAAAAAGCATTAATTAGAACGTCAAAATTTTCAATCTGTTATTCAAATATGGTAACTCTTAAAGACATTCACAACAAATATCAATACTATTACCAATGTCCCACCTTTAAAAATTGCGGCATAATCATCTCGTTCAAAGCAAAACTGACCTTAAATGTCATTGTCAGGAACATCATAAAGCCCAAAAAATGAAAGAATAATGCGATACCAATTACGGGACAACAAGCTCATCTCGCTCTCGCTATTGAAATGCTCCACAAGTCGACTTTCAGTGGCTGGAAAGACGAGCAAGCACGTTGGGGAATCCAGAGACTTACGTCATATGTTCCCAACTTTTCTTTTTTCTCTTGCCGCTGCCAGCTAACGAAAGGCTCCCCATCTCACGTATGATTGCGACTGAATTGCCCGTCATATGGCGAGACATGCCATCCGAGAGGAACGATTCCTACGTTTCCGTTCTTCCAATCCAATTATCGTTGGTATAAAAAATAGAGGCCGTTGTAATAGAATATATAGATGAGAGATATACCCTTTTAAGTCGAGTTTAGTGCATATATTGTATTAAAATTCATATTGCGCACGATTTCAATGTGATCTTCCAACTCTGCACTTTCTTTGCTCTTATACAGTTGTGCAAAAAAGACAAAAAAAATTAGGGGAAAGAACATAAAGAAGTAAAGTAGAGAAGAGGAAGATAGGAAGAAAGAGAGGTTTTTTGACGAAAGAGAAAGAAAAATTATATAACAAAAAAAAAAGGAGGAAAAAGTTGCTTTAAAAAAATTATACCAAATATTTAACTTTGTTATCTCCAAAAATGGCTTATTATTATTAGAATTTGGACTAGAACCTCTTCACTCTCATTCGGAAATAGACAGGAGGGGGACTATAGGTCGAAGAGAAAAATCTTGTAATGGGGCGAAAGTGGCCTTACCCTTTTTAATATTCAATACAAGCTGGCTTGGGTTGTTGAGGTACATGAAAAGCAGGTTTGGTCAGGCATTTTCAGTCTATTCAAAATGACACGAATCTTTTATCTCGAATAGTGCTCCATTTAGTGTCTCCTAAATCTCAATGATAAATTCGTACAGATTAGGCGCACATCAACGGTTGAAATTTATCGAGATAAAAAATAATTGTTGGAATAAAAGGTTTTTTCCTCTTTTGATATTCTTTGGCCTTGTCTTACATCGCGAAACACTTGCGTTAAAATACTGTTGACAACATATGGGCATTTTGTATCTATAGGTCTAGGAGCTTCTGAGCATGCCTTGCTCAGAAGTCCAAGAGTAGAAGTAGTGAACTACCTATAATAAGTCAAGTTAAAGATAATCAAACTGATATGGAAAAGTGATCCACAAGATGATGTATTATTTTTTTGATTCGTTTATGGAATTAGTTACTTCCAGATTAAATCAACATTTTTGTTGATTAGTTCTCATAAGCAGTTATAATGAATCCAAGTTTTTATTGATTAAGGGTCATAAATGCTCGCAGTTGATTATGCTTTAGGTGATTCGAAACTGAAAAAAAAGATGAAACGGAAGAACTCACACTAATCTTTAGTTTAACTGAGAAAAGTGACTTTGCCATGATAGTTTGACTTTGTTTGGAGTCCTAATATATCCTTTTTGCTTACGTTAAAAAATTTTCCCAAATGAAGCTAGTGGAAGTTTTTCAATTTCACACAAGTTGATTATAACTCGATTTTTGTGCCATTTGAAGCTATTTTATGAGAAGATATGATTATCATGAGATAAACGTAGGGAAAAGTACCAATAAAACATAAATATATTATTTTGGTATCACTATAGTCTTACCTTCTTCTTCTTCTTCTTCTTGTCGAACAAATTTTTCAGTTGGACTAATTTAATAAACCTTTCATCCGTTGCCAATTGAAGCCACCCAATCAATTTTAATCAAAACCACTAATGTGTACATCTCCTAATCTACATGACATGAGCGGTACTAATATGGACCATATATATTTATAAAAAATTAATTTTTAATTAATTTTTAATTCTTTCCTTTCATTTTAGCCTCCGATGACCCTCACCAACCATTGCGCAAGGGTCTTATTGGCCTCGTTCACAACTGGCAAGACTAAGGTGGCCTTGGGTGAGGACCTTTGAATCCTTCCTCACGGAATATGTCGCAGAAGGTATGGCTGCAAGAGAGGGCGATACGGCCTAGAGCCTCTGCTCTCCTGCTTGCCAGGGCTTGGTGGCCCAGGCTCTTGCTAATCAAAATGAAAGTAAAAGAAAGAAATAACTAAATAAAGAAAAATAAAATAAAAATTATTAAAATATTACTAAAATTTGTTCATGTTAGTGCTGTTACACTATGTAAGGTGGCTGATGTTCACGTCAGCAATTTTTGATCAAAATTAATTGAATAAGCCAATTGATAAAATTAAACATATTCAGGACTAAATTAGCACTATTGAAACGTTAGGACCAAATAAGTACCAATGCAGTATATCTAAGACTTTTCCAATACTTTTCCTTATAACCACATAAACCTATTATTGGAACGTTGCTCTTAGTGAAAAATTAATTTAACATTGCAACATGTGATGTACGTGAAGTGAGAAATATGTCATATCCAATCCTTTGTGATGTTTTAACAATGACAAAATAAATAAGGCAGCTATTATGCTTATTGGTTACGTAGAACCAGGTGAAAAATGCACTTGTTGTAAAGCTAACGATGTTTTAATTGGATATTTGAAAGGTTATGAGTTTTCTTTTCTTCAATAGTGGACATGACATTAGGCGTGAAGGTGTCTACAAAAAATATGTAATATTTAATCCTTTATGATGTTTGATGATGACAAAATAATCAAAGGCTAGCTGCTAATATGTTTATTGGTTGACTAGATTTAGGTGAAAGATGCATAAGTCACTAATGATGTTTTAATAGGATGTTTGAAAGATTACGAATTGTCCATTAATGGTGAGCAAAACATTTGGATTATAGGTGTCTATAAGCTAGAATAACCTGAGTAAAACGTAAATAAGTCTAAAATAGGGAGTTTGCTAGGTTTGGAGACATGAATAGGTAAACGATGAGCTGAGGCCATGATTGCTAATATACTTATAAGGACCAGAAGATAAAAGCTTAGATATAATCAGGAAGCCAATTTGTCTACTTCATGGACGTCATCAAAGCATTTGATACTTTCAAACTCAATGTTGAAGTTGGAAATTATTAGAGGGATATTATTGAATTGCAATATCTTCTTTTGACTATATCTTCATACACAGAATAATGATGAATATGTTCATACACAGACTCTATTACTTATATCGTCACAGTTAGTGAACAAGTTCAGATTTCCTATTAAAAAAGTAATAATCAATGATAAAGATATTTTTGCAACAAAATCTTTTATGCAAGACATCCATATTATTGTCCATATTATTGGGATAAGGATACCATGATTGCCATAACTTATGTACAATGCTCACTTTAGTACCAAAACTTTCATTCGGATCACTTCAGTGCCTTAAAAAAAAAAGATCACTTCAATACCAACTCCATCGTAACTTGCTGGAAATTCGACGTGGTAGCACACATGGCTTGCCGGAAGTGCCAAATAAGTATTTAATATTATAAAATATTCAAATTCCAAAAAATAAAAAAAAAAGGTTTAAGGGGAAGGGCTTGGAATGAGGGTTTCGACGTGGCGGTCGGAATTAGGGTTTCTGAGAAAGGGGGTTGCGCTTCGGGGTTGATTTCTCCCAAATGGCTCAACACCGACGGCCAAGGCCAATATCGTTGTGATCGTAGGACTCCAAGCTATCAATTGGGGGTGGTGGTGGTGGTGAGTGGGTCTCATCGGAGAAGGCATGATGTTCACAAACAACAACTCCGGCGAAATAGGGGCCAACGATGGTTTGGGGTGAAATCAGTGATTTCTTGACCAAATCAACCGCAACAAGGGACATGGTAGAGCTTAGAGAACACTTGGGGATATCATAGAAGCATTGCTTTGTCCTGGGCATCGCCAAAATGACTAATTTTCGGTGAGGAAGAATTTTGGAATTTCTAGAAAATAGGGGAAGAACAGTTTTGTGGGGGCTTATTTCGCGACTCTTGGTGGCAACAACGGTAGCTCCAAAGGTAGAGGTTAGTTGATACTGGTAGAAGGTGTTTCAAAGAATCCAATGCCACCAACGGTGCGTCAAACGGAGGTTGGAGGAGGGAGATACGGCTGTCAAAAGAGGAGGGGTTTACTTAGTGTGAAAACAAAGACTCGGCTCTCGTGAGGAGGAAATTGGTGATTTCTCCACCAAATCAACTGCAACAAGGGACATGATAGAGTTTAGGGAACGCCCAAGAGCGTCATGAAAGCATCGGTTCGGCCTAGGCATCGCCGAAATGGCCAATTTCCGGCGAGGAAGAATTCTGGAATTTATGAAAAATAGGGGAAGAATAGTTTCGTGGGGGCTTCTTTTGGGGGGTCTCAGTGGCAACAACAGTGGCTATGGAGGTGGAAATCAGTAGGGACTGGTAGATGGTGTTTCAAGGAAGCCAACGCCACTAACATCGAGTCAAACGAAGGTCGGAGGAGGGAGATATGGCGATTGAAAGAGGAGGGGTTCACTCGATGCGAAAACAGCGACTCGGCTCGCTTGAAAAGGAAGATGGCTTGGGTGATGGCTTGCTGTGGCCCTCGCTTACCATCGGTAGGGGTCGCCGGCCTCTAGCCATGCTGGCCATGGGTCGGCGACCTGTGCCAATGGTCGGCCTTGGCCCAAGCCGGCAAGGGTCGCCCCAAACCCTCGCTCTTTAACTTTTTAAAAAAAAAACTAATTTTTGATAAATTAAAAAGTTATATCACATAAAATTAATTAAAAAGCTACGTGGAAGATTTTTTAATAAAAAATGCCTTGTGGAATATATTTTTTTATTTACAAATGCGAAGTGTATTTTTTTATTATTTAAAATGATGACATGGCACTTCTGGCAAGCCATGTCAATTTTTGGCCGGAATTGACACTTAAGTGGTCGTTTTTCTAAAAAAAAAGTTATCATTTTTCTCCGAGTTGGCACTTAAGTGATCCGACGGAAAGTTTTGGCACTAAAATGAGCGCCGTACACAAATTATGGCTCTCCTAGTGTCCTTATCCCAATTGACAATCATCACAAAGGCAAGCTACTTTCCTAATTGAAGAACTCTACTTATGGAAGTTGAAGATTTGCTTTTATGAGCAATCAAATCAACGTGAACTCAGAGATTATTCAATCTTCTTGAAGATTCTATAATAGATTGATGCTAGATGATCCTTTGAAGACCATAAAACAACAGTTTGGTTAGAAGTGGAGAAGTATAAAAGGATACCAAAGTGTTGAATAGTATAGAGAGGTCCTGAATAAAATATTCAAAAGTCCAAGAGAACTTCGATCTAACATATTTGTCTTTCGTGAGCTTATAATTGTAATCATTTTAGAGGTATTGGCAGTGTTATGATTTATGCTTAGGTATAAGATAGTGAGATCCAGTGGTTTGGATATAAGAAACATCAACATAGCTAGGACTTGGATATAAGTGGCACAACTTGATTGTAATCTCTCATCAATAGACTCCACTTAGTAGATTATCTACATGAAAGAGTGGATGTATGCTTATTATAAACTAAATCACTGTAAACTTTAGGTGCAATTTTCTATACCCATCAATGCTTGTTTAGTATCGTTGAATGAAATTTGCATATTGGTGAATATCATTATTATTGTTTAGACTCATGCTGTTTAGATTCAAATTTTACTCAAGATTGATAAAACTCATCCTGACTATTTCATTTCCGCTTTAAATTATCAAGTGTTATTAAAATCACATATCACCCCCTTCAAGGTGCTATTGCTAGCCTCTAACACAAAATATCCTAAAAACCACAAATTTTAGGTCTAGTCTCAATTCTTACAAAAACTTATTTTTGTCCCATAAAAAACCTCCAACTTGAGATCATGTCTTAATTATATCCTAAACTTTTTTTCCTTAAATATACCCCAAATTTTAGGTCTAGTCCAAATTGGCCTTATATTATAAAAAAAAATCATTGACTTTTGCTTGAGTCTCACATCTACTCTTGTTAACTCTCTATCCAGAATTTCTTTTGAAAAATCGAGAGATGAAATATTTTTGGAGCATGAGGTCTCCTATTGAGATGAAATATTCTTCATTGAATAGTAAACGCAAAATCAAAGATTCTCGAAGAGTAAGAGCAATGAAAGGTCAATTCTAATACTCTAGTTATTATCTAAATTTCATAAATAAGAAGACATTGTTAGGGCCGACATGGAAATTTATCTTAAAAAGACAGACATATCGATCTAAAATTTGAGGAAAAAATCAGAGTAATGGCGTGGAATTTTGGACAACGTGTTAACAAAGAAAAATGATATCCAAGTAAAAATTGGTGATTTTTTTTATAAGACAAATAAAAGTATATAGTAAAATTAAGACTGGAACTAAAGTTAGTAATTTTTAATTTGACAAAAAAATTTATAATAATATTGGAATTCGATCAAAAGTTGGGATATTTTATAAACTGAAAAAAAAAAAATTATGGTAAAACCGTGACTCGACATGAAGTTATGTATTGGGCCCCGTGCCCCAAGATTAGTTCTCCACAATTATATGAGCGCATCAATTCCCTCTCCCCTCCCACGTTATTCACGGGACGTGTTTCCACAGTGTCCTTTACCTGGTGCATAAAAAGCGACTCAGACGTGCATGGCTGGTTCCGTAATGCCTCTTCGACTTAAAGACACGTAGGCCTTGCGCAACTCCAATCTTTATCCCCCAACACTTTCCCCATCTCTCCCTCTCTCCCCATGAGGAAGAAGCGTATTCCTCTCCGTCCTTCCGCTGTAAAGGAAAATGGAGAGGAAAGTATCGGAAGACACTCCTTGAGTGGAACTTCCGGAGCCTCTGACGCGCACGCGATTGACTGCATCCTCCAAATCAACGACCGATCCCAGCACATGACCTCCGACGAGAAGCAGGACTGGAAGAGGTGGTCCATCTATAAAGTCCCTGCCTACGTCGCTGACCTCAATCGCAAGGCCTACTGGCCACAGGTTGTCTCCTTTGGCCCCTACCACCATGGCAAAGGCCATCTCCGTCCCATGGAGAACCACAAGTGCCGTGCGCGCGCTGAATTCCTCAGGCGGTCTAGGAAGCCCTTCGAGCCCTTCCTCGAGTCTCTGAGGAAGGTGGCAGGGGACCTCAGGGCGAGCTATGACGCGCTGCCCCCGAAGTGGAGGGGGGACGGCAGCGACAGCTTGGCGGACGGGTTCCTGGAGCTGATGATCACTGATGGCTGCTTCATGCTTGAGATCCTGATGTATGCGGCTCAACTGTTGCCAGGATACTATGAAGACAACGACCCCATTTTCAGCAAACACGGGGAGCTCTACGTCCATCCGCTCATTAGGCGGGACATGCTGCTGCTGGAGAATCAGCTGCCGATGCTAGTTTTGAATCGACTGTTTGCTTTTCAAATGACGAGGAGGATAGTTCCTTAGGATTTCGCTCCGTCATAAGAGGGGTCTTGCACGTATCTAAGGTGCCGTACTATCTTCATCTAACAGTACATCTTGGCGATCTCAAATGGATCAGATCTAATGCTCCAAATATGTTGGGTGAGAGGTTTGAGACCAATCGACAATTTATGATTAGATCTATGACAACTATCGGAAACTTCTTCTTTTTTACCTTTTACGCGAGGACAATCCATATGACAGCAGTAGGAAGAGAAAATGCACTGACTTTGGTCCAACAATGCAGGAGGACGAATTCATCAACCGTCTCATCCTCAATTTCTGCTCCCGCAGCCGGGCCAAAGTGTGCAAGGGAAAATGCCTGCACGTCCTGGACGTCTTCAGGAAGAACATGCTGATGGAGCCCAATACGGCCGAGGTGGAGAGCAAGGAAAGTGAGGAGATAATCCGGCCAGCCACTGAGCTCCATGAGCATGGGATCTCTTTCGAAAAAAGCGACACCAACAGCCAAGTAAAAATCTCCTTTGCTGGCGGGGTCCTGAAGCTCCCCGAGATCGCGGTGGATGAAGACACCGAGTCCATGTTCCTCAACCTAATCGCATTTGAGCGATTCCACGTGGGAGCTGGGAACGAAGTCACGTCCTACATCTTCTTCATGGACAACATCATCGACAAGGGGCAGGACGTCAAGCTGCTCCACACCAGTGGCATCATTAATAATGCCATGGAGAGCGACAAGGCGGCAGCCAAGCTGTTCAACTCGCTGGCCACGGGCGTCGTGCTTGACCCCGAGAGCAGCCTCCATGACGTGATCAAAAAGGTCAGAGAGTACTGCATGAAGAGGAGGCATAAGTGGAGGGCAGATTTCATCCACACCTACTTCAGGAATCCTTGGGTTGTAGCATCTCTCATCGCCGCCGTCCTCGTCTTTGGGTTCACCATAATTCAGGCAGTGTATACTGCGCTCAGCTACTACAAATGAACCCTCCCTTGCCTTGCCTATGAATTTTTTGTTTTTCCTCCTAGTGGCTCTAGATTAGTTGTTTGTTGTTGTTATTGTTGAATACTCTCTCTCTCTCTCTCTCTCTCTGTTTGGCATATTATGTGGCAGAAAAACGCTTGGGAAATAGTTAAAATTTGTAATAAAAGAAGAGTCCATGTTGATGATCTTGGAGAAGACTTTCTTGTACTATGTCAATCGTGGGAGCACTAGGTGTGAGCAAAAACAGGGTGGGTAGGTTCCAGACTTGGACCCTGTACCCGACCCTGTTTTAATCGGTTCCCAATTTTTGAACCCTGTACCCTACCCTGTTTGCATTGGACCCTGTACCCGACCCACCTTGTTTTTCCGGTCTGGTTCCAGGGTTAACCCTGTTTTATATTGGACCCTGTTTTGCAACCGCTTATCCTATATGACTTTTCATTTGTCTAAGCAAAAATCATAACATTACATATACATTAGTAACAAATATGGATCTAATATTAGTCTCATTCACACAATACTACATGAACTTCATTTGTCTAAAATGTTTAACAAATCTTCGGTGCAAACACTTATCCAAAAGTGAAATCAACATAAGTCATCCTCCAAAAGTAAAATTAGGCGAGCCAATCAATTTGGTACAAAATCTCTAACAAAAACCTAAAATTCATATATAAAGAAAAATTAATAAGAAATCATGTTCTAAAGACATATGCAAAAATTATGATTTAATAAAAGTATATTTCTTACAAAATTAGAAACTAAATGAAGTTTATTTTTTTAATAATCGGGTCCAAGGTTCAGGGTAGGTTCCAGACCTGGACCCTGTACCCGACCCTGTTATAACCGGTTCCCCTTTTTTGGAACCTGTACCCGACCCTGTTTTCATGGTGGGCCAAACAGGGAACCGGGTTTACCCGATCCGGTTGCACACCCCTAGGGAGGACTATACATAGTATAGCCATCTTCATTGGAGAGCATAGTAGAAAACTAAGGAAGAAGCATCCCTTGTGCTTAAAGCCTTCGACATGAAAATTAAATCCATTGCGCTTTGCTCCAATAAATCAGCCTCCACTAACCTTTAAATTTTCTCGCTTTTTTTCGTTCTATGCTAAACTTACGACTCCTTTACCCAAAATAATAATAATAATTTTACCCAAAACAAAAAACGACTCCGAATGATTTTTCTCCTGTTTTCAGTCTGCTCATTTCCCCTCTTCAGAAGTTTTGGGTGATGGACATTTGGCTGCTATTTGTCATCATCACCCACCGCAACATTTCCTTCTTGATAAAATTTGTTAAGAAGTTGAGCAAAGTTTGAGAAAAATTACCCAAAAAGTTCTAAATATATTGTAATTGTATCAATTCAATTTTAAGTATTTTCATATTTTGCCAATTAAGTTATCCTGTCAATTTTGATTCAAAATCGGCTGTTATGAAAGCCAACCATTTTATATGAAATAATTGGTCCTAAAGTGAACATTTTAAATATTTTTTATATTTTCTTTTTATTTTATTATTTTATCATTTTTATATACTTTTCTTTTTGCCGTGCAAGGGTTGCGACTTTTGCTAGATTTGAGTGAGGTCTCACCCAAAGCTAACAGGAAGGCCTCGAGCTAGGGCCTTCGAACCCTCGCTTGGGCCTGTCAAGGCCTTGCACAAGGCCTTAATGGCCTCGTTGACCAAAATGAAAACAAATCAAGAATCAAGAATAAGAAATTCAAAAAAATAATAAAAAATAAAAATATTGTCAATGTCAATGCTGGTTGTATCATGTACGACCATCAGTATTCACGTAGCGATTTTTGGCCAAAATTGATTGGAAGTAGTCAATTGACAATTGTACAAATGTTTAGTTAAAATTGATACAATTAAAAATATTAGAATTGAATTAACACTAGTACAATAGGTTCAAGACTTTTTTGATACTTTTCCAAGAGAATTTAAGTGGAAAATAAAGGACTTTGAAGTCATATCTACTCCTCATTGGCTTCAAAGTCCAAAGTCATCTGTATATTTCCCAATTGCCAAGCAATCAATATTAACAATACAGAATAAACATGCTTTCATGTCTGGGAAATAAATATTTTGAAACTTTCAGCTTCTGTCTTTAAATAGAAACTATTCACTGATTTGTAGACCCTGTTGTAAAATCTTAAATTTAAAAACTCCGGCATCAAACTGCAAATTGTGTACCGGAAAGAAGCCTGCAAATTGGTGAAAACCGCAATTCTCTAACCTTACTGAACAGAACTCATATTTTCTGTGTGAATTGCAAACGAACCACAATTTGAAAGACAATTTGAAAGATGAGGTCTAGAGAACCTCAGTGACATGCGTGCCTGTTACAATGAAGCAGACGACAGATAAATTATGGAAAGTGTTCTCAGAATTGATTGCTGATTGTAATGAATGGTCAAGATTGAAAGTATATAATGAGAAAAGGTCTATCCAATAATCAAGATCGAAAGTAAATCTCTGTTGGGTAAAATAAAATCTCCTCAATACTCAATTCTCTCACCTTAATATGCACAATCACATGTCTACTGTGCAAGCCAACCTAGCATGTACCCACGGCAACCAATGGACTGCATACATAAATCATAGACTGTGTTGGAAAACAGAAACCAGTAACAAATTTACAATTTTTCTTCGCCACGTAGAAGGCCACCGCCATATTTTCCATCCGCAGCGAGTTGCGTAATTAAATCACTAACATAATCGCAGCAACAAGAAAAAAAAAAACAATGACTAAACTAAATAGCTTTGGCCTTCTACCGACTAGAACTGCTTTTGTTTTAACACCTAACATAGCAAAATGGGCAGCCGCCACCCTCTTTTACTTTCCATCTTTCTGTCCCCCATCCTAATCCCTCCCCTCTTCCCCGACGAGCAATTTTTTCAAATCAGTCGAAAGTAAGCTCATAATATGAAGAATTCACCCTAAAAGGCCTACAGGATGCATCACGATGGAGCATTGGCAGGCAACGGGCCAGAATCTGGAGGATTAGTACTACATTGTCGTGAAGGAGAGTGAATTACCACAACAAAGTGCACAAATCTGACAAAGGAAGACCATAGACATAGAAGACATTTATGATGAAGAGACCTTCATCCGCACATCTGTCGGCTTTCTGTATAATTGTTGGATTCCCAACAATTGACGATCAATCATTGCGACAGCATTACAAGCTGGTCCAGTAGTTCCTCTCACTCCACCTTTCACCTAGTTAATCACAAAGCATATCGATGTGATCAATTCAGGAGAGGATTGAGCAATGAATAAAAAATTTCACCACAATTCTTCCTTGTGAAAGGGAGAAGGATTCAGTTGGAGTCCAATGCTCCCTGTCAGGGACGTATCAACCATATAATAATGAAACAAATACAGTAGTAATGTGACGGCCTGTTTTTGGGAATAAAATGTCGAGGAAAATTGTACTCGATTTACCTTGAGAAAATTTAAATTTGGATTTAAGAAAAATTAGTCAAATTTCCCTCAAATTTCGGATATTCCTTTAATTTTCCCCTATTTTCCTGTTTTCTCCCTATTTTCTCTATTTTCCTCCTATTTCTCGCGCGTGGGCTGACCATATTCAACCCAGCCCGGCTTCTTTTCTTCCCTTCCTTTCTCCTTTCTCCTTCGCAGGCCCAGCTTCTTTCTTTCTTTTCCTCCTGGCTCGGCCTAGTTCCATCTCCTTTTCCTTTGGCCCATGGTTCACCTCTGCGCGGGCGAGGTAGCCGCAAACTGCGTTGGCTGCCAGCGAGGCACGACCTAGCCACGTGGCAGCAGCGCACGCGCCAGCTGGCCTCCCTTTTGCCTCGTCAGCTGTCTTCTTCCTCTTCCCTTCTGCGCGAGACTCCCCCACCCACGAAAACCCTAGCCGCCATGGATGAACTGGAGGGACGTTGCTCGACCGGAAAAATGGCGCCAGCTTCACCGTGACGCTTCGCATGGATCGCCGGAACTCCCAACCACCGCCGTTGATGCCACCAAACCCTCTACCGCCCCTAAATCAGAAACCCTAAATCCCTGTTCTACCCTGCCTGAAAATCCACCATTGGAGGATAATTGGAGGTCGTTGATCCCAGATTTCGCCGCCGTTGAGCCTCTCCAGCCCCTATCTCTGTCCCCGAAGCTCCCTATTGCCTCCAACGCTGCCGAATTCCATTCTTGCAGCTCGGGTGTGTCAAGAAAAACAAGCTCGCCGAAAAACCGCAGCTAAAGGGGTAAAACTGCAGTAAAAGCTTGAAAAACCACAGCAACAGCTTGGAGTTCGGACCGCTGGAGCTCCCTTGCCATTCCTGGCCAACCATAGCGCTGTCCAGCCATCCCCAAGCTCGCAGCTACCTTGTCCAGCAAGCCAAGCGTCTCTGTTCAACTCGTAGAGGCCACACTCAGCTCGCCGGTGTCCTTGCTGGAGATCTCACCGGAATCTCGCCGGAGACCTCACCAAAATCTCACTAGCGACCAACCAATAACTCGTCAAGAAATCTGCCATCGTCGCCGTCGCATCGTACCGAGCCGTACTGTGGAGTTTGGGATCCAATCCGGTGTTCAAAGTGCGAAATTAGACGACTAATTGGGCTCACCGTCGCCAATTAGATCCTAAAGCTATGATTGGAGGTCCAAATCGTGGAGTCCCTCCTCGAAGGCCAAGTGACGGTGGAGGAGCCTAGGGATGCCGAGAAGTTAGCTTATTTTGTTGTAATTAGCTAGGGGATTTTTTTGAGAGACGCCTGATTAACTCCTTACCCATGATTTTTGATTGTATTATTCATAGGTTTAACCTTTGTGCGGTTTATTTGTAATTACTCAACAGATTTGTTTTATTAAGGAGTTTTCAGACACCCCAAGATTTGTCCAGGTTTATTTATTTGTTTCCGCTGTGTATTTAATTATTTAATAATTGATTCAATGAATTTTAATTGGTCGACGATTACTCTTGGGAACGTCGTGGATTTATTGACCGGTGAGGACCATTTTCGGGGAATGTTGCGAGCTTGGGTTCGGGGCGTGATAGCCCTTGTTGAATTGGTATCAGAATGGGGTTAGGAATTGGAGTAATAAGGTTAGGGTATGCTTTCCTAGGGTGACTTGTGTTGTTTGATGTGATTTTCAATGATTACTTATGAATTACAATTGATTTGTGATTGTTTATGACTTGTGATTGTTCTTGATTTGTGATTGTATGGCCTTACATTTAGCCGCGTTGGCATGGTATGGGACGTGTACAATAAGGCCGAATGTTCGACCCTATTATTATTGAATTGAATGTACTACTAACAAATGACATATGAAAGCATTGCTGTGTTATCGCTCTGTTACTTAAGGCTTGCTGTGTTATTGCTCGCCTGAGGCTTGCTGTGTTATCGCTCGCCATGAAAGCATTGCTGTGTTATCGCTCTGCGACTTAAGGCTTGTTGTGTTATTGCTCGCCTGAGACTTACTGTGTTATCGCTTGCCATTGGCTTGTTGTGTTATCGCTTGTCATTTGAAAGCATTGGTGTGTTATCGCTTTGCTATTGAGGCTTGTTGTGTTATCGCTTGCCTTTGGGAAGCACTGCTGTGTTATCGCTTTGCTAACCCTCTTTTGATCAGGTTGTAAGAATGAGTAGGAACCAGAGACCATCGAGGAGAAGAGTGACCTTGGGTCGCTTTGGTGTAGGAGTTGAGGCTTCAGCTGATCCGAGGATCGAGGCCCTTATGCAGTCCCTAGAGGCTCTTAAGGACAGGGTGGATCAACAGACCCAGAACCAGGAAGCCGCTGCATAGAACCAGGAAGCTGCTATCGCATCCGTCGCTGCTGCTACGGTGAATGCTGCTGTTGTTGCATTTTTGAATGCTAATGCCCTTCCGCTTGAAGTGGGTATCGCTGCTCATGTACCCGAGGATGAGGTATTTGATGATGTGGTGGACGCTCCTATTCCTGCAGCTCTAGGTAGGAATGAGGAGAGGAGGATCCAGAAGCCGGTGGAGCAGTTCCTGAGGTTGCAGCCTCCCTAGTTTCATGGAAGAGGTGATCCGGAGGCCGCTACTTCTTGGCTCTGGAATATTGAGAAGGTATTCATAGTACTGAGATGTTCTAACTCTGATAAGGTGGTCTTGGCCGTGTACCAACTGGAAGATAATGCCAGCCGCTAGTGGGACACCACCAAGGATCAAGTATTTCCTCCACAGATAGTACCTACCTAGCATGCATTTGTGGAAGCTTTTAACCACAAGTACTTTTCTAACACCGCAAGAGACCAGAAGATGGCAGAGTTCCTGAAGCTCCGTCAAAATTAGATGTCAGTGGAGGAGTATGAGGCTAAGTTTGTTGAACTGTTCAGATATGGCAGGACGGTAGTGGATCTTGAGGACAGAGCTATCAGACTCAGAGATGGACTGAGGCCAGACATTAGGAGTTAGCTAGCATCCCTGGAGTTGCGCAGTTACCACGAGGTACTGAGTAAGGCACTTTTTGTGGAGAGAGACATGGTGGAAAAAGCCACCGCATCTGGATCGCGGTCCACCCCTAGTCGAGACAGCCGTAGACTGGGGAAGAGACCTATGTCTGGGAGTAGGTACCCGACACCGCCTATCCGGAGAGGAAACTTTGGGAGACCGGCACGTCGTGTGGAAGATAAGTGTCGCCATTGTGGGAGACATCATGGACATGGAGCCTACCCTCGCATTACTAGAGCTTGCTATGGTTGTGGCCAGTAGGGCCATATGTAGAGAGACTGTCCACGCTGTCCAACTGGGGCGCAACCACCACTACGCATAGGACAACCAGCCAGGATGAAGAGACCCCCAGCTCAGGGGAGAGTATATACTGTGACTCGAGCAGAGGCTCAGAACGCAGGCTGAGTGATTACAGGTATTATTTCCTTACATCAGCATGCTGTGTATGCATTATTTGATACTAGAGCCACACATTCCTTTATAGCTGCCCAATTTGCTAAACTAGTTGAGTTGAATCTGGAACCGTTGAGTACAGTCCTTAGTGTTACTACTCCTATGAAAGATAGGGTATTATCGGTTGAGGGGTGTGAGATAGTGATTATGGGGTGAAAGGAATGATTGATTTGGCTGTGTTGACTATGCTTGCTTTTGATGTTATTATTGGGATGGACTGGTTGAGGAAGCAGAGAGCCACGGTGGACTGTTATGATCAGGTGATTCAGTTACAACCGTTGGATTTTCCTAGTTATGAATTTGTCGGAAGTAGAGGAGGTCCTTCTATACCATTGATTTCATCCCTCGAGGTAGTAAAGTTGCTCGAGGATGGGTGCCAGAGTTTCTTGGCAGCTATGATAGACTTGTCGGTTGAAGGGCCGACAATTGAAGAAATTGCCGTGGTGCAAGAATTTGCTGATGTGTTTCCAAAAGAATTACCAGGATTACCCCCTGAGAGATAAATTGAATTTATTATTGAACTAGCTCCTGGTACTGAACCTATTTCCAAACCTCCCTATCAGATGTTGCTGTTAGAGTTAAAGGAATTGAAGGTACAGATGTAGGAGTTGCTGGATAAGGGATTCATCTGTCCTAGTACATCACCTTAGGGTGCACCAGTACTATTTGTGAAGAAAAAGGATGGATCAATGCGGTTGTGTATAGACTATAGGCAACTAAATCAGGTGACGATTAAGAATAAGTATCCTCTGCTGAGGATTGATGACCTATTTGATCAGCTGCAAGGTGCCTCAGTGTTTTCTAAAATTGACCTGAGGATCGATTATCATCAGCTGAGGATCAGGTACGAGGTATGGTCATTATGAGTTCACAGTGATGCCTTTTGGGTTGACTAACGCCCTTGCTGCATTTATGGATATGATGAATCGCATTTTTAAGGAGTATTTGGACTAGTTTGTCATAGTATTCATTGACGATATTCTGGTGTACTCGAAGAGTCTGGAGGAACATGAACAGCATTTGAGGATAGTACGGACGACCCTTCGAGAACACGGATTGTTCGCCAAGTTCAGTAAATGTGAGTTCTGGTTAGGTCGTGTCACTTTCTTGGGTTATGTGATTTCGAGTGAAGGGATATCTGTGGATCCAACGAAGATAAAAGCAGTCATGGAGTGGCTATGACCCACAACGGTGACTGAGATCCGGAGTTTCTTGGGACTGGCTGGCTACTACCGTCATTTTGTGGAGAAGTTCTCAAGTATAACGGTGCCACTGACCAATCTACTGAAGAAAGATACTAAATTTGAATGGACCGACAAATGTGAGGAGAGTTTTCAAGAGTTAAAGAGAAGGTTGACTACCGCTCCAGAACTGACGATCCCATCAGGTCCAGGTGGGTATGAGATTTACAGTGATGCATCCTACCAAGGGTTAGGATGTGTTTTAATGCAGCATGGACAGGTTGTAGCATATGCGTCGAGACAGTTGAGACCTCATGAGTAGAATTACCCGACACATGATCTAGAATTAGTTGCAATTATCTTCGCCCTCAAGATTTAGAGGCATTATCTGTGTGGAGAGAAGTTCACTATTTATACAGATCATCAGAGCCTCAAATACCTATTTTCTCAGAAGGAATTGGTTATGAGGCAGCACAAGTGGATGGAACTACTGAAGGACTACGACTGTGACATTCTATATCATCCAGGGAAGGCTAATAGGGTAGCTGACGCCCTTAGTTGCAAGTCATTGATGGCACACCTGATGGTGAAGAAATGGCTTCTACTTGAAGGAGTCAGGGATTTTGACTTTAAGTTTGAGGTGGGTCATCTAACTTGTTTAATGGCCACCTTGCATGTGGAACCGTAGATTCAGTCGAGGATTAAGTCCCTACAGCCTACAAACCCAGCTCTTCAGAAGATTATCCAAATGAATGAGGATTAAAGGAAACCGGACTTCCAAATCTCAGAGGATAGGATTCTGAAATTTAAAGGAAGGCTGTGTATGCCTAATGATACTACACTTAAGGAGGAATTATTAGTTGAGGCTCACCGGAGTAACTATAACATCCACCCTAGGAATACTAAGATGTATCAGAATCTAAGACCACATTATTGGTGGTCTGGTATGAAGGCTGATGTAACCAAACATGTGGCTAAGTGTCTGACATGTCAGCAGGTAAAGGCACATCATTGTAAACTAGGAGGTCTGTTGAGACCATTAGAGATCCCAAAATGGAAGTGGGAGCATATTACGATGGACTTCGTAACCGGTCTACCTAGGAGTCTGCGAGGTCATGATGCAATCTAGGTTATAGTAGATTGGCTGACAAAGTCTGCACATTTCATTGCAGTACGTAAGAACTTTGCCTTGGACAAATTGGCTGAGTTATATGTTCGTTAGATAGTCAGACTTCACGGAGTACCAGTGACGGTTACTTCTCATGTCCTAAGTTTTGATGAAATCGAAGTTGATGATAGGATATCATACGTGGAGCGACTGATTAGGATTGATGATCGCAGGGAACAACGCTTGAGGAATAAGGTAATTCTCCTAGTCAAGGTGGCTTGGCAGCACTACGATACTGAAGGAGCGACTTGGGAAAGTGAGGAAGTCATGAAGCGCCAATATCCTTATCTGTTTCAGGGGACTGATAATGTGAATTTTGAGGACGAAATGTCTTAAGGGGGGGGGGGAGAATTGTGACGGCCTGTTTTTGGGGAGTTTTGGGAATAAAATGTCGGGGAAAATTGTAGTCGATTTAGCTTGAGAAAATTTAAATTTGGATTTAAGGAAAAGTAGTCAAATTTCCCTCAAATTTCAAATATTCCTTTAATTTTCCCCTATTTTCCTGTTTTCTCCCTATTTTCTCTATTTTCCTCTTATTTCTTGCACGTGGGTCGACCAGATTCAACCCAGCCCGGCTTCTTTTCTTCCCTTCCTTTCTCTTTTCTCCTTCGTGGGCCCAGCTTCTTTCTTTCTTTTCCTCTTGGCTCAACCCAGTTCCATCTCCCTTTCCTCCGGCCCATTGTTCACCTCTGTGCGGGCGAGGCAGCCTCCAGCTGCGTTGGCTGCCAGCGATGCACGGCAATCGCACACGCACCAGCTAGCCACGCGGCAATCGCGCACGCACCAGCTAGCCTCCCTTTTGCCTTGTCAGCCATCTTTTTCCTCTTCCCTTCTGCGCGAGACTCCCCCACCCACGAAAACCCTAGCCGCCATGGATGAACTAGAGGGACGCTGCTCGACCGGAAAAATGGCACTAGCTTTATCGTGACTCTTCGTATAGACAGCCGAAACGCCCTGCTGCTGCCGTTGACGCCGCCAAACCCTCCACCGCCCCTAAATCAGAAAACCCTAAATCCCTGTTTTGCACTGCTTGAAAATCCACCATTGGAGGCTAATTGGAGGTCGTCGATCCCAGATTCCGCCGCTGTTGAGCCTCCCCAGCCCATATCTCTGTCCCCGGAGCTCCCTATTGCCTCCAACGCTGCCGAATTCCATTCCTGCAGCTCGGGTGTGTCAAGAAAAACAAGCTCGCCGGAAAACCGCAGCTAAAGGGGTAAAACCGCAATAAAAGCTTGAAAAACCGCAGCAACAGCTTGGAGTTCGGACCGCCGGAGCTCCCTCGCCATTCCTGGCCAACCACAGCACCGTCCAGCCATCCCTGAGCTCGTAGCCACCTTGTCCAGCAAGCCAATCATATATGTTCAGCTTGTAGAGGCTACACTTAACTCGCCGGAGACCTCGCCGAAATCTCGCCGGCAACTAGCCAAGAACTCGCCAGGAAATCTGTCGTCGTCCAAGTCGCATTGCACCGAGCCGTACCGTGGAGTTTGGGATCCAATCCAGCATTCAAAGTGCAAAATTAGACGACTGATTGGGCTCGCCGTCGCCAATTAGACCCTAAAGCTTGGATTGGAGGTCCAGATCGTGGAGTCCTTCCTCGAGGGCCAGGTGAGGCTGGAGGAGCCTAGGGATGCCGAGAAGTTAGATTATTTTGTTGTAATCAGCTAGGACTATTTTTTTAAGAGACACCTGATTAACCCCTTACCCGTGATTTTTTATTGTATTATTAATGGGTTTAACCTTTGTGCGGCTTATTTGTAATTACTCAACCGGTTTGTTTAATTTAAGGAGTTTTTAGACACCTCAGGATTTGTTCGGGTTTACATATTTGTTTCCGCTGCGTAATTGATTCAATGAATTTTAATTGGTCGACAATTACTCCTGGGAACGTCGCGGATTTATTGATTGGTGAGGACCATTTTCGGGGACTGTCGCGAGCTCGGGACCGGGGCGTGATAGGTAAGCACTAGTACCACAGCCCTGGAAGAAGACGTGGACATGTATTGATAGATTAGGTTTATACTAAAGGGCATAATTGTCATTGTATTGTTTTAGCCCTAAACCCTATGTATATATAATTTAAATTATTTCATCAATGGAAGTAACGTATTGGTATCAAAGTGGTGATCATTGAAGCTTGTCTCTCATGTCCCTTTAGCAAATATCCGGTCCTCTTCTGATTCGATAAAAATGATTTGCTGGCGTGGTTTGAATTCTACATGCTACCATCACCCTTCAATAGTCATTGCATTCACTGTTGGCTCCTCCATTGTTTGCGAATTGCTGCGTCCTCGTTGAATCACCATCATTGTTGCCTTGGTCCTGACATTTCTTCTCGTCGAATGTCGCAAGTCGCCCATGGTAGACAATTCTCCAACCCCTTCGACCATTGTTCCCGCACATGAGCAATTGAGCAGCCCTTATTTTTTGCATCCTTATAATAACCCTGGATCTAATCTCGTTGGCATGGCCCTTATGCGTGATAATTACAACAATTGGTCTCATGCCATGGAAATCACCCTTTCCGCCAAGAACAAGATGGTGTTTGTTACTACAGAAATAAAAAACCCAGTCGCAGACGATCCTATCTATGTGTCATGGATTCGTGTTAACAATATGTTTCTATTCTGGATTCTTAATTCCATCCATCTAGATTTGGTACCAACAATTCTCTATACAGAGTTAGTTGCTGATGTATAGGTAGATCTCCGCGAATGTTTTTCGCCGTTGAATGGTCCTAGGGTTTTTCATTTTGAGCAAAAGATATGCACCCTTGCTCAACACGATGATGTTGTGACCAAGTACTACAATAACTTGCAAAGTTGCTGGAATGAATTGAATAATTTGGATCAGTTACCGCAATGCTCTTGTTCAGCTCATTCTATCATCACCAAACAACAAGAGAATCGACGATTGTTTCAATTTCTCATGGGTCTCAATCGAGGTATGCTAATGTTACAAGTCGTATTTTACTAATGGATCCGTTACCTAGTGTTGCGCGTGCGTATGCACTAGTTCTTCAGGATGAGTCACATAGCCATATCCAATTGGATCGCCCACCGCCCAACCAAACTAGCACTTTGCTTAGCACTCATGGCAACCATACTTTGCGGCCATATATGGATTACTCATCCCATGGACAGCCTGCCCGCCTCTCTTGGCGCTCCTACTTCGTCCGCCAATCTAGGTAAACAAATGAACATGTCCCGCGGTCGGGATAGATGCGCCCACTATGGTATCTTGGGACATGCACGAGATGTGTGTTTTCGAATTCATGGCTTCCCTCCCAACCACAAGCAATGCCATGGACAACCATCTACCTCCTCCCGGCCCACAGACAACAAGTCTAGCTGTACTTCTAATGTGAGACCTCCTCCGTTCACAACCGATCAATATAAGCAACTGATGCGCTTGCTGCAAGAGTTAAAATCCCAAAAGCCAATCTCTCTGGTAATGTTCTCGGTTAATCTTCAAATTCATTTAATTATGATACTTGGGTTATTGACACTAGCGCCACGAACCACATCACCTTTGAAGCCCGTCACCTTACAAACCCAACTCACTACCCTTTCCACATCCCACCATTGGGATTCCGAATGGTGTTGGTGTCACCGTGACATCACACGGTTCGACTCCTCTTACCCCAACTGTCTCCCTTGATAATGTTCTTTGCGTTTCCTCTTTCAAATACAAATTATTATCAATCTCCAAGCTCACTCATACTTTAAACTACTCAGTCACCTTTTTTTCCTAACCACTGTCTTTTTCAGAACTTCTTGGTGAAGAAGATCATTGGTCAGGGCCATGAGCGTGGTGGTCTCTATTATCTGGAGATTCCTACTAAACATGTTGTCGTCTCTATTGCAACTTCTTCACCTCATCTTTGGCGTACCTGCTTAGAACATCCTTCTAAGTCAGTTTTATCACTTTGCAACAAACTTTATGTTTTAGTCCAGCAAAACAATTGAGTCCATCTGATGCTTGTCATTTATCCAAGCAAACACGTCTGTCTTTTGCGTTTAGCACTATTACTACTTTACGTCCCTTTGAGCTTATTCATATTGACATTTGGGGACCTTATTCTCATTTTACACATCGAACATGTTGTTATTTTTTATCTATTGTTCATGACTATTCACGCTATACTTGGATTTTTTTGCTTACTTTTAAGTCATATGCAATTGATTCTCTAATTCGCTTCTTTGCTTTTGTTAAGACTCAATTTCAAACCAAAGTCCAAAATGTCCAATCTGATAACGGAACTAAATTCCTTTCCTCTTGATTACAAGAGTTTTTTCACACCCACGGTGTTCACCACCAGTATAGTTACCCTCACACTTCTCAATAGAATGTAATTGTTGAGCACAAATATCGTCACTTGCTCAATGTTGTTCATGCGTTGCGTTTTCGTTCTGGCATGGCTATTCATTTTTGGGGTGATTGTGTCTTAACTGCTACTCATCTCATTAATAGACTACCTAGTCCTCTCCTACACAATAAAACCCCTTATGATCTTCTCTTTGGCAAACCACCTTCCCATTCTCATCTTTGTGTCTTTGGCTCATTATGTTATGCTTCTACCAGCCATCTTCACTCCAATAAATTTGGCCCTCGATCTCGCCGATGTGTTCTAATCAGTTATCCCACAAATCACAAAGGTTATTGTCTCTATGATCTCCAAAACCAAAAAACCTTTACCGGTCATGGTCGTTTTCTATCAACAAGATTTTCCTTTCCATCAAGCAATTGAACATACTACAACCGAACAGACCTTGGTAATTCTATTACCCATACCTGACCTTGGTGACACCTCCCCTACTCCCTTCAACTCGGTACTTGCACCGACCTTACCTCCTCAGCCTCTTGCACCCACAATTGCACCATCACCCACTGAACCTAAAGCCATTCCTCAGCCATCTTGCCCACAATGTCCACCTGGATATCTTTAAGATTACTATTGCCCTATTGTGGCCTCCGATCAATCCTCTTCTGACTCTAAGGTATCTGAATTAGGTACTCTTTCCTTCTTATCTAACTGTTTATCGTACTTGCATTTTTCACCCACTCATCGTATTTTTTTAGCCTCCCTATCCTTAAAGCAAGAACCTAAAATGTATGATGCTGCGTGTCAATCTCCCGAGTGACAAGAGGCAATGTCTTCTGAGATATAAGCACTAAACATAATGGCACTTGGGAAATTGTTCTTCTTCGTCCTGACAAACACCCTATTGGATGTAAATGGGTTTACCACATCAAATATAATTATGATGGCACCAATGAGCACTACAAAGCTCGTCTCATTGCAAAGGGTTACAATCAAACAGAGGGGATTGATTACCATGATACATTTGCGCTTGTTACTAAAATGGTAACCGTGCATACTTTATTAATTGTTGCTTCGATTTGTCATTGGCCTTTCTATTAGTGAGATGTGAATAACGATTTTCTGCATGGTGATCTTGACGAAGAGGTCTACATGAGGTTTCCACAGAGTTTTCATACTAAGGGACATAATTTAATCTATCGACTTAAGAAATCACTCTATGGCCTTAAACAAGCATCAAGGCAATGGTTTGCTAAATTCTCTTCTGCACTACTTGATGTTGGTTTTCAACAGTCCAAGGCAAACTATTCACTTTTTACATTGGACCGTGGCTCTCTCTTGACCATTGTCCTTATTTATGTTGATGATTTGGTTATCACGGGTGGTGATGAAGTTATGATTCAACTTATCAAGCGTTTCCTTGACACACAATTTCGTATTAAGGACTTGCGTACTCTCAAATACTTCTTGGGCATTAAAGTTTCTCATTCCAAGTTTGGGATTTTCTTGTCCCAACAAAATACACTCTTGATATTTTGTCTGATTTTGGTCTTCTTGGAGGACATCCTGTTGATACTCTTATGGAACCCAATATACATTTTTCAGACTCCTCCCCAACTCTCATGGATCTAGGTTCATGTTGACAACTTTTTGGTAAATTAATATATCTTATAGTAACTCATCCAGATTTACTCTTTGCAATGCAACATCTTAGTCAATTTATGCACTATCCTCATGAGGACCATTGGAATGCTGCACTTCGCATTGTGCGGTATCTCAAGCATGATCCCAGCATTTGTTTGTTTTTCCTATCAGATTTTACTCTCTAACTTAATGGTTATACTGATTATGATTGGGCATCTTGTTCAACATCCCGACGGTTTGTTTCTAATTACTACATGTTTCTTGGTTCTTGTCCTATCTCATGGCATTCCAAGAAACAAACCACCATTGCCCGTTCCTCAACGGAAGCTGAATATCGTGCTATGACGTTTGCAGCTTGTAAAATCACATGGCTTCGCATGCTTCTCTCGGATCTCCACATCATTGCTGCCACTGCTGATCTTTTTTGCGATAATAAAATGGCCATCCACATTGCCACTAATCCTGTCTTTCATGAACGCACCAAACACATAAAGATTGATTGCCACTTGGTTCGTAAAAAAATTCAAGATGCCACTTTGCACACTCTTCATATTCCCGGTCTCTCCCAACTCACGGAATAATTCACAAAACTGGTCACACGTGATTTATTTTGTACTTTTAAGAACAAGTTGTTGACATGTTTACATTTACCGACTTAAGGGGGAGTATTGGTATATTAGGTTTATACTAAAGGATATAATTGTCATTATATTGTTTTAGCCCTAAACCCTATGTATATATATTGTAAATTGCTTCAATGAAAGCAACATTCGCCCAAACTCCCCCAATCCTCTCTCTCTCTCTCTCTCTCTCTCTCTCTAAATTCACCTCTTCTCTCTCTCCTTTCAGCTTAATTAATGAAAAGAACAAGAACATAAAACACTCCGGAGCAAAAACTTGCGTAACCATGGCTCCTCTGGACCGGAAAGAGACCAACTGGATCGTCCAATTCAAAGAGAGCCTCGACCTCCAGCTCATGCCCGCCGACGAGCAGCAAAGCTGGAAGAAGCGGTCTATCTACAGGGTCCCCACTGGCATTACCGACCTCAACAGCAAGGCCTACCAGCCGCAGGTTGTCTCCTTTGGCCCCTACCACCACGGCAACAACCACCTTCTCCCCATGGAGGAACACAAGCGCCGTGCGCTTCGCCACTTCATCAAACGCTCCGAGAAGGACCACAAGGACTTCTTTGAGTCCCTGAGTGAGGTGGCGCTGGACATCAAGGAAAGCTACGATGCACTGGATCCCGAGGGGAAGGTAGGCAGCAGAGGGGGCGTGGCAGACCGGTTCCTGATGATGATGATCACTGATGGCTGCTTCATGCTCGAGATCCTTAGGACCACAACAGAGGAGTTGAGCGATTATGCCCCTAACGACCCCATCTTCAGCGACCACGGGAAGCTCCATTTCCTACCGAACATCAGGCGAGACATGCTGCTGCTGGAGAATCAGCTGCCGCTGCTAGTGCTGGATCGACTGGTCACCCTCTGTGATGGCCAGAAGGTTAGCTCCTTAGATTTTGCTCCGTTGTAAGAGAGATTTTTGCACGCATGTAAACAGCCGTACTATGTTTCACAGTACATCTTGGCGATCTCAGAGGAATCAAATTGAACACTCCAAGCCTGTTGGATGCGCAGTTTGAAATCAACCAACAATACTTTATTAGATCTATGTCCACTGTCGGAAACTTCTTTTTACTCGAGGACAATCCATACGACAACAGAAGCAAGGGAAAATGCACTGATTTTGCTTCAACAGTGCAGGAGGACGAATTCATCAACCGTCGCATCCTCCAATTCTACACTGGCAGCAGGGACAACTTGATCAAGGAAAAATGCCTGCCCGTCCTAGACATCTTCAGGAAGAGCATGCTAATGGAGCACCAGAAGAAGGACAAGGGGGAGAGCAAGGTCAGCGAGGAGATAATCCGGTCAGCCACTGAGCTCAATGAGCATGGGATCTCGCTCCAAAAAAGCAACACCATCAGCCTAAAAGACATCTCCTTTGCTGGCGGGGTCTTGAAGCTCCCTGTGATCGTGGTGGATGAAGACACCGAGTCCACGTTCCTCAACCTGATCGCATCTGAGCGATCCCACGTGGGGGCTGGAAACGAAGTCACGTCCTACATCTTCTTCATGGACAACATCATCGACAAGGGGCAGGACGTCGCACTGCTCCACACCAGGGGCATCATTAATAATGGGATGGAGAGCGACGAGGGGGCAGCCAAGTTGTTCAATTGGCTGGCCACGGACGTGGTGATTGACCCCGACGGCAGCCTCCACGACGTGATCAACAAGGTCAGAGAGTACTGCAAGAAGAAGATGTAGATGTTAAATCACAAACATCTTGTTAATCAACAACAAATTGGATCGACGTAGATGAATGTAAAACACCAATTTTGCATACACAGCAGAATTAGATATATACATGTTTGAGCCATTGCTTCTCCTAATAGAATAGATCAATCCGACTTCAAGTGTGTGATCAGTGATCTACCAGAATGCCAGATCTTTGAGACAATTGCCAAATAAGTCCTAAACCTTTACCTACTTTGCCTATTTAGTCCTAAACCTTTTTTTTATGCCAAATGAGTCCTAAATCTTTTGCATTGCTCCGTCTCTCTCTCTCTCTCTGAGGGGTAGGTGAATTTTGTGGCAGAAAAACGCTTGGGAAATAGTTAATATTTGTAATGAAAGAAGAGTCCATGTTGAAGATCTTGGAGAAGACTTTCTTGTACTATGTCGATCATCGGAGGACTATACATAGTATAGCCATCTTCATTGGAGAGCATAGTAATAAACTAAGGAAGAAGCATCCCTTGTGCTTAAAGCATTCGAAATGCACAATCCATTGCGCTTTGCTCCAAAATCAGCCGTCACTAACCTTTACATTTTCTTGGCCTTTTTCGTTCTCCGCCAAACTAACGGCTCTGAATGATTTTCCTCCTGTTCTCAGTCGTGTTCATTTCCCCTCTTCAGAAGTTTTGAGGGATGGACATTTGGCTGCTATCTGTCGTTATCACCCATGGAAACATTTCCTTCTTGATAAAATTTGTTAAGAAGTTGCAGCAAAATTAGAGAAAAGGCACTCAAAAACTTCTAAACATATTGTAATTGTATCAATTCAATTTTAAATATTTTCATATTTTTTCAATTTAGTTATCCCGTCAATTTCGATTGAAAATCAATTGTCATGGAAATTATTTAGTCTGAATTGATCTAGTCTTGCAGAATGAATTGATCTTTTAAATGAACTAATGAGTAGATTTAAATTGAACATGTACAAAAAATTCATGGCATTGAATAAAATAAAAAATTCAAAGACTATATCATACATTGAGCTACAATTTATAAAAGATATTGAATAAATTCAAAGTTTGGAAATCAGATTATATATTGGGTCAAAATTCAAGAATTATGCTCATATGAAATTTCCAAGCTTTGTTTGAGCAACTTATCAATTTTCTCAGTTATTAACTAATTTTAGATTATCAATTCTCATTTGAATTATGTATTATAGATGTTGATTTGCTTTTTCATTTACAAATTCTCTATTGACTTACAACTTTACTTGCTAACTTTTCAAATTCACCAACTTAAATAATTTACTCCTGTGGTGAGCTTGGCTAAGTCAAACTGAGCAATCCAATAATCAAATTAAGGTGGTGCACGGTTCCATATTAGGAATTTGGATGGGAACCGTTAGTTTTAAACCGGTTCGATCCGATTCTTGATAGCCTCGTAGAGCCTTAAGTCTTGGTATTATTTAGGGGAAAAAAAGAGGGATCGGTATCCAAATGGACCATTTAATGGGCCTCAAAGTCTTGGGACGACATGAGTTATACTTCTAATAGAGTGGCCCAACCCAGTCTAAGATTCAGTAAAGCTGGCTGGGGCTGTGGAGGTAAATCAAGAGATGGGTTTGGGTAGGTTTCTCCAGTTCTTCGTAAATGATATGGATCCTCTTTATTGTATAGTGCTCCCCTCAAATCAATGGCATAAATGGACCTTAATAGTCGATCTATATAGATCAGGCCCCCAATAGTGGTTGAGATTTGCCGAGAAGCCAAGAGAAACACTACACTAATCAAATGTCTTTGCATTTCGAAATTCATTGGCTCCGTCTAAAATCATGAGAGCTTCCCTGTATAAACACTTTTAATCGCACATATGCATTCGCGTGTCGATAGGCCTTAGAAGCTTTCGGACATGCCTTGCTCCAAGGAGAGTTTTTTGTCCGTAATCGGGTCCAAGAGCAAAATTAGTGGATAACCTTTAATTGAAGTGACCGAGGCACTTTCTAATGGAGCAAGAAAGGGATGTCCTACAGTTGTTTAACTTGGGATTAAAACTGAATGTGTCGTACGTGATGAGGAATAAATGTATAATACATACGCGCACATATATCCATATAAGCCATACTTGCTTATGGGATTAAATTCTCAATTAACTTCTCAGTCGGAGCACATAAACTGTTATAATATCCAAATTCTCGATTCGGAGCTCATAAATGCTGGCAGGCCTGGGCTTATGTGATTTGAAAAGAAAAAGAAAAAAAGAAGATAAAATCTACACTAATAGTTAGCTTAATGTAGAAACTTGACTTCTGAAGTACAGTTTGACTTTGATTTGAGTTCTAATATGCATTTTTACTCAAATTAGTCTGTAAGGATCGTCATGTTAAATATGCGGAGTCAATACCTAAATCAACATGACATATGATCAATTCATACGGTCCTTTTACTTTAAGCAGACGCTTATGAGATAAACATCGAATTCACGTGGATTGCTTGCCATGCAAATCGATTCGTACGGCTTTCATGGGACGTGCGTAAACACGTTCTCTCCTTATCCCTTCAGCTTGAAGCCTTGCGCTTGGACACCCCCAAACCCTATCCCCCAATCCTCTTCGCTCTCTCTCTCTCTCTCTCTCTCCTTTCAGCTTAAGTAACCAAAAGGAAAAAAAAAAAAAGATGAAGAAGAAGAAGGGGAGCCTGTGAAACTTGCGGAAACATGCCTCCTCTGGACCAGAACGAGATCGTTAAATTGGAGAGCCTCAACCTCGAGCTCAAGTCCTCGACGAGCAACGGAGCTGGGAGAAGCGGTCCATCTACAGGGTTCGCACCGGCATCACTGACCTCGGCAAGGCCTACCAGCCGCGGGTTGTCTCCTTTGGCCCTTACCACCACGGCAAGGACCACCTCCTTCCCATGGAGGAACACAAGCGCCACGCTCTCCGACACTTCATCAACCGTTCTGGGAAGCAACTCGAGGACTTCTTCGAGTCCCTGAATGAGGTGGCGGAGGACATCAAGGAAAGCTACGATGAATTGGGTCCAGAGCGAAAGGAGGGCAGCGGCGTGGGCACGACAAGCTGGTTCCTCATGATGATGATCATTGATGGCTGCTTCATGCTCGAGATCCCTAGGGCCATAACACAGGAGGTCAAAGATTGCGCCCCAACGGCCCCATCTTCAGCAACCACGGGAAGCTCTACATCCTACCAAACATCAGGCGGGACATGCTGCTGCTAGAGAACCAGCTGCCGAAGCTAGTGCTGGATCGGCTGGTCACCCTCTGTGATGGCCAGAAGGTTAGCTCCTTAGATTATGCTCCCTCGTAAAAGAGGTTTTTGCATGCATGTAAACCGCCGTACTATGTTTCACAGAACATCTCGGTGATCTTAGAGGAAACAAATTGAACGCTCCACGCCTGTTGGATGCACGGTTTAAGATCAACCAACAATACTTTATTAGATCTATGACCACTGTCGTAAACTTCTTTCTTATACTTTTTGCTCGAGGACAATCCATACGACAGCATGAGGAAGGGAAATTGCACAGGCTTTACTCCAATAATGCAGGAGGACGAATACATCAACAGGCTCATCCTCAGTTTCTACGACCTCAGCCCGAAAAATTCAAGTAAGGGAAAATGCCTGCACGTCCTAGACGTCTTTAGGAAGAACCTGGTCCAGCCCACGCTGGACAAAGTGGTGAGTAAGGGCAGCCTGACCAAAGCGATCATGAAAGCCTACATGTCCTAGACGATTTCCGGAAGAAGGGCGAGGGGAAGAGCAAGGGTAATGAGGAGATAATCCGGTCTGCCACTAAGCTCCATGAGCACAGGATCCGGTTTAAAAAAAGTGACACCGACAGCCTCAACGACATCTCCTTTGCCAGTGGGGTCCTGAGGCTCCCCATGATCGTGGTGAACATAGACACTGATTCCAAGTCAACCTCATCGCATTCGAGCGCTCACACATTGGGGCCGGGACCGACGTCACCTCCTCGGTCTTGTTCATGGACAAAATCATCGACAAGGGGTAGGATGTCGCGCTGCTTTACACCAAGGGCATCATCAAGAATGCCATGGAAAGCTACGAGGCAGCGGCGGCTGTTCAACTCGTTGGCCAAGGACGTGACGCTCAACCTCGGCAGCAGCCTCCATGAAGTGATCAACAAGGTCAGAGAGTACTGCAAAAAGAGGAGGCACAAGTAGGGCCAATCTCATGCACACCTACATCAGGAATCCTTGGGTTCGAGCATCTCTCATCGCCGCCATCCTCCTCTTTGGGCTCACCATATTTCAGGCCGTGTTGATCCGGAGGGCTGGGGATTCCCATGTATGATTAACATCAGATGGCCCTCATTTCTCCAAAAAAAATTGAAGATCGGACGGTTATAGGGAAACAACGTCACCCCCTGCCCCTGTCCGTACAAGGGCAGGGGATCCATTTCCCTACAAATGAACCCTCCCTCGTGCAACTTGCGAGTTGTGAGAAATGAAATGGCAAGTTGAGTTGTGAGAGGGCGGGTGTCAACAACTTGCAAGATTCAAGCACCGTCCCTACGAGGAATCGGGCTTTGGTTTGCTACAATCTTCTATAACTTTAATTAATTATCTTTCAATGTCGATATGATAAAATGATAACACTTCTTAATATGTCTAGTCCTTGAGTGATAAGCTAAATTTTTGCTTAGGGCATTGCACCTTGACTATCACTACACGGTGTGCTAAATAGTTACTTTCAAGTTTCAATGTAGCTTTTTTTATATAATTTTGTAACCAAATGATTTTGTTGAAGGCTTTTGTGATCGCCATTTAGTCCGATTTTGTTGTCAATAAAGATGCTACTTGTAACAGCCATGATTTTTTTTTCCCCTACCCACCGAACCCCTCTATTCTCTCTCCACCCTCTTCCTTCTCATTTCTTTTTTTTCCCAATTATCTGCTTATTCCCCCCTTCTTTGACTCTTTAATGTTCTTTTTTCCTCATTTATTTTCCCTCCTGCTGCACGCCACCTTCTGCCGCACGCCACCCCCTATCCCATCTCTCTCTCTCCATTTCCCTTTCCCTTTTCGGTCTTCTCTTCGTCTTCTTCGTTCTTCATTTTTGCTGGAGGGTTCTTCGTCCCTCGCGGTTCTTCATCTATGGGGAGTGAACACTGCTGCCTTGTCCCGCGTCCAAGCTTCGCCTCAGGCCGTTGTGGCCAGTCAACGCCGTTGCATGCACCTCGGCTCTTGCTCGCTGTTTCGTAGTTCCTCGGGTTAGCTGGCCGTCGTTCTAGTCGCGGCCACGGCTCGAGCCTCACGCCACTGTCTACGCTGTCCCGACCGCAGTCGTTGTCTCGCCCCGCCGTTGCCTAACCAGCACAACCATCGCGACGCCTCGCCTCGTCCAGCCGTGCGTGCGTTGCTTCGGCCACGTAGGTCACTCGGGAGTTGCCGGAGCCACTGACCAGCCACTGCTTGGTCATCCTCTAGCCGCTCTACCACCTGTTTCGAGCCCCTCACCGCCGTCCAACCACTGCATCACCACCAAGATTCTGTCGTTGGAACCGTGATGTCGCCGGAACCCTCGCCGGCGCCGGAGGCCCATGAGTGTGGGCCTCTCTCTAGTAGTGTTGGGCCAGGATTAGTGGGCCCTAGTTAGCCCAACTCGGCCCAAGAAGAAAATGGAAGAAAAGAAAAAGAAAAAGAAGAAAATGAAAGAAAAAGGAAAAAAAGAGAGAAAAGAAAAAAAAGAAAAAAGAGAAAGGAAAGAAAAAGGAGAAAGGAGAAATAAAAAAAAGTAAAGGGAAGGAAATAAAATAAGGAAAATTCGTGGACCGTCACCAGTCACTTGAAGACGCAATTTGAGGTGAGTAGACATTCTAAACCTTAATTAGGGATGTTTATTGCCTTAGTAGAATTATTAGGATAAATTATGTGGATTATGATTTGAGTAGATGAGATTGGTTTGATACGGCCGGGTGTTGGAAGCTGAGGAAGCATGATGCGATTGAGCGAGTACGAGGCCAATTGGGCCCGAGATGGATTGAATGTAAGGCCATTGGACCCGAGATATAAATTGGACGTCAAAGGAAGACCAATTGGAGACTGGTGGGTTGACCATTAGTGGAAGTTGCACTGTGGTGTGGAGATAAGACAGGAAGGCTAGTTAGGGTTTTAGGCCGGTCGTGGACGGCCTTGAGTTATTGATTGCACAATTTATTTAATTATTGAATTATTGTGCAATTTATTTAATTATTAATTGATTACGTAATTTATTTAATTATTGATTTATTTGTGTAATTTATTTAATCGTTGGTAATTTATTAAATCATTACAATAGATATTGATTGGTGAGATGATTAGGCTTAGTGCCAAGTAGCGACGAGGGTTTGGTAGACTCGTGGATAGACTGAGCGCAGAAAAGAGACTATAGGAGAGCAAATACGACAGGATAAAGAGTGAGGTTGGATTACGTCTAGGGTGACTGAGGAGACATGAGGTGCGATTAGGGACCTTAGGGCAATTGACAGACCTAATTTTGGGTTAGAGGGTTGGCTCATTGAGATATTTATATATCAACCCGTCGTGGTAACCATTTTTCAGGTACATGATTGGAGATCGGATTTTGAAGGCGAGTTTTGTGGGAGTTGACAGGGCGAAGATTCGCGCTTCCGTTGGAGACTTGAAGGCCAGCGACCTGCCTGGGACGCCGCTATTCTTTGACCGAAGAGAAGAGGAAAATCGACAACAGTCGTGCGCTCGAAAATCGGGGCGTGACACTACTTTTCTATAGTTGAGATACTCAACTTACTTCTATACCTACAAATGTAATAATATCAAATGGTATTCTGACCACTATCTTGATCACCTGAGTGATCTACATCCACATATCTTTGCAATTGTAGAGAGGTACCTCAATATGGAGAGTAATTTAATCTACATGCTAGATATCTTAATATCCATATTAGTACATCACAATGCTCTTTCCTAAATTTTGCAAATATTTACTCACATGTCATATTGCCTGTGCAATGTCTAGTCTAATGCTCACTATGACATACATCAAACTACCCACGAGTGGTGCATATGAAACTACCATCATCTTATCTTTCAAAGCATGAGTACTTGGACACATATCTTTAAAAAGTTTGGGATCACTCGCTAAAAAGTCACAACTGGTGTTGCCTTATCCATCTTGAATTTATTTAACATCGTGTTCACATAATCTTCTTATAATAGTCATATTATGTCCATGATGATTTCATACCTAAGTTCTTATTGGCCTTTCCCAAGTCTTTTATAGCAAATCATGATGCCAGAATCTTCTTCATTTGTGCAATTTTTCTTCATATTGGAGCTAGCCACCAGCATGCCATCCACATATAAAGAGAGAAGTATAATATTAAAGGATCTAATGCAATCACCTAGAGGGGGTGAATACGTGATTTTAAAAAAAAAACTTTTGCAGAAGTAAGAAATACACAGCATGTGAAGCGTGAAATACAAGTGATATATGAAGTACTATAAACATAAACAAAGAGTTAAGAGAGTAGAGATCAAGACACAAGAATTATAGTAGCTCGGCTTAGCTCAAGCCTACGTCCACTACTTCAGGCTAACAGCCTATTGGCCGGATTCCACTATAAATCAAAAGAGTTACAAATCAGTTCTAAGACTTCACAGAGTCTTTTGCTCTCTCACAACAAATATATGTAACACTCTTTTGTTTACATTGTAAATGCATAATAAATAAGTAGCTCTAAACTTTGGAATTATACTTTCGTCAACGTCTATGAACAACTTGAAATATCTCCCTTAAATACTCCTTCATGCCAATACGACTGTTGGCACTTTCCAAAGGAATTCTTCCAATCATCCCGTTAGACAGAATCAGGAATATCTCAAGCAATCTGCAGATCATGTTAAGAGCTTGTCAATCCCAGTCGCTTGTGACATCCTGAATTTCAATACCTCTCAAAGATAATATTTTGCAGAATAAATATAAGTTGAATCAATGAAGAGTTGAATGTGACTTGAGGTTAATGGGTGCAAATTCGTAAGTATGAGGGGCTGATGCATTTTAGCCTTCATACTTGGCTTGTTGGAGAAGTTTGAGAGGGGAAAATTGCTATTGGATAAGGTTGAAGACTTTTGAGGCAAGTACTCAAGTGTTTAGATATTTTGATTTGACTTTTCAAGGCTGTTTGTCCCCCATATACAGCTGGTTTCACTTTAGCCTATTCTGGATATCTTTCACTTCTTATCACTTTCTATCATCTAGCTGAGATACGTTGCTCTCAAACCAGCAACTCAGGAAGTGATTTTCAAGGCTTTTTCAGCATCATCTGAATCTCTTTCGAAGTTGAAGTAAACTCGAGTTTTGGTCACCTTCTTGCTGTCGTTATCGTGGACTTATTGGTTTACTGATCATGTGAGTCAACTATCCAAACCCTTCTTAGTTTGCGATTACACTTAAGGGTTAGATGAGTGCTGATTAGCTTGATAAGTTGAGTGTTAGACTGGATTAGTACAAGTGATAACAGTTTAGTTCAGAACAAAGGATTTCTTTGGTGTATGTTTACTGAACTGTTGCTGTTTGCTGATTTTGTGGAACGAGATGTGATGAGAATACGAAGTGAGTTCCTTCATAAAAAATGTTTTTTACACCTTCAACTTTGACATATATTTTACTCAGGATTTTATAGAATTAAAAGGGAATTATGTGAACTTCGTTTTGAACAAAACATAATCTCTGTTTTTACTGGAACCTGTGACCTTTTTATGATCTATGGATTTTTATCAACTCTTGGAGTTCGAATTTTGTAATAGTTATTTCATAAAAGCTGTTTGTTACATCTTCTACTCTAACATAGTCAAATTTCAGATCAATCGGATGAGTTTTGGATTTCGAACCAAACTGATTATGAAGAACGTGATTTCTGAAAATCGCATTAGTTTTTGTAACAGATTAAGCGATTTACTGCTCTTTGTACAGAAGGATTTGGACCAAGGTGTCTCATGAAAAATGTTGGTTTATATGTTCTTTATGACATATTCAAATATGAGGATTTTACGAACTGATTTGATTATGTTTCTAGGTTGAGATGTGGAAACACGCAAATGACTTGGTTTTGACAGTTAAGGTGGTTTTATATTTAGTTGAGTTGGTACGGTATGAGACGTGTGTAGCAAGGCCGGATGAGTGACCTCCTTAATATTGACCGGATGGTATGTGAATATGTGATGACTAATGAAAGATGATATGTGATGATGTAATGGTTGTTGAAAGGTGATGGGTAATGTGAGAAATTCAAATGCATGACGAGCAAGTACAGGACTAAGTGCCACATGATAATGTATACTTCATGGGGGTCACCTCTAGAACCTTGTGCCAAAGATTGTATGAGTCACCTCTAGAACCTTGTACCACCGACATGTATGGGCAGGGACTAAGTGCTATGCAATATGTTATGTTTTGGACCAGGACTAAGTGCCACGCGATAACGTAAACCTTCGTAGGGGCCACCTCTAGAACCTTGTGCCAACGATTGTATGAGTCACCTCTAGAATCTTGTACCACCGACATGTATGGGCAGGGACTAAGTGTTATGCAGTATGTTATGTTCTAGACTAGGACTAAGTGCCACGCGATAACGTAAACCTTCGTGGGGGCCACCTCTAGAACCTTGTGCCAAAGACCGTGTGAGCCACCTCTAGAACCTTGTACTATTGTTATATGCAGTCAAGGACTAAGTACTACACGATAGGATGATTCTGTGTGAAACATTGATACAGCAATGAGTATGTTAATTAAGTGTGGATTGAACTGTTTATATGTTGATGATGGCTGATGTGAAGTATACCAGTGATTAAAGATGTTTGCTACATATTTATGTATATGAATTGTAGAGGCAGATCGTACCAGATGGTGCATGTTCTGAATGTTACCCGACGGTGTATGTTTTGAACGTTACCAGACGATGTATAGTCTAGCCGATCGTACCAGACGGTGTATGTTCTGACCGTACTAGACGATGTATGGTCTGATGGTACCCGACGTTGTTCCGTCTGGCAATTTCCAGACCTTGTTTTGTTTGTGTGGATAAGCTATTATTGGGTGGATTTCTTCCTAATCGGGACTTGGAAAGTTGACTCGGTGAACTGTTTTTCAAGTACCTAGATGGTGGTACGACACATACGTCATTGAGTCCCGTAGGCGATAGTTTTTGGAGCACGCCTTTTTGATGGACATGGAGCTAGTGCCTGTAGATCCCGGAGTAGATAAACCTTTCTTTTTTATTTAGTCTTTTGTATATGAACTCGAGATTGTTTTATGAAATGTGCCTTGTGTATTTTGATGGTCTTACTTTCCTATCTTAAGTTTGTTGTTGTCCGAGGATTGTTTATTATGCTTCCGCATGTGCATAGAAGTTTGGGTCGGTGACACCACCTGGGACGTTGCATTTCATTCGACCATGGTGGGATGTGTGCACGCTCGAGGTTCGGGGCGTGACATCCCCCGCCCGAAGTGGTATCAGAGCATGGTTTGTGTCTGGAGTGATAAAGTTCGATGGGTCTTGGTATAGTTAGTAGGAAAGGTCTTTTAGTTATGTTGATGCATGTGATTGATAGCTGATTGATAGATTGTTTTGTGTGAATCACTCAGTTTCCTAATTCCAATAGAAAACAGGTTTCTTTACAGAGTTTGTAGAATGAGTGATCAGGAACAGAGAACTCCTAGAAAGAGGTCCATAGCATCTGTTACTAGAGCTAGAACGCCGACAAGGTTTGGTACTCGAAGAAAAGCACCGGCTCAGGCCAGCGCCAGCGGATTAGAACCACAGCCAAATGTCGCTAGAGTAGTAGCGCCTGGTAATCCTTGAATCGATGGGATCATGCAAGCTCTCGAGACTGTGGGAAATCTGATGGGGCAGCAGGCTCATAATCAAGCTACCGCAGCTGCTGCAATACCTACTAAAATTCCATCTGGAAATGTGATGGCTGAATGACAAATGCTCAAGCTTGTGGAACAGTTTTTGAAGTTGAAACCACCGAAATTCACAGGAGCAGGAGATCCACAAGCTGCAACCCTTTGGATCCAAGAATTGGAGAAAGCTTTTGCATTGTTGAAGTGCTCAAAGGAGGAGAAGGTGGTCCTTGCAGTCTATCAATTGCAGGGTAATGCAAGTACTTGGTGGAAGGCCACCAAAGGAAGAGTATTTCCTAAAGGTATAGTTCTAGAGTGGAATGCCTTTATGGAAGTGTTTAATGGCAAGTATTTTTCTGAATCTGCTAGGGAACAGAAGATGGCAGAATTTCAAAGTCTTCGTCAAGCTCAAATGTCTGTGGATCAATATGAAGCAAAGTTTGCAGAGTTGTCTCAATATGCACTAAGACTGATTGAAAACATCGAGCAAGGAGATTCCGAGATAGACTTAAACCAGAACTGAAGGACCCGTTGGTGCCGTTCAATTTGAAAAACTATAATGATCTTTAAGAACGGGCACAACTGATAGAAATGAACCTAAACTAACGAGCCGCTGCATCTGGGTCGAGATTCGAGTCGAATAAGGATAGAAATCGGTTTGGGAAGAAGCCGATGACTGGAGGAAAGTATCACATTCCAAATAACAAAAAGGATGTGAATAGAAGGACAATGCCTAACTTGAACGACATGTGTCATTTCTGTGGGAAGAGGTACGGTTCGGTTCCATGTCTTGCTAGGACATGAGCTTGTTTTAAATGTGGCCAGCATGGTCACCAGATCAAGAATTATCCACAGTGGCAGCAGAGACCACAACTACCACAGCCACCATCGATGGGTCAGAATAGAGGATATACATCACAGAGTGGGTTGAATCGACCCCAGCATAAGGAAAGGTGTTTGCCGTCACTCGACGCGAGGCAGAAGACGCACCAGACGTTGTTAAAGGTATGGTCTCACTGAACGACCATGCTGCCTATGCTTTATTTGACCCTGGAGCTACTCATTCTTTTATTGCTGAGCAGTATGTTAAGCTGATAGGATTGAGTCCTGAACGTTTGGAGACAATAATTAGTATATCTATCCCATTGGAGAATAGTATGCTGTCTGCAGTAGGATTAGCACAGTCGAGACAGCGACGGGTTCTCTGCCCCTGCGGGGATGGAGCGACAGAAGTTTTGAGAATTCAAGAGAAGGTCACGGCGAGACGATCTGTTTATCATTACGATAAGTGTCAAGTGGAAGTGCAGTGATGTATGCAGCGATGTATGCAGCCTGATTGCAAGTTAATTGTTGGTGAGCGAGAGGGAAAGATAGATTTAATAGTCTTACCCATGTATGATTTTGATGTAATAATTGGTATGGACTAGCTCACCAAACAGCGAGCTTTTATGGATTGTTACCACAAGGCGATTCAGTTTAAACAGCCAGAAGGTGAAAGTTTTGAGTTCATTGGAAGTCGAGGAGGACCATCAATTACTTTGATATCGTCACTTGAGGCAACCCATTTGTTAGACGAGGGTTGCCAAGGTTACTTGGCAATCGTCGTGGATACAATCGTTGAAGAGCTGAAGTTGGAAAACATTGCAGTAGTACAAGAGTTTGCTGATGTGTTTCCAAAGGAATTATTTGGTCTACCCCCAAAAAGGAAGATTGAGTTTGTGATTGAATTAGCCCCTGGAATAGAGCCAATCTCTAAGGCTCCTTATCATATGGCATTATCAGAATTGAAAGAACTGAAGGTGTAGATGCAAGAGTTATTGGATAAAGGATGAATACGTCTTAGTGCATCGCCTTGGGGAGCATCGGTTCTATTTGTGAAGAAGAAAGATGGTTCATTATGCCTTTGCATTGACTATAGGCAACTTAATCAAGTAACAATCAAGAACAAGTATCCATTACCAAGGATTGATGACTTGTTTGATCAGTTGCAGGGAGCATCGATATTTTCTAAAATCGACTTGAGAATCGGGTATCATCAGTTGAGGATTAGAAAGGAAGATATACCAAAGACGGCATTTTGCACGCGTTACGGTCATTATGACTTTACTGTGATGCCATTTGGTTTAACCAACGCCCCAGCTGCTTTCATGGATCTAATGAACCGTATATTTAAGGAGTATTTGGACCAGTTTGTGATTGTGTTCATTGATGACATCTTGGTGTACTCGAGGAGTATGGAGAAGCCCGAAACACATTTGAGGATAGTGCTTCAGACTTTACGAGAGCATGAATTGTACGCCAAGTTCAACAAGTGCGAGTTTTGGTTAGCTCGTGTAACTTTCTTAGGCCATGTGATTTCAGGTAAAGGGGTTTCTGTGGACCCAACTAAGATTGAAGCAGTGATCAATTGGTCAAGACCGTCGACAGTGACAGAGGTCGGAAGCTTCTTGGGATTGGCAGGTTATTATAAATGATTCGTTGAAGGATTCTCATCAATAGCCATGCCATTAACTCGATTGCTGAAGAAAGAAGAGAAGTTTATATGGACGGATAAGTGCGAGAGTAGTTTCCAAGAGCTTAAACAAAAGCTGACTACTGCACCTATTTTGATAATTCCGTCTGGACCTAGAGGATATGTGATATATAGTGATGCTTCATTCAAGGGACTAGGCTGTGTGTTAATGCAACCTGGCAGAGTTGTTGCATACGCGTCTCGTCAGCTGAGGCCTCATGAGTTGAACTATCCAACGCATGACTTAGAACTTGCAGCAATTATATTTGCTTTGAAGATTTGGAGACACTATTTGTGTGGAGAAAAGTTACAGATCTTTACAGACCATCAAAGTCTCAAGTATTTATTCTCTCAAAAGGAGTTAATATGAGATAGCGACGTTGGATGGAACTTCTTAAGGACTATGATTGTGACATTATGTATCACCCTGGGAAAGCTAACAAGGTAGCAGATGCATTGTGTAGAAAGTCCTCTATTGCACAAATGATGATTCAAGAATGGATCTTACTTGAGAGAGCTTGAGATTCTGTTTTCAAATTTGAGGTGGGCCACCTTTCAAGCTTTATGGCCACCCTCAGAATTGAACCAGAAGTACAGACAAAGATCAAGAAGTTACAGTTAACAGACCCTAAGATCCAAAAGATTCTGCAAGAAGACACAGAAAAGAGAAATGATGACTTTCATGTTTCAGAAGATGGAATACTGAAGTTTCGTGGACGATTGTGTGTACCTAACGATGTAGAGCTTAAGGAGGAGATATTATCAGAAGCTCATCGCAGCAGTTACATCATTCATCCAGGGAGTACAAAGATGTACCAGAATCTGCGCCAACACTATTGGTGGACTGGTATGAAGGCGGATATTGTCAAGCATGTCGATAAGTGTTTGACATGTTAACAAGTGAAAGCACAACATTGTAAGCCAGGAGGATTGTTGCAACCTCTCGAGATTCCTGAGTGGAAATGGGAACATATCACAATAGATTTTGTGATGGGCTTACCAAGAAGTCAACGAGGTAATGATTTCTATATGGGTTGTAGTTGACAGACTGACAAAGTCTGCTCACTTCATTGCTATGAGAAAGGACTATGCATTGGATAAGTATGCTGAGTTGTATGTGCGCCAAATAGTGCGTTTACATGGAGTACCAGTGACCATTACATCTGATTGAGACCTAAAATTCACAGCAGCATTTTGGAAAAGTTTGCAGACTGCATTAGGAACAAAGCTACAGTATAGCACAGCCTATCATCCTCAAACCGATGGATAGTCTGAGAGGACAATTTAGAATCTTGAAGATATGTTGAGAGCTTGTGTTTTAGGCTTCAAGGGAAGCTGGGAGGAACAACTTTATCTAGTGGAGTTTGCCTACAACAATAGTTATCAGCAGAGTATTCAGATGGCACCATTTGAGGCGTTGTATGGCAGAGCGTGTAGAACTCCAATTTGTTGGGATGAAGTTGGAAAGAGAAAGATTATAGGCCCTGAGTTAGTTCAACAGTCAGTAGATGCTATCACCATCATACGTAAGAGACTAAAGACAGCCCAAAGTCGTCAAAAGAGTTTATGCAGATAAGCGTCGAAGACCATTGGAGTTCCAAGTTGGTGAACATGTCATTTTGAAGGTGTCACCAATGAGGGGTACTTCACGCTTTGGGAAGAAAGGGAAGTTAAGTCCAAGGTATGTTGGTCCTTTTGAGATTCTAGAGAGAATAGGGACTTTTGCATATCGTTTGGCATTGCCACCGAGACTAGCACAAGCACATGACGTCTTTCATGTGTCTATGTTGAGAAAGTATGAACCTGACCCAATTCATGTGCTGAATTTTAAAGAACTAGATGTGGATGACAAAGTATCATATGTAGAAAGACCAGTTCAGATTATGGATCGAAAGGAACGAGTGCTGCGTACCAAGACAATCTCCTTAGTCAAAGTAGTTTGGCAATATCATGGGACAGAAGGAGCTACTTGGGAGAGTGAAGAGGCGATGAAGCAGCGATACCCCCACCTATTTGAAGAAGGAGTGTAATTGTTTAAATTTCGAGGACGAAATTTTTATAAGAGGGGAAGACATCCTGAATTTCAACACCTCTCAAAGATAATATTTTGCAGAATAGATAAAGTTGAATCAATGAAGAGTTGAACGTGACTTGAGGTTAATTGGTGCAAATTCGTAGATATGAGGGGCTGTTGCATTTTAGCCTTCATACTTGGCTTGTTGGAGAAGTTTGAGAGGGAAAAATTGCTATTGGATAAGGTTGAAGACTTTTGGGGCAAGTACTCAAGTGTTTAGATATTTTGGTTTGACTTTTCAAGACTGTTTGTCCCCCATATACAGCTGGTTCCACTTCAGCCTATTCCAGATATCTTTCACTTCTTATCACCTTCTATCATCTAGCTGAGATACGTTGTTCTCAAACCAGCAACTCAGGAAGTGATTTTCAAGACTTTTCCAGCATCATATGAACCTCTTTCGAAGTTGAAGTAAACTCGAGTTTTGATCACCTTCTTGCTGTCGTTATCGTGGACTTGTTGGTTTACTGATCAGGTTAGTCAACTATCCAAACCCTTCTTAGGTTGCGATTACACTTAAGAGTTAGATGAGTACTGATTAGCTTGATAAGTTGAGTGTTAGACTGGATTAGCACAAGTGACAGTAGTTTAGTTTAGAACAGAGGATTTATCTGGTGTATGTTTACTGAATTGTTGCTGTTTGCTGATTTTGTGGAACGAGATGTGATGAGAATATGAAGTGGGTTCCTTCATGAAAAATGCTTTTTACACCTTCATCTTTGACATATATTTTACTCAAAATTTTATGGATTTAAAAGGGAATTATGTGAACTTCATTTTGAACAAAACATAATCTCTGTTTTTACTGGAACCTGTGACCTTTTTATGATCTATGGATTTTTATCAACTCCTAGAGTTCGAATTTCGTAATAGTTATTTCATAAAAGTTGTTTGTTACATCTTCTACTGTAACATAGTCAAATTTCAGATCAATCGGATGGGTTTTGGATTTCGAACCAAACTGATTCTGAAGAACGTGATTTCTGAAAACTGCATTAGTTTTTGTAACAGATTGAACGATTTACTGCTCTTTGTACAAAAGGATTTGGACCAAGGTGTCTCATGAAAAATGTTGGCTTATATGTTCTTTATGACATATTCAAATTTGAGGATTTTATGAACTGATTTTATTATGTTTCTGGGTTGAGACGTGTAGACACGCAAATGACTTGGTTTTGACAGTTATGGTGGTTTTACATTTAGCCAAGTTGGCACGGTATGAGACGTGTGCAGCAAGGCCGGATGAGTGACCTCCTTAATATTGACCGGATGGTATGTGAATATGTGATGACTAATGAAAGATGATATGTGATGATGTAATGGTTGTTGAAAGGTGATGGGTTATGTGAGAAATTCAAATGCATGACGAGCAAGTACAGGACTAAGTGCCACATGATAACGTATACTTCGTGGGGGTCACCTCTAGAACCTTGTGCCAAAGATTGTATGAGTCATCTCTAGAACCTTGTACCACTGACATGTATGGGCAGGGACTAAGTGCTATGCAATATGTTATGTTCTAGACCAGGACTAAGTGCCACGCGATAACGTAAACCTTCGTGGGGGCCACCTCTAGAACCTTGTGCCAACGATTGTATGAGTCACCTCTAGAACCTTGTACCACCGACATGTATGGGCAGGGACTAAGTGCTATGTAATATGTTATGTTTTGGACTATGACTAAGTGCCACGCGATAACGTAAACCTTCGTGGGGGCCACCTCTAAAACCTTGTGCCAAAGACTGTGTGAGCCACCTCTAGAACCTTGTGCCAAAGACCGTGTGAGCCACCTCTAGAACCCTGTACTATTGTTATATGCAGTCAAGGACTAAGTGCTACACGATAGGATGATTCTGTGTGAAACATTGATACAGCAATGAGTATGTTTATTAAGTGTGGATTGAACTGTTGATATGTTGATGATGGCTGATGTGAAGTATACCAGTGATTAAAGATGTTTGATGCATATTTATGTATATGAACTGTAGAGGTAGATCGTACTAGATGGTGCATGTTCTGAACGTTACCAGACGGTGTATGTTCTGAACGTTACCAGACGATGTATAGTCTGGCCGATCGTACTAGACGGTGTATGTTCTGACCGTACCAGACGATGTATGGTCTGACGGTACCCAACGTTGTTCCGTCGAGCAGTTTCCAGACCTTATTTTGTTTGTGTGGATAGGCTATCATTAGGTGGATTTCTTCCTAATCGGGACTTGGAAAGTTGACTCGGTGAACTGTTTTTCAGGTACCTAGATGGTGGTACGACACATACGTCGTTGAGTCCCATAGGCGATAGTTTTTAGAGCACACCTTTTTTATGGACATGGAGCTAGTGGCTGTAGATCCCGGAGTAGATAAACCTTTCTTTTTGGTTTAGTCTTTTGTATATGGTCTTACTTTCTTATTCCAAGTTTGTTGTTGTCCGGGGATTGTTTATTACACTTCCGCATGTGCATAGAAGTTTGGGTTGGCGACACCATCTGGGACGTTGCATTTCATTCGACCATGGTAGGATGTGCGCGCACTCGAGGTTCGGGGCGTGACATCGCCCATATAATTAGGCACTTGGTTTTCATAAGTGAATACTACAATTAGGATCTTTGGTTTCCATAAGTGAATACTTGCCACATTTACCTGATCTTCAGAGAATCCAATATGTCAATAATAAACTTCATAACTTGAGAATAATCAATCTTGTTAATCCACATATAGCAATGAGTATCAAAGTTGTAAGAATATCTTCTTACTCAAACAGTCATTGTAATTTTGACTTTCTAGATTTTATCAAATCTGACTTCTAGACTATATAAGTCTGACATCTCTAGGTGTTAAAGATCTGGCTACCTTCAGACCAGACGATACAAGTCTAACATCTCCCAGATATTAAAGATCTACCATCTCTCCAGATGATATAAGATCTGTCATTATCTCAGATGATACACATTCTGGCCACAGTTTTGTTTTTGACTTTAAGTCAAATAACGGAGTTTTGTCATCTTCAAAATCATCAATAGAACTTCTTTTAACAAATATCATGACCTTGTTGTAAAATTTAACACAATTATCATCATCATTTTGTGCAAATCCCTTTTTCTTGCATGAAACCATCAAACCTTAAGTATCGTCACCACAAAACTTGCTTCAAGCCATACAAGCTTTTTTTAAGTGACATATAATGTGCTCCTTATCTTTGACCTCAAAACTTTTTCATAGTCAAGATAAGATGTGCGTGTGGGAGCTAACTCTTGAAGACATAGTCACCAAAGATAGACGAGGAAGGAAAATATATGGCTAGGGTCCCTTATGCATCTGTTGTTGGTAGTTTAATATATGTTATAATATGTATAAGACCGGACATAACTCATGCAATAGGTGTACATGTCTAATCTATGAATAAAGCATTATGAAGTTGTAAAGTTGGCTATAAAGATACTTAAGAGACACTTCATGTATGTCACTGGTTTTTATGAAAAATAGTGCTACTTTACAAGGGTTTGTCGATGCAGATCTTGGTGGTGACTTGAACAATATAAAGAGCATCTCAAGTTACGTTTTTACCTTATGTGGTATTGCAATTAATTGAATATCTAGATTTAGAAGTATATGTCCCTTTGAACCACTATAATAGAGTGTGGTGCTATATTTAAGGCTAGCAAATAGATGATTTGGTTGAAAAATTTTCTGAAGGAGATAGGTGAAAAGCAAGATAGCATTGTTCTTTTCACTGACAATCAAAGTGTTATTTGTCTTGAAAAGAACCTAACATTTCACTCAAGGACAAAACACATTGAGTTGAAATATCAACTTATTTGTCAACTTATAGATGATAGTACATTATCATTGAAAAATATTCTTAGTGCAGATAATCCCATAAGTATGTTAACCAAGATTGTTGTTATTGAAAAAATGAAAATGTGCATAGCCTTGGTTGGCCTTCATGATTATTAATGAGGAGGCCGCTGCACTAAGGTTGTCATCACTGAGAAATCAAGGCCTTACATTGTTTCAGTTGGCCTCCATCTTTAGTGATGAGGAGATTGTTGCCATAAGATAATTTGAGTTACAAAGACAATTGAAGATTATGAAAGACTATTTCCATTTTGAAGATCATTCTCTAAATGGCAAATTGAAATATTTTATTTTTTCCTTAGGTCAATCAAATGTTGGTGATTCATAGATTTGATTACAAAAATTAGGGGTATGCATGGTCCATAGCATTTCGGTTCCCTCTCAAAAATGGGAACCGAACCAATGGGGCCGATCCCCGGTCTCCAAGATCGTGGATTGGATTGCCTAAATCCTGCGATTTGGTCCGGTTTATAGAAAATATAATGGACCGGTTGGGAATAGGAAAAATTCTAAAAAAATTGAACTTCTTTACTTATTTTGAAGACAAAAATTATTTTGGTAAAGTTGGGTAAAAATTAAAACTTTAAAAATTTAAATTAAGTTCTTTTTACTTTTTTACATCTTTATTTTTAATAAAATATAAAAACTTAATCGGTTCGGTCCGACCTTCTTAGAAACCAAGAATCAGACAGCCTAGAAATCGTGAGTAACCGAGAATCGAACTGACACTTCCGGTCCAGTCCGATTTCCAACCGGTCCAAGTGGTTTCCGATTTGGGCGCTCCAAATTGCTCACCCTAGTACAAATAAAACATATGAAAGAACTTTTTTTTTTTTTTGGTAAGGAAAACATATAAAAGAACTTGATCACAATAAAAAAGTAAAGGGAGTTTAATTTAAAAAGCAAGTCAGGAAACAACTATATTAATAAAAATCACTAAGTTACTTATAACCTAATATGATTTTAGAAAGTAGAGGGATTTTTTTTTTCATAAAGTGGATGGAGTTGAGTTTAAATATCTTTGAGCACTATTTTTGGTGATCAGTATTATGCAGATAAAGAAGAAGAAAAAGGAAAAAAAATATCAAAATCGGTAGGCCTGAAAGTATTCGGAGGGTGACTTGTACTTCTAGTAAAATGGCCTGCCCTAATTGAAGATTCAATAAAAGGTGGCTCAAGTTGTGGAGGTAATCAATCAAGGAGAGGCGCGTATGACAAGCTCATCCAATCTTTTGGAAATGACAAGAATGCTCTATCATACAAGGTGTTCTCGTCGATGTTTTAAAAGTTTTCTATGTTGATGTATATTAGCGATCAAGATTTGTTGAAATGCCAAACTTCAATAACAATTCGGATTCTCATTTACCGGCCAAAGGAATGATAAGTGTTACAATCTTCATATGATGCTCACAGAAACAGTTTATTTTTTTCGTTCATTTGAACATCATGATTTCTTAGAAAGCATTTATTAGAACGTCAAATTTTTCAATCTGTTATTCAAATATCGTGATTCTTAAAGACATTCACAACAAATATCAATACTATTACCAATGTCCTACTTTCAAAAAGTTACGGCACAATCATCTCGTTCAGAGCAAAATTGACCTTAAATGTCATTGTCAGGAACATCATCTAGCTGTAATCCATAAATTTCTCCGCAAAATAAGCTCCAAAAATGAAAGGACAATGTACGATACCAATTAGGGGACACCAAGATCATCTCGCTCTCGCTATCGAAATGCCCCACGAGTCAAGCTTCAAAGGCTGGAAAGATGAGCGAGCACGTTGGGGAATTCAAAGACTTCGGTCATCTGTTCTCAAATTTTCTTTTCTCTCTTGCGGTTGCCAGCTAACGAAGGGCTCCCCATCTCCCGTATGATTGCAACTGAATTGCCCATTATACGGCGAGACATGCGATCCGAGAGGAGCGATTCCGACGTTTCCGTTCATCCAATCCAATTATCGTCGGTACAATAAATAGAGGCCGGTGTAATATAAGATATAGATGAGAGACATACCTTCTTAAGTTGAGTTTAGTGCAAATATTCTATTAAAATTCATATTGCGCACGATTTCAATGTGATCTTCCCAGTCTGCACTTTCTTGCTCTTTTACAGTTGTGCAGAAGAAGAAGAAAAAACATTAGGGGAAAGAACATAAAGAAGTAAAGTAGAGAAAAGGAAGATAGGAAGAAAGAGAGAGGGTATTTTATGAAAGAGAGAGGAAAAATATTAAGAAAAAAGAAAATGGAGGAAAAGTTGCTTTAAAAAAATTGTACAAATTGTCAAGTGTCATACTTTGTTATCTCTGAAAACGGCTTATTAATAGTAGAATTTGTACTATGACCTCTTCACTCTCGTTCGGAAATATATAAGGCTTGTTTAGTGAAAAAACTTATTTTCCTCAGAAAAAAAATATTCTTTTATTTTAAAAAACAAAAAAGAATAAAAATACGTTTGATTATCCTTTTATTCCCCAGAATAAAAAATATTTTTTAAGAACAGATTTGAACAGAAATAAGAAGTAAAAAAATTTATTTCTTTTTTTATAAAGAAGTTTATTTCTTGTTCTCGCAAACATTTTTCAAGAAAAAAATAAAAACTCAAAACTTATCTTTTAACACTTAGTTAGCCGTTATTAAAGAATATTTTTTTTAAGAAAACTCAAACTCAAAATAATAATTTTAATTATTATTTCTCAGGAATAAAAATAAAAATAAAATTATTTAAGTTAAAAAAGTATCCATCGGAAATGTTACCAAATGCACGCACGTGTAACAAAGAGAGTATAGGTCGAAGAGAAAATTTTTTTAATGGGGCGAAAGTGGCCCCACCCTATCTAAGATTCAATACAAGCCGGCTTGGGTTGTTGAGATAAAATTATCTTGAATGGTGCTCCATTCAGTGTCTCCAGAGATCTATGATAAATCAGTATAGATTAGGCAGGCCTATATCCTATACCAACGATTGAGATTCATCGAGACCCAAAAATATATTGTTGGAATAAAAGATTTTTGCCTCTTTTAATATTCTTTGGCCTTGTCTAACATCGTGAATATTTTTGTTAAAACTGTGCATTTTGTAGGATTAATACATCGAAAAATTCCAAACTTTGCCTAATTTGACATATTTACCTTAATTTTTTTTTGTGACACGAAAATCTCAAACTTAATTTCTTGTGACACATTTGGCCTAAACTTTTTTCTATGATACAAAAAACTCAAACTATATTTCTTGTGAACATTTATCCTAAACTATTTTTTTCTCTTCTTTTTGAATTTTTCAAAAAAAAAATTAGCCGGCAAGCTTCACCAGTCGTCGAAGCTCATTAACGAAGCCCTCGTTGGTGTCGACAAGAGAAAAAGCCTTTTTCATCCATGCCTTTCTAAATTCTCTCCCTTCTTCTTCTAAGCCTGGTAAAAGCATCTAGGAACGTCAGCTTCTTTCAGTACTGAGCACAAGATTATTCGATTTTGTATTATGTGCATTCCCTAAAAGGCGGTCCCTTGAGGTTAGAGCGTGGTGGCTCGCCATGTGTGGGAAGCATACTTGGGAGTGTTAATGAGCTTCAGCGGCTGACGGAGCTTGCCGGTCTTTTTTTTTTTTTTGAAAAACCAAAAAAGAAGAGAAAGAAAAAAATAATTTTGGGTAAATATGTCACAAAAAATTTAATTTGGAGTTTTTTGTATCACAGAAAAAATTTTAGGGTAAATGTGTTACGGGAGATAAAGTTTGAAGTTTTTCGTGTTTTAAAAAAGTTTAGGATAATTGTATCACGGTGGGTAAAGTTTTGGGTTTTTCGTGATATTAATCCCATTTTGTATCGATAGATTTGAAGTAGTGAACTACCTACAATAATTCATGTTAAAGATTATCAAACTAATATGGAAAAGTGATCCACAATATGGTGTTTTTTTAATTGGTTTATGGAATTAGTCGCTGCCAGATTAAATCAACTTTTTTGTTTATTAGTGCTCATACGCAATGATTATAATCTCCATCATATTGCTTGATCAATACTGCAATTATATATTGCCCTCTTGTCGCGACCTCTCCGAAGGTGCACCACTTAGGGTTAAGCTAACGGATTGCTAAGTCTAACTTAACTCGAGTTCTCCCAAACTCATACCAATTCGCGACTTAGGTTTCACTTTTTAAACATGCAAAGTCAATTTCAAAAGAAGTCGTCATTAATATATTCATGGTGAATTGATTAGAAACCCATGTAAAATACTGAGCAGTACTTTACCCTACAAACTAGAGATTTTGAATTCGGGGACTTGAGAACCTATTTCTTCTATTCAAAGATAATTTACAAGTAGCTTAAAATGATTTTAAATTTTATTCCCTAACATGCACGGTAATCACGCGGTTGCGCAAACAGTTATTTAAAAGCTCAAAGAAACAGAACAATAAACAAAGCATAATGAAGTAAATCAACAAAAAGATCTTCTTCTTTTTTTGGTTTTTTATGCATGTAATGGAAAACTAATCTTATATGCAGCTATCTTAATGCAACTCTAAATGCAATTCTATGAATTTCAAGATTATTTAATGAGACTAATTATCTATAGTTAAATAATATCTAATTTAAACTAAAAACTAAACTACATTAATCCTTAATTTAAACTAAAATATTATCTTAACTACGGATAATATTCTAAAACGCAAAGACTATTTTAATATGTAAACGCATGAAAGTATAAACTTAATGATATGACCTAACATGACTTATAACGTGCAACTCTTAAATTAACTTGTGCTAAATGACATGCTATTTGACTAAATGAATTAAATGACATGCAAAAATGTATTTTTTGGACATTTTTTATTCATTAAATGAAATTATGAATTAATTAACTAGTAAAATATGAAAACCTAATCTAACATGATGCCTAAAATTCTAAATGTATTATTCTATCATGGTATAAATAGACATGCAATGACATTTTACTAAATTAATTAACTACATGTAACTATCTAAATGACGTATGAATGATTTTTTACTTTTAGTTTTATTAATGGAAATTCGAAATTAAATAAAAATGCGCAAATTAAACATAGTATGCATCAAGTGGCTTTAATTCTAATGCAAATTTGGCCTATTATTCTAACATGGCTAAAAATGCAATTCCTAAGTGACATGCAATTTAGTGTGCCTAATCTAAATGTTATGCCATGACTAATAATGCAACCTAAAATGAAAAGACATGCATGTGACATGCATATGCATTTTTTGGATTTTTATTGAATTTAAGATAAAACATGAAAACCTAATTTAATTATGCAAATTGTATTTAGAATGCAATCTAATCATGCTATGCAATACTACCTAAATGCAATTTAATGTAAACATGAAAAATGCAATTTTATCTAACATGCAATTCAACATGGAATTTAATTTTTGGTATTTTTGTTTAAAGGAAAACATGTCAAATTAAACAAATAAACCTAACATAGAAATAAAACCAAAATTTACCAATGAAAGCTCGCGAAAAATCAATAAATTGATCTTAAGTCTTAAAGATCAAAATATTAATTATGTTGATTCCCGCGCAATTAATTATTACGTCTAAAGTCTTGTAGATAAAATAAAAAAATCTATATTGCGATTGCGAATTGAAAAATTAATTCCAATTGATAAACTTATTACCTAAACAAGCAAATTATACAAAAATAATAGCCTAAAAAAGAAATAGAAAATTAGCATAACGAAAAGATATTTTTTATTGCAGCAAAATATTTTATTTTTTATATTTATTGTGTTGTTTTATTAAAATATTATTCAAAACAGGACAATAATAAAATAATAAAAAGAAACCCCGGGTTGGGCTCCGGTTGGGCTCCGAACCGAGTCGGGCTCGGAGCCGACCCGAACAGGCCCGAGCAGGCCCCCTCTTTCACACGGGCCTCGGCCCAATTCTCCTCCCCCCTGCAGCAACTCCTCCTTCGCGGGCTCATCTCCTGAAAGCCCAACTCGCCCAAAGCCTGACTTCTATGAGTTGTCTTCAACCTGTAGCCGTCTCGCGAGCAACCTGTTCACAGGTGCTCCGCGCGACTGTGCTCTGCGGTGGGGGTGTAGCCGGCGACATCAGAAGGAACTCTAGAGCGTGGCCGCTCGCCAATGACTCTCCGGTGGTTATCCAGCAACAAAAAGCACCAAAAACCACATAAATAAAACAAAAAAAACATGCAAATTCAAGCAAACGACTTATCAAAATCCATGGGATGCAGTGAGGTTTTCAAATGTGGGATCCAAAGAAAAGGGGAATCTATTCCTATAATGCAGTAAAAACTTTTCAGAACAAGCATATAAGTGAAGATCAACACCACAAAATCGACAAAACCCCTCTTTCGGCTCTTTTTTTATTTATTTAAAGAATGAAGTAAACACGAACACAAAAACATCTTCCCTACATGGCTCGAGAACGCCAAAGAGTACACGCGCTCGAGCAAGCTCGAGGCGAGGTGTTGCCCAACTGTGGGTTCATCCCGGCCACGATCCTCGGGAAAATCCGCTCAGACGAAAGAAAAACTACGACCGAGACTCACAAACAGGGAAGAACACGGGCAAATCGTCGGTGAAAAAGCTTCAGATAAAGGAACAAACAAAGCTTCGTCCTTGTCCCTCGCGTCTTCTCTCTCTCTCTCTCTCTCTCTCTCTCTGTTTTTCGTTCTCTCTCGGTCACTCTTTGCTCTCTCTTGTTTTTGTCGAGAAAGTCTTCTCTGTGTGTGCGTTCCTGTCGAATCAAGCTCCCCCACTTTTATAATCCTTGGACACTTTCAGGAGATAAAGCCAAACTTCGGTCAAATCTTTGGAAGATTTGACCGAAAATTTTCCTACTTTAATGTTTATCCCTCCTGCTTTGCTTACTGCTCACGATCGTCATTTAACTTTAGAATAAAGCTAAATCTTGCTGAAAAGATTTGATTAAAAATTATCTATCTTTATTTCATTCAAATTCTCTTATTCACTGAATTTTCTTCTCAAATTGCCGTTAATAATTATGCAAATTTTAAAATCCTAAAATTTAAGTATCAACACCTTTCCATGAATAATTTCATAGCGATTGAATTAAATAATATGGTGTCCAACTTATATATTTTTTATTTTGCTTTATTATTGTTTGATTGCTTTAATGCAAATATGCTATAGATAAATGTTATGCATTTATATTCTTTTTCTCACACGTTTGACTCACACGTACCTTCTTGCATTGGCCCATCTTTATTTTTATTTTGTCTATCTAGTATTAACTATGTCACCATGAAATCTATAACATGTTTAGATATTTTACAAATGATCTTTTCTATAATAATAAAACAAATTCCCAAGAATGAAATGTAAGTGTCAATGTATAAATTTCAATCTATCCTGCGCTACCACCTATGTCAAATCTAGTGTTTCCAAAGTAAGGGGAATTATTAGGTCCATCTATATGTTCAATTTACTCGATAATGAAGTATCCATTTTGAATAAAAATTGGTCAATACATGTGCTTGGGGAAAACCAGCAACAATAAAGCTTATTAGGTCTATCTATATGTTCACTTTACTTAAAAGGCAAATTCCTTTAAAAGATGGTCGTGGTTAAAAGATTGAGAAAAGTCGGGGTTATGCTCAACCTTTTGCGTCCAGTCAAACGTGGTAATGACCATGAGTGATAAACGTCACTCTTGAAAAAAGCACAAAGGTAAAGGACACATTATTGTCCTCTCGAGGACTTGCAGTTGAGGTTGTACCTTAGTAGCACAATTACTCGTCTCATTCGCGTCGGATCATCACGTGAAACGCGTCCTTGCTCTAGCTGCAAACAACAGAAGAGTAGACATTGCTGTGCTCTCCTCGAAGGGCCCGTAGTGGAGTACGTGCCTTCTAATTGGCCACGTACTTTATAAGCTGCAAAGGATTCGTGACGTTGATGTTGCTTTGGAAAAACAGCGAAAGGAAAGAGGAGACACTACAGTGGCAGGTTTGAAACCACGCCGTCTCCAGCTGTAAATGGTCCGCGACAGTAGTGTCGGTTTTGAAATGGAAAAAGCAAAGAGCGAAGGAGACATTATTGTCCTCTGCGGACCTGTCTGTGGTGGACTGTTGGACCTTGTTCGTCTCTCAATAAAGCAACGACGGACATGTGAGACGTGAAAAGACCAAGATTATCCTAACTTTACAGAAGTTCATTAAAAAGAAGTTATAGACAAGAACGGTAACGCCTCGTAATTATTATTGTATGGTGTCTATTTTAATGTCAAAAATTTTTAAATAAAAAAATTACTCGTTCAGTATTAAAGAAATTTATTGTTCCATTTCAAAGCAGTTTTATATTTTTCAATACTGCAAACTTGGTCCCTCCGGTCAATTTTTATCCGAAATTATTTATATAATAGTTCAATTATAATTAAGCTAACCCACATGGCAAGCTAGAGATCTAACATGAAAAAATTCCGAGTACGATTCATAGGTACTACCTACTCACAAACTCGATTAGAGTGTTCTTGTCGAGAAATGGATTTTCCAAATCACCCCTATAATTGAGTTCGAATTGAGAATAAAATTTATGGTTAAAATAAAAACTGAAGAATAAAATTAAAGAATTTGGTCAACATTGTGAATCAAGTTCAATCCTACACCCTTTAAGTATAATAGTTTTAAGTAATGATAAAGACTTTAAAGGTACAACATGTACTATCGAAACATTGAACAATTGTGACATTCTAATAAAGTTCCTATTATCATGCGACCTTTCCAAACTTACTACTTAAAACTACCGAACTTCTATGTTGGTATTTGGTCTATCTTAATAAGCTAATATTCCAAAGTATAGCATTTGATTGAAGTGAATGTCCTATCGATTTTTTGATTGGTTTATGGATTTAGTTGCTGCCAGATTAAATCAACATTTTTGTTTATTGGTGCTCATACACAGTTATAATGAATCCAAGTTTTTGTTGATTAAAGGTCATCAATGCTTGCAGTTGATTACGTTGAGGATTCAAAATTGAAAAAAAAAATCTCACACTAATGTTTAGTTTAACTGAGAAAAATGACTTTGCCATAATAGTTTGGCTTTGTTTTGTTTCCTAATATATATTTTTTCCAAATGAAGCTAGTGGAAGTTTTCGAATTTCACACAAGCTGATTATAACTCCATTTTTGTGCCATTTGAAGCTATTTTATGAGATGTTATGATTGTTATGAGATAAACGTAGGGAAATGTACCAAAAAAATTATAAATCAATTATGTTGGTATCCATATAGTCTTACCTTTTTTTTGTTGAACAATCTTTCAATTGGACTAATTAAATCTAAACCTTTCATATGTTGCCAATTGAATCCACCAAATCAATTTTGATGAAAACCACTAGTATGTATGTCTCCCAATCTACAAGGCATGAGTGACACTAATATGGACCTTTTATATAATTTTTTAATAAAAATTTGACTTTTTAATTAGTTTGTATTTTTTTTTCCTTTCATTTTGGCCTCCGATGACCCTTATTGCCCTCATTCACAACCAATAGGGCTAAGGTGGCCCTAGGTGAGGGCCTTTGCACCCTCGCTCGTAGAAGGTGTGGCTGCAAGAGAGGGCGATAGGGCCTAGAGCCTTCGCTCTCATGCTTGTAAGAGCTTGATGGCCCAGGCTCTTGCTAACCAAAATGAAAGTAAACGAAAGAAAGAAAGAAAGAAATAAAAATAAAAGAAAAAAGAAAACAAAAACTTTAAAAATATTAAAATTTGTTCATATTAGCACTGTTATGCTATGGAGGGTGACTGATGTCTGCGTCATCAATTTTCGACCAAAATTAAACAAATGAGCTCAATTGAAAAAAATTAAATATATTTAATACTAAATTAGCACCATTGAAACATTTAGGACCACATAAGTACCAATGCAGTAAATTTAACACTTTTATAATACTTTTCCTGATAACTATATATACTGTTATTGGAACGTTGCTCTTTGTGAAAAGTTAATTTATTTTGCAACATGTGATGTACCTGAAGTTAGAAATATGTAATATCCAATCCTTTGTGATGATTTAACAATGAGAAAATAAATAAAGGCAGCTATTATGTTTGTTGATTACGTAGAACCAGGTGAAAAATGCACTTGCCATAAAGCTAACAATGTTTTACTAATGTATTTGAAAGGTTATGAGTGTTTTTTTTTCAATCAATAGTGAACATGACATTATGCGTGAAGGTGTCTACAAAAAATATGTAACATCTATTCCTTTATGATGTTTTGATGATGACAAAATAATCAAAGGCTGCTGATATGTTTTTTGGTTGAGTAGAACTAGGTGAAAGATGCATAAGTCATTATGCTATTGATGTTTTAATAGGACGTTTGAAAGGTTATGCGTTTTTCATTAATAGTGAACAAAACATTAGGAATATAGGTGTCTATGAGCTAGAAGAACCCGAGTAAAAGGTAAACAAGTTTAAAATGGGGAGTTTGGTAAAGTTTGGAGGTATCATGAATAGGTAAACAACGAGGTAGGGCCACGATTGCTTATATACTTATGAGGAACATAAGATAAAAGCTTAGATATAACCACGAAGCCAATTTGTAAATCGGTGGGCCTGAAAGTATTCGGAGGGTGACTTATAATTCTAGTAAAATGGCCTGCCCTAATTGACGATTCAATAAAAGGTGGCTCAAGTTTTGGAGGTAATCAATCAAGGAGAGGCACGTTTGACAAGCTCGTCCAATCCTTTCGAAATGACACCAATGCTCTATCATACACGGTGTTCTCGTCGGTGTTTTAAAAGTTTTCTATTTGGATGTATATTAGCGATCAAGATTTGTTGAAATGCCAAACTTCAATAGCAATCCGGTTTCTCATTTACAGGCCAAAGGAATGATTAGTGTTATAATCTTCATATGATGCTCACCTAAACAGTTTATTTTTTTCGATCATTTAAATATCATGATTTCTTAGAAAGCATTTATTAGACTGTCAAAATTTTCAATTTGTTATTCAAATATCGTAACTCTTAAAAACATTCACAACAAATATCGATACTATTATAAAAATAGTATAAAAATAGTGTAACTTTACAAGGGTTTGTCGATGCAGATCTTGATGGTGACTTGAACAATATAAAGAGCATCTCGGGTTACGGTTTTACCTTATGTGGTATTGCAATTAATTGAATATCTAGATTTTAGAAGTATTTGTCCCTTTGAACCACTAAAATAGAGTGTGGTGCTATATTTAAGGCTAGCAAATAGATGATTTGGTTGAAAAATTTTCTGAAGGAGATAGGTGAAAAGCAAGATAGCAGTGTTTTTTTCAGTGACAATCAAAGTGTTATTTGTCTTGCAAAGAATATGATATTTCACTCAAGGACAAAACACATTGAGTTGAAATATCAACTTATTCGTCAACTTATAGATGATAGTACATTATAATTGAAAAATATTCTTAGTGCAGATAATCCCATAAGTATGTTAACCAAGATTGTCATTACTGAAAAAAGAAAAGAAAACGTGCATAGCCTTGGTTGGCCTTCATGATAATTAATGAGGAGGCCGCTACACTAAGGTTGTCATCACTGGGAGACCGAGGCCTTGCATTGTTTCAGTTGGCCTCCATCTTTAGTGATGAAGAAGTTGTTGCCCTAAGATAATTTGAGTTACAAAGATGATTCAAGATTATGAAAGACTATTTCCATTTTGAAGATCAGTCTCTAAATGGCAAATTGAAATATTCTATTTTTTCCTTAGGTCAATCAGATGTTGGTGATTCATAGATTTGATTGCACAAATTAGGGGTATGCATGATCCATAGCGTTTCGGTAATGGGAACCGAACCAATGGGACCGGTCCCTGGTCTCCAAGATCGTGGATTGGATTGACTAAGTCCTGTGGTCTGGTTCGGTTCATAGAAAATCTAATGGACCAGTTGGGAATCGGAAAAATTCTAAAAAAATTTTAACTTCTTTACTTATTTTGAAGAAATTATTTTGGTAAAGTTGAGTAAAGATTAAAACTTTATAAATTTAAATTAAGTTCTTATTACTTTTTCACATCTTTATTTTTAATGAAATATCAAAATTTAATCGATTCAATCCAACCTTCTTAGGAACCAGAAACTGGACAGCCTAGAAACCATGAGTAACCGAGAATCGAACTGACACTTCCGATCCAGTCTGATTTCCGGCCGGTCCAGGTGGTTTCCGATTTGGGTGCTCCAAATTGCTCACCCTAGTACAAATAAAACATATAAAAGAACTTAATCACAATAAAAAGTAAAGGGAGTTTAATTTAAAAAGCAAGTCGGGAAACGACTATATTAATAAAAATCACTAAATTACTTATAACCTAATATGATTTTAGAAAGTAGAGGGATTTTTTTTTCATAAAGTGGATGGAGTTGAGTTTAAATCTCTTTGAGCACTGTTTTTGGTGATCAGTATTAGGCAGATAAAGAAGAAGAAAAAGGAAAAGAATATCAAAATCGGTAGGCCTGAAAGTATTCGGAGGGTGACTTGTACTTCTAGTAAAATGGCCAGCCCTAATTGAAGATTCAATAAAAGGTGGCTCAAGTTGTGGAGGTAATCAATCAAGGAGAGGCGCGTATGACAAGCTCATCCAATCTTTTGGAAATGACAAGAATGCTCTATCATACAAGGTGTTCTCGTCGGTGTTTTAAAAGTTTTCTATGTTGATGTATATTAGCGATCAAGATTTGTTGAAATGCCAAACTTCAATAGCAATTCGGTTTCTCATTTACCGGCCAAAGGAATGATAAGTGTTACAATCTTCGTATGATGCTCACAGAAACAGTTTATTTTTTTCGTTCATTTGAACATCATGATTTCTTAGAAAGCATTTATTAGAACGTCAAATTTTTCAATCTGTTATTCAAATATCATAACTCTTAAAGACATTCACAACAAATATCGATACTATTACCAATGTCCTACTTTCAAAAAGTTACGGCACAATCATCTCGTTCAGAGCAAAACTGACCTTAAATGTCATTGTCAGGAACATCATTTAGCTGTAATCCATAAATCTCTCCGCAAAATGAGCTCCAAAAATGAAAGGACAATGTATGATACCAATTAGGGGACAACAAGATCATCTCGCTCTCGCTATCGAAATGCCCCACGAGTCAAGCTTTAAAGGCTGGAAAGATGAGCGAGCACGTTGGGGAATCCAAAGACTTCGGTCATCTGTTCCCAACTTTTCTTTTCTCTCTTGCGGTTGCCAGCTAACGAAGGGCTCCCCATCTCCCGTATGATTGCGACTGAATTGCCCATCATATGGCGAGACATGCCATCTGAGAGGAGCCATTCCGACGTTTCCGCTCATCCAATCCAATTATCGTTGGTATAATAAATAGAGGCCGTTGTAATATAAGATATAGATGAAAGACATGCCTTCTTAAGTCGAGTTTAGTGCAACTATTCTATTAAAATTCATATTGCGCACGATTTCAATGTGATATTTCAAGTCTGCACTTTCTTTGCTATTTTACAGTTGTGCAAAAAAGATATTTGAAGGAAAGAACATAAAGAAGTAAAGTAGAGAAAAGGAAGATAGGAAGAAAGAGAGGTTTCTTGATGAGAAAGAAAAATTAAAGAAAAAAAGAAAATGGAGGAAAAGTTGCTTTAAAAAAATTATACAAACCGTCATGCTTTGTTATCTCTGAAAATGGCTTATTAATATTAGAATTTGGACCGGAACCTCTTCACTCTCATTCGGTAATAGATAGGAAGAAGATTAATACAAGCCGGCTTGGGTTGTCGAGATAAATGAAAAGCAGGTTTGGTGAGGCGTCTTTTTAAAATGACATGAATCTATTATCTTCAATGGTGCTCCATTCAGTGTCTCCAGAGATCTCTGATAAATCAGTATAGATTAGGCCTATATCCTATATCAACGATTGAGATTAGACCCAAAAATATATTATTGGAATAAAAGATTTTTGCCTCTTTCGATATTCTTTAGCCTTGTCTAACATCATGAAAATTTTGCGTTAAATTTTGTTGACAACATATGTGCATTTTGTATCGATAGAGTAGTAGTGAGCTGCCTATAATAAGTCATGTTAGAGATAATCAGACTGACATGGAAAAGTGATCCATAAGATGATGGTTTTTTTTTGGGTTGGTTTATGGAAGTAGTCGCTGCCAGATTAAATGGACATATTTGTTTATTGGTGCTCATACGCAGTTATGATGAATCCAAGTTTTTGTTGATTAAAGGTCATAAAAGCTTGCAGTTGAATATGTTTAGGAGATTCGAAATTGAAAAAAAAAAATCTCACACTAATGTTTAGTTTAATTGAGAAAATTGACTTTGCCATAATAGTTTGACTTTGTTTTGTTTCCTAAATTTTTTTTCTTAAATTTTTTTTTCTCCAAATTAAGCTAGTGGAAGTTTTTGAATTTCACACAAGTTGATTATAACTCGATTTTTGTGCCATTTGAAGCTATTTTATGAGAAGTTATGATTGTTATGAGGTAAACGTAGGGAAAAGTACCCAAAAAAAATTATAAATCAGTTATGTTGGTATCCATATATCTTATCTTTTTTTTTTGTTGAACAAATCTTTCATTTGGACTAATTTAAATGTAAACCTTTCATCTGTTGCCAATTGAATCCACCAAATCAATTTTAATCAAAACCACTAATATGCACGCCTCTCAATCTACATGGCATGAGCAGCACTAATATGGACCGTTTATATAAAAAAATTATAAAAATTTGACTTTTTAATTAATTTTTTCCTTTCCTTTTGGGCTCTGATGAACCTTGCCAACCATTGGGCAAGCACCTTATTGACCTTGTTCACAACTGACAAGGCTAAGGTGGCCCTAGGTAAGGGCCTTCGTACCCTCGCTTGCAGATTGTGTGGCTGCAAGAGAGGGCGATAAGGCCTCGAGCCTTCGCTCTCCTAATTGTAAGGGCTTGATGGTCCAGGCTCTTGCTAACCAAAATGAAAGTAAATGAAAGAAAGAAAGAAAGGAAGAAAAAGAAAAAGAAAAAGAAAAAAAATTATTAAATTTTGTTCATGCTAGCAATGTTATGCTATGGAGGGTGACTGACATCCACGTCAGCAATTTTTGATTAATATTAAATGAATGAGCTCAATTGACAAAGTTAAATATAATTATGTCTAAATTAGCACAATTGAAACGTTTAGGACCACATAAGTACCAATGCAGTAAATTAAAGACTTTTCTAATACTTTTCCCGATAACTATATACACATGTTATTGGAACGTTGCTCTTTGAAAAAGTTACTTTATTTTGCAACATGTGATGTACCGGAAGTCAGAAATATGTAATATCCATTCTTTGTTATGTTTTAACAATGAGAAAATAAATAAAGGCAGCTATTATGTTTATTGGTTACGTAGAACCAGGTGAAAATGCACTTGTCATAAAGCTAACAATGTTTAAATTATGTATTTGAAAGGTTATAAGTGTTTTTTTTTCAATCAATAGTGAACATGACATTAGCGTGAAAGTGTCTACAAAAAATATGGAACATCTATTCCTTTATGATGTTTTGATGATGACAAAATAACCAAAGGCTGCTGATATGTTTATTGGTTGAGTAGAACTAGGTGAAAGATGCATAAGTCATTATGCTATTGATGTTTTAATAGGATATTTGAAAGGTTATGAGTTTTTTTTATTGATAGTGAACAAAACATTAGGAGTATAGGTGTCTATAAGCTAGAAGAACCTGAGTAAAAGGTAAACAAGTCTAAAATGGGGAGTTTGGTAAAGTTTGGATGTACCATGAATAGGTAAACAATGAGGTAGGATCACGATTGCTAATATACTTATAAGGAACATAAGATAAAAGCTTAGATATAACCACGAAGCCAATTTGTCTACTTCATGAACGTCATCAAAGCATTTTATCTGTTCAAACTCAATGTTGAAGTTGGAAATTATTAGAGGGATATTATCGAATTGCAATATCTTCTTTTGACTATATGTTCATACGCAGACTCTAAGGATGAATATGTTCAGACACAGACTCTATCATCACAATTAGTGATTTATTTCAGATTTCCTATTAAAAAAGTAATAATTAATTGTTGATTATAAGGATAGTTTGCAGCAAATACTTTTATGCAAGACATCCATATTAATTGACAATCATCACAAAGGCAAGCTACTTATTGTTCAAACTCATGCTGTTTAGATTCAAATTTTACTTAAGTTTGATAATACTTAACTTGACTAATTCATTTTTGCTTAAATTATCAAATGATATTAAAATCACAAATTCAACTCCCTCAAGGTGCTATTGCTAGGGGTGTTTGTGGTCCATGGAGGTCTAGTTCCCCCTAGAATCAGGAATCGGACTGTCTAAGTCTTGGATCAAACCCATTAGTCCGATTCCTAGAAAATCTAATAGAGCGGTTGGGAATCGGAAAAATTATAATAAAAAATGAATTTCTTTACTTATTTTTAAGAAAAAAATTATTTTTGTAAAGTTGGATAAATATTACAAATTTATAAATTTAAATTGAGTTCTTTTTACCTTTTTACATCTTTATTTTTAATAAAATATAACAAAATTTAACCAATTCAACCCAGTCTTGTCTGGCCTTCCTAGGAATTGGAAATCAGACCACCAAAACATCGGTTCCATTTTTGGGAACTAGGAACCAGACTAACACTTTCGGTCCGATTCGGTTGGGCCGGTCTTAGCAATTCTCGGTTCGAGTGGTCTAAATTGCTCATCCCTAACTATTGCTAGCCTCCAACACAAAATATCCTAAAAATCAGAAACTATAGGTCTAGTCTCAACTCTTTCAAAAACTTGTTTCTTTCCCATAAAAAACCTTTAGCTTGTGATCATGTCTTAATTTTATCCCAAACTTTTTTTTTGGTAAATTTATCCCAAACTTTTTTTGTCGTTAAATAAATCCCAAATTTTAGGTCCAATCCAAATCTGCCTTTATTTTTTTTTCTATCTTATAAAAGACCGTCGACTTTACTTGAGTCTCAAATTGATTCTTGTCAACACTCTATCCAAAATCTCTTTTGAAAAATTGAGAGATGAAAAAAAAATTGAGCACGAGGTCTCCGATTGAGATGGATGATTCTTCATTGAATAATGAGCGCAAAATTGAAGATTCTCGAAAAGTAAGAGCAATGGAAGAAGGTCAATTCTAATTACTCTAGTTATTACCTAAATTTCATAAATAAGAAGACGTCGTTAGGGGTGACATGAAAATTTATCTAGAAAAGACATACGTCTTTTTCAATCTAAAACTTGAGGAAAAAATTAGAGTAATGACATGAAATTTTGGACTGAGTGTTAACAAATAAAAATGATATTCAAGTAAACATTGGTGATTTTTTTTATAAGATACATAAAAGTTTAGAGTAAAATTAGGACTAGACCTAAAGTTAGTAAGTTTTAGTCAGACACAAAAATTATAATAACATTGGAATTCGATCAAAAGTTGGGATATTTTACAAAATGAAAAAAATATATGGTAAAACCGTGAATCTACATGAAATTATGTATTGGGCCCCATGCCCCACTTGACATTAGTCCTCCCCAATTATATGAGCCCATCAATTCCCTTCCCATGTTATTCACGAGACATGTTTCACATGTTTCCAGAGTGTCCTTTCTCTGGTGCACAAAAAGCGACTCAAACGCGCATGGCTGGTTCCGTGATGCCTCTTCGACTTAAAGACACATAGGCCTTGCGCACCACCAATCTTTATCCCCCAACACTTTCCCCATCTCTCACGCTCTTAGTCTCTCAGTCTCTCCCCGTGAAGAAGAAGTGTATTCCTCTCCTTATTTTCGTTGGAAAGAAAATGATCAGAAGACACTTCACAAGTGAAACTTGTGGAACCCCTGACGCGCACGCGTTTGACTGCATCGTCCAAATCGACGACGACCCCAAGCACATGACCTCCACCAAGCAACAGGACTGGAAGAGGTGGTCCATCTATAAAGTCCTCGCCTATGTCGCTGACCTCAATCGCAAGGCCTATCGGCCACAGGTTGTCTCCTTTGGCCTCTACCACTATGGCCAAGACCATGTTTTTCCCATGGAGAACCACAAGCACCGTGTGTGCGATGAATTTCTCAGGCAGTCTGGGAAGCCCTTGGAGCCTTCCTTGAGTCCCTGAGGGAGGTGGCAGGGGACCTCAAGGCGAGCTATGACGCGCTGGACCCGAAGTGGATGGTGTAATGTTTTTCTAATTGTGGACTTGTATTAATTGAGATTGTAAAACCGAATAACGGGCTTGGTCTAATAAGGTTGGATATCAAGATTCTCAATTAAGTCTAATATGTGATTGGCTTGTATGGGCCGAGTTCGGGCCAGCCCGTAATGAGAGGGCCGGGCTGAAAACTCTATAAATAGCGCTCAAAGTTCCTCCTCTAGCCCAGACGCACATGAATTCTCTCTGAACTCGCATAAGGAGTCCATTAGGCAAACGGACCGTGAGAGACAATCTCATTGAGCTAGTGATCCGGTGGGTCATAGAGGGGAAGACCGAGAGCTCGCGGATCGTCAACAGCGGCTCCGAAACAACCATGGATTAAAAAAAAAGTACATAACTCAACTTTCATTGACTGAATCGTTCTATTGCTTAGCCACGTCGATCCTAGGGCGAGCCATGGCCGTCTCGGTCACGGCCAACAAATGGTATCAGAGCCGCCGTAGCTCGGTTTTAGAACCTAAGGGTTTTTCAGTCATTTTCAATTTTTTGACAGATGAAAGTTGATTTTTTTTGTACAAATGTGCTGGGCTCGAGATTCCAAGCATTTTGAGTGGCGGTACGCCACCGTCGAAGGTCGGATGGCGGCGCAAGTGTCGCACGCACCAGGCACGGTGCTCCCACGTGCCACCGGTGCGGGCCACGCGTGCCCATGCCGCGCGGGAGTTAGTCCACAGCTGGCTGACGTCAGCCCAACTGTGGGCTTTGCACGTGCACCCAACTGGGCGTGGCATTAAATGTCGCGCCAGTTGTGAGGTGCACAGCCTGTAGCTGGAGGCCCACGGGTGACGTCACGCTAATGTTACCCGGCCAGAGGCGGTAGACTCGGGACCCGACCCAGTTTGCCGACCTTACCGCCCGCTCGCTCCGGAGCCCCGACCCGCCGACCCACTCTCGAACCGGTCCATCGACTCGTTGACCGGACCGGACCCGTTGACCGTTCGATCAGTTGACCGGATCGGTTGACCAGTCCTATCGGGTCAGACCAAGCAATCCGACTGGTCAGATCGGTCCTTGGACCGGTCCATGGACCTGCGCGCGAGCCCAAACTTCTGGAAGCTCGTTTGAGCTCATCCGGACTCCATTTTGAGCGTGGTTTGCGCTGTTGTGTCCGTATGAATGTCTATTTTCATTTGGTGAATTTATTATGCATGTTTGATGCTTTTATAATTGTGAAAATGCATATAAAGCCCTATGTGGATGCATGTTTCAGTGTTTTTTTGGCATTTTCTCAAGTATTTCTTTGTGTTTCCTTATGAAGTACTTATATTAGCTCACATGTATATTATCACATATGGTTAGTAGACAATATCTGTCGATTGCATGTATGAGGTTTAACATGTATCAATAAATTGAGCAATATAATTGGCATATAATATATGATTTTAGTTACATTGCCCATGTCATCAAGTCTAAAATCTGTGTATATGGTAAATGTGAGTCTAAAGTTTAATATCCCTGGTATGATAGGTTTTCAAGAGTTTGATTAGGCAGTGACCGCCAAAGTGGCACACCTGGTTAGATTTGAGAAATATCGGTCTTGTACTGTTTAAGGATGTCTCTTGTTCTAATGTGTCGTCATACTTCCAAAAGGGGTGATTTCATATTTGGTCATGGAGGGTTACATGTGTAGCATAAGGTTGAGTTTTGACTGGTCTTAGTGTTTCAGACACCTAGAGGTGATGAATTTGCGAAGATTTGGAATATATTCTCATGGTCGCTGTCATATGTAAAGTGTACAACTGCATGTCTTGCATTCTACCCAAAGGTGTTTGCATGATGATGTTCGTAGCTCTAAGAATGTGTACTAATACGATTCCAAGTTACACATTAGTCACATTATGCTAATTATTTTCATTGCTTGTTATTCAGTCACATTCTCTGTAAATGATAATTCGATTACTATCGAGGTTCTTACGGGGTCAAATTTTAAGAAATGGAAAGACGATTTTCTGTTCGGGATGGAGCTGGCTGATGTTCACATTGCCCTTAATGGAGATAGGCCAGCAGATCTGACTGCTGAGAGTACTAAACCTCAAAAGGCATACTTTTTAGCCTGGGAGAAGAGCAATAGGATTTGTCTATTGTCTATGAGGTGGACCATTCAGGAACATTTGAAAAGTGGTATGTCTGCTGATTACATTGCCAAACAATTGATGGAAGCCTTAGAGGCTAGAAACCATGTGTCGCCTCATGCTAAGATAGGGACACATTTACAAGGACTTTTCAACATGAAATACAATGGTTTTGGAGGGGTTAGGGATTATATCCTTAGGATGGTAGACCTACAGTCCAAACTCACAGCCCTAAATGTCTCTATTCCTGACACCTGCATAGTGCATTGGGCACTAAACACTATCTCAGCTGATTTTGGCATTATCAAAACCAACTACAACTCTCAAGATGAAACATGATCAGTTAATGATCTAATTGCTAGAGTTGTAGCTTAGGAAGAGAAACTGAGGAAGGAGAAAGGGCATCTGACCCTATTTACCTCTGGCTCTAGCTAGAAGAAGGGAAAAAGGTTTAAGAGTCGTACTCGTAAAAGGACTCATCCAACCATCAGTCATTCTGCCACCGGTCATACTAAAAGTTTGGTTCCCAATAAATGATCATCTTCTAAGGATAGTGACCTCTGCTTCTTTTGCAAGAAGAAATGTCACATAAAGAAGGACTACAGTAAGTACAAAGCTTGGTTATCTAAGCGTGAGCAAACTGGTAACGATTCTTTGGCATTAGTTTGTGAATCTAACCTATCTGAAGTCCTATCTGGTTCATGATGGCTCAATAGTGGTACAACTAATCATGTCGCGTTCACCATACAGGGATTCATAAACCAGAGAAAGCCAAATTAGGATGAATCGAAGCTCACCGTGGGAAACAATAACAAAGTCGATATCATATTCGTGGGAGATATCATTTGATACTAGATTCTGGTTTTAAACTGATGTTAAGGAATACATTTTATGTACCTTCCTTCAAACAGAACTTAGTTTCCATATCATGTTTGGACATGTGTGGCTACTCTTTTGAATTAAAGAACTCTGTTATCACTATTTTTTTTAATTCAAATAAGGTATAATGCTGCAATATGTCCAATGGATTGTACAAATTACGTTTGACTCCTACAGATATATACGTCGCTTATACAGCTGAAAAGATTGTTTCCAAAATACCTCTATCTAAAGAACAGTCTTACGCATTGTGGCCTAAACGTTTAGGTCACATCTCTAGGGATAGAGTGGATAGGCTGATAAGGGCTGGCATCATACCTTCTCTTAAAAGTGACCTAGAGACTTGCGTAGATTGTTGTATGGGTAAGATGACCAAAATAAAGAAGAAAATTGCAGTCCACAGTTTTGACCTATTGGAGGTCATTCATACATATATTAGTGGACCCTATACAGCAACCGTGTGTAGAAATTTTTATTTCATCACATTTATCGATGACAAATCCCGATATGGTTATCTGTACTTAAGAAGTTTAAAGCCAGACCGGTAGCCAAGGGTTCACTCAGAGAGAGGGAATAGACTATGAAGAAACATTTTCTCCAGTCTCTTCTAAGGACTTTTTTAGAGTGATTCTGGTATTGGTAGCTCATTTAAATATAGAGTTACAACAGATAGATGTCAAAACTGCCTTTCTTATTGGAAACCTTGATGGAGAGGTCTATATGGTACAACCCAAAGGTTTTGCAATAGGTGATTCAGGTAAGCTTGTATGTAGATTGAAGAAGTTTATTTATGGCCTTAAGTAGGCTTCCAGACAATGGTACTTGAAGTTTCATAGTATTGTGACTTCATTCGGATTTGTTGAGAACAGACTAGATCAGTGTATATACTGCAAGGTCAATGGGAGAAAATTTATTTTTCTCATACTTTATGTCGACGACATCCTGTTGGCGAGTAGTGATCTTGCATTATTACACGAGACAAAACATATGTTATCAAGTAATTTCGACATAAAAGACCTTGGTGAGGCATCTTTTGTCCTAGGTATTGAGATCCTTAGGGATCATTCTAGCCAAGTATGGGTTTGACTCAGAGGGCATATGTGGATCATATTCTGGAAAGATTCGGTATGCAGGATTGCGAGCCAGGACTTGCTCCTGTATGTAAAGGTGACAAAGTAAGTCAGTTACAGTGTCATCATACGGCTGTTGAGAAAACCCAAATGATGAATGTACCTTATGCTAGTGCACTTGGAAGTATCATGTATGCTCAAGTTTGCACTAGACCAGACATTGCTTATGTAACTGGACTTCTAGGTAAGTATCAGTCAAATCCAAGACACGGACACGATCACTGGGTTGCTGCCAAGAAAGTTCTAAGGTACCTAAAGAGGGCAAGAGATTATATGCTGATTTATAGACATGTTCGGGACATGCAGCTAGTAGGGTATGCAGATTCAGACTTTGCTAGCTGTAAAGATGAATCAAAGTCGATATATGGATACATCTTCAAGTTAGCTAGAGGTGCAGTGTCATGGAAGAGTCAAAAGCATTAGAATATGACATCCTATACCATGCAGTCAGAGATAGTAGGATACTACAGGGCCGCTTCTCAGGCAGTTTGGCTCTAGAACCTCATTAGGGATTTGGTCATATTTGACTTTGTGGATGCACCCATACAGTTGTATTGTGACAATGACTCTACGGTGTTGTTTAGCAACAATAATAAAGGTCTCAAGGAGTGTAAACACATGGAGGACAAATATTTGACCATAAAGGAAATAGTTGAGAATGGTGACGTTAAAGTAGAGCATGTTTACACAAATGATATGGTTGCAGATTCACTAACTAAAGGCCTTAGCCCTTGTGTTTTTGAACAATATGTCATTAGCATGGGCTTAGGAGTATTATGGGATGCTGTTATTTAGTGGGAGTTGTTTTTCAGTTTATGCTCTAATAAAGTTCACATATGTGTTGTTAGATTTTTGTAACATTTTGATATATATCAATTTTGCATTCAATGAAGTATTTTCTAGATGTGTTGTTGAATATATATATATATATATATATATATATATATATGGCAAAATCTTGAGGTACTATGTAAACCTTGAGTAAAGGCTAGGGGTTTTCAGTTATTAGCCTTAAAGATATGTCTTGTTACACATAAAGACAAATTAACTATAAAGTGAGACATATACAAGTTCGTTGAAACCGTAAAGTTATTCTCTTGTGACACATCAGGATTTGTGACACATGAGAGAGAATGATGACTAACAAAATAGATGACACATAAAGTATTACTCTATATGAGGTGTTATCTATATTTGCCACACTACCATATTGAATCCATATCAATAGAGTTAAGTTTAAGAAAGGAAAATATTTTCTCCGTTTTTAGAAAGATATTTTTCATTGATTGGAAAATATTTTTCTTGGCAAGTTAATTTTCGCCTCACCGAAACACCACAATTTTTTAAAAATATTTTCTGAATTTTTTTCCCGCAAAACAAACGGAGCCTAATAGTAGAATTTGTAATATGACCTCTTCACTCTCATTCGGACATAGATAGGGAAGAGACTGGTCGAAGAGAAAAATCTTGTAATGGGGCGAAAGTGTCCTCACCCTATTTAAGATTCAATACAAGCTGGCTTGGGTTGTTGAGATAAATGAAAAGCAGGTTTGGTGAGGCATGTCGGTCTTTTCAAAATCACAAGAATCTTTTATCTTGAATGGTGCTCCATTCAGTGTCTCTATAAATCTCTTTGATAAATCAGTATAGATTAGGCCTATATCAACGAATGACATTCATCGAGACCCAAGAAAATATTGTTGGTATACAAGATTTTTTCCTCTTTCGATATTCTTTGGCCTTGTCTAACATCGTGAAAATTTCACGTTTACTATTGACAACATATATGCATTTCGCATCGATAGGCCTAGAAACTTTTCAGCATGCCTTGCTCTGGGGAGAAATTCTTGCTCGGACGTTAGTCCAAGAGTACAAGTAACGAACTGCCTATAATAAGTTGGAAATTATTAGAGGGATATTATCGAATTGCAATATCTTCTTTTGAATATTTGTTCATAAGCAGACTCTAAGGATCAATATGTTCAGACACATACTCTATTACTTATATCGTCATAGTTAGTGATCTAGTTCGGATTTTCTATTAAAAAAAGTGACAATTAATCGTTGATTATAAGGATAGTTTTGCAACAAATTCTTTTGTGCATGACATCCATATTTATTGACGATCATCCAAAGGCAAGCTACTTTCCTCAATTGTAGAACTCTACTTATGGAAGCTGAAGATTTGCTTGTATGAGCAATCAAATCAATGTGAATTTAGAGCTTATCATGACCACTCAATCTTCTTGGAAATTCTGTAATAGATTGATCGCTAGATGGTCCTTTGACGAACATAAAGAACGGTTTGGTTAGAAGTGGAGAAGTATAAAAGGAGACCAAAGTGTTGAAGAATAAAAAATTTCAAAACCCAACAGAACTTCGATTTGACATATTTGTCTTTCATGAGCTTATAATTGTTATCATTTGAGAGGTATTAGCAGTGTGATGATTTATGCTTAGGTATAAGATAGTGAGATCCAATGATTTGGCAACATCAACTTAGATAGAAGGAACCTAACGGTGTGTAGTTGTGTTAGTTAATAACTTATCACTTATCGTTGAGGTTAAGGGTTCGAAACCCGCAGTTGCTAATTTTTAAATGGAGAGTCATGGTGTTGGGGTCATGTGCCAGTCTCCCCCTAAATATAGGGGCATGGCCTTTTAGTGCTGTCTGGGCATAGGGCCCATGGTGGAGTCATCGGTTATAATAATAATAAAAAACTTATATAGAAGGACTTGGATATAAGTGGCACAACTTGATTATAATTATCTAGTAGACTCTAGTTAGTAGATTATCAACATGGAAAGGCTTACTATAAATCGAACCACTGCAAATTTTATGTGCAATTTTCTCTACCCATCAATGCTTGTTTAGTATCGTTGAATGAAATTTGCATACTGGTTAATGTCATCGTATCATTATTATTGTTCAGACTCATGTTGTTTAGATTCAAATTTTACTCAAGTTTGATAATACTCAACTATTTCATTTCCGCTTTAAATTATCAAGTGTTATTAAAATCACATATTCACCCCCTCAAGGTGCTATTGCTAGCGTCCAACACAAAATATCCTAAAAATCACACTTTAGGTCTAGTCTCAATTCTTTTAAAATTTTGTTTTTGTCCCATAAAAAACCTCTAGCTTGAGATCATGTCTTAATTTTATCTAATTTTTTTATCCTTAAATATATCCCAAATTTTATGTCTAGTCCAAATCGGCCTTAATTTTTTTTTTGGTCCTATAAAAGATTGTTGACTTTTACTTGGGTCTCAAATCTACTCTTGTTAACTCTCTATCCAAATTTCTTTTGAAAAATCGAGGGATGAAAAAAATTGAGCACGAGGTCTTTGATTGAGATCGATGATTCTTCGTTGAATAATGAGTGCAAAATCAAAGATTCTCGAAGAGTAAGAGCAATGGAAGAAAGTCAATTCTAATTACTCTAGTTATTACCTAAATTTCATAAATAAGAAGACGTCGCTAGGGCTGACATGGAATTTTTTGTAGAAAAGACAGACATCTTTTTCGATCTAAAATTTGAGGAAAAAAATTAGAGTAATGTTGTGAACTTTTGGACAAAGTGTTAATAAAGAAAAATGATATTTACGTAAAAAGTTGGTGACTTTTTTTATAAGACAAATAAAAGTATAGAGTGAAACTAGGACTAGACCTAAAGTTAGTAATTTTTAATGAGACAATTCTTTTTAATAATATTGGAATTCGATTGAAAGTTGGGATATTTTATCAAAAAAATGAAAAACAAATTATGGTAAAATCGTGACTCGACATGAAGTTATGTATTGGGCCCCGTGCCCCACTTGACATTAGTTCTCCACAATTATATGAGCCCATCAATTCCATCCCACGTTATTCACGGGACATGTTTCTACAGCGTCCTTTACCCGGTGCACAAAAAACGACTCAGACGTGCATGCCTGGTTCCGTAATGCTTCTTCGACTTAAAGACACATAGGCCTTGCGCACCGCCAATCTTTATCCCCCGACACTTTCCCCATCCCTCCCTCTCTCTGTCTCTCTGTCTCTCCCCATGACGAAGAGCCGTCTCCCTCCTTCCCCTGGAATGAAAAAAGGAAAGAAAAGGATAAGAGCCCCCGCAAGTTTTCCCGCAAGTTTTCCCACAAGTAAAACTTGCGGAACCTCTCACGCGCACGCGAATGACTGCATCGTCCAAATAAACGACGATCTCGAGAACATGACCGTCGCCGATCAACAGGACTGGAAGAACTGGTCCATCTATAAAGTCCCCGCCTACGTCGCTGAACCCAATGGCAAGGCCTACCTGCCACAGGTTGTCTCCTTTGGCCCCAACCACCATGGCCAATACCATCTTGGTCCCATGGAGAACCACAAGCGCCGTGTGCGCGTCGAATTCATCAGGCGGTCTAACAAGCCCTTCAAGCCCTTCCTCGAGTCCCTGAGGAAGGAAGCAGGGCACCTCAAGGCGAGGTATGACGCGCTGCACCCGGAGTGGATGGAGGGCACCAGCGACAGCTCAGCGGACAGGTTCCTGGAGCTGATGATCACTGATGGCTGCTTCATTCTTGAGATCCTGATGTATGCGGCAGGAAAGTTGAAGAACTATGAAGACAACGACCCCATTTTCAGCAAACACGGGGAGCTCTACGTGATTCCGTTCATTAGGCGGGACATGCTTCTGCTGGAGAATCAGCTGCCGATGCTAGTTTTGAATCGACTGTTTGCTTTTTGCTATGGCAAGGAGGTTAGTTCCTTAGATTTTGCTCCGTCATAAGAGAGGTTTTGCACGCATGTAAGGTGCCATACTATCTTCATCTAACAGTACATCTTGGCGATCTCAGATGGATCAGATATAATGCTCCAAATGTGTTGGATGCGAGGTTTGAGACCAATTGACAACTCATGATTAGATCTATGACAACTATCGGAAACTGCTTTTTTTACGCGAGGACAATCCGGATGACAGCAGTAGGAAGAGAAAATGCACTGACTTTGCTCCAACAATGCAGGAGGACAAAATCATGAACCGTCGCATCCTCGAATTCTGCTCTCGCAGCGTGGCCAACGTGAGCGAGAAAAAATGCCTGCACGTCCTGGACGTCTTCAGGAAGAACATGCTGATGGAGCCCAAGAAGAAGGAGGCAAAGAGCAAGGGAAAATGCCTGCACGTCCTGGACGTCTTCAGGAACAGCATGCTGATGGAGCCCAAGAAGAAGGACAAGGCGGAGAGCAAGGGAAAATGCCTGCACGTCCTGGACGTCTTCAGGAACTGTATGCTGATGGAGCCCAAGAAGAAGGACAAGGCGGAGAGCAAGAAAAGTGAGGAGATAATCCGGCCAGCCACTGAGCTCCATGAGCATGGGATCTGGTTCGAAAAAAGCGACACCGACAGCCTAAAAGACATCTCCTTTGATGGCGGGGTCCTGAAGCTCCCCATGATCGTGGTGGATGAAGACACCGAGTCCATGTTCCTCAACCTGATCGCATTTGAGCGATTTCACGTGGGGGCTGGGAACGAAGTCACGTCCTACATCTTCTTCATGGACAACATCATCGACAAGGGGCAGGACGTCGCGCTGCTTTACACCAGTGGCATCATTAATAATTCCATGGAGAGCGACGAGGCGGCAGCCAAACTGTTCAACTCGCTGGCCACGGGCGTTGTGCTTGACCCCAACAGCAGCCTCCATGACGTGATCAACAAGGTCAGAGAGTACTGCATGAAGAAGAGGCATAAGTGGAGGGCAAATCTCATCCACACCTACTTCAGGAATCCTTGGGTTACACTGTCTCTCATCGCCGCCGTCCTCCTCTTCGTGCTCACCATAATTCAGACCGTATATGCCGTGCTCAGCTACAAAAAATGAACCTTCCCTTTGCTTCTCTGTGCATTTTTTTTTCTCTTGTCCATTTTTTGGCTTTTCTTCTAATAGCTCTCTTTGTTAGTTATTTTTTTTTATAACCGAGATGTCTGGGCCAGCTTGCACATACCTCGATTATTTCTCGAGGGAGACTAGCACAGCAATCCACTGCCATAGCCTCCAACTTAAATTACAAGCGCTTCTTTAGAGAATCGAACTCAAGACCTCAATAAAGTTTGAGTTCGCCCTAACTAGTTAGGCTATTCATGGATATATTCTTTTTGTTAGTTGTTGATTGTAGTATTTGGTAAAAACTCTCAATAATAGTCTAAAATACTCTCTCTCTCTCTCTCTCTCTCTCTCTCTCTCGTGAAAAAGTGAAGAAGATGAAGAACGAGATTAAAGATGAATAGAGGAATTAATCAAGACAAATAGAGAGATGAACAGAGGAGTTGATGAAGGTACTGTACAGAGAAACAAATATACAAGAGAGTTGAATACAGAGAAACAAATAAATAGATCATTTTCCGATTCTGTTGTTGAGTAGTTTTCCGATTCTGTTTTTTTAATATCAAAGGCACTGTACATATAAATAGAAGTGAGAACAGATCTTTTTCTCTAGAGTTGAATACAGAGAAACAAATATACAAGAGAGGGAAAAGCTCTCAATTCGTCTTCAGCAACTCCTCTGTTCATCTCTCTATTTGTCTTGATCAATTCCTCTGTTCATCTTTAACTCGTTCTTCATCTTCTTCACTTTTTCACATCTCTCTCTCTCTAACAGGGGTAGGTGAATTTTGTGGGGGAAAACGCTTGGGAAATAGTTAATAATTGTTACAAAAGAAGAGTCCTTGTTGAAGATCTTGAAGAAGACTTTCTTGTACCGTGTCGATCGTTGGAGGACTATACATAGCATAGCCATCTTCAGTGGAAAGCATAGTAGACAACTAAGGAAGAAGCATCTCTTGTGTTTAAAGCCTTTGAAATGCAAAATGCATTGCGCTTTGCTCCAAAATCAGCCGCCACTAACCTGTACATTTTCTCGCTTTTTTTCGTTCTATGCCAAACTAACGACTCCGAATGAGTATTTACCCAAAAAAAAAAAAAAGACTCCGAATGAGTTTCCTCCTGTTTTCAGTCGTGTTCATTTCCCCTCTTCAGAAGTTTTGAGTAATGGACATTTGGCTGCTATTTGTCATCATCACCCACCGCAACATTTCCTTCTTGATAAAATTTGTTAAGAAGATGCAGCAAAATTAGAGAAAAAGTACTAAAAAATTACTAAACATATTGTAATTGTATCAATTCAATTTTAAATATTTTCATATTTTGCCAATTGAGTTGTCTTGTCAATTTCGATTCAAAATCAGTTATTATGGACACCAATCATTTTACATGACATAAGTGGTCCTAAAGTGAACATTTTAGTAGCATGTTTATAATTTTGCATTTTCTTTTATATTTATAATTTTATCATTTTTTATATACTTTTATATGGGCCGCGCAAGGGTCACAGCTTTTGCTAGAGTTGGGTGAGGTCTCACCCAGAGCTAACAGGAAGGCCTCGAGCGAGGGCCTTCGAACCTTCACTAGGGCCTGGCGAGGCCTCACACAAGGCCTTAATGGCCCCGTTAACCAGAATGAAAACAAATAGAGAGAATAAGGAATTCAATTTTTTTTAAATTATAAAAATTGTCAACGTCAAAGCTGGCCGTGCCATGTCGGCCATCGGTATTCACGCAGTGCTTTTCGGCCAAAATGGATTGGAAGTACTCAATTGAAAAATTGTGAAAATGTTTGGTTTAAAGGAGTTCAAAGTCATATCTACTCCTCATTGGCTTCAAAATCAAAAGTCATCTGTATATTTCTCAATTGATAAGCAATCAATATTAACAATACAGAATAAACATACTTTTATGTCTGGGAAATAAATATTTTGAAACTTTCAACTTCTGTCTTTAAATAAAAATTATTCATTGATTTGTAAACCCTGTTGTAAAATCTCATGTTGAAAAATCCGGCATCAAACTGCTAATTTTGTACCGAAAAAAAGCCTGCAAATTGGTGAAAACTGCAATTCTCTGACCTTACTGAACATAACTCATGTTTTCTGTGCAAACGAACCACAATTTGAAAGATAAGGTCTAGAGAACCTCAGGACATGCATGCCTGTTACAATGAAGCAGATGAAAGATAAATTATGGAAAGTGTTCTCAGAATTGATTAAATTATGGAAAGTGTTCTCAGAATCGATTGCTGATTGTAATGAATGGTCAAGATTGAAAGTAAATAATGAAAAAAAGGTCAATCTAATAATCAAGATCCAAAGTACCAATAATCAAGATCGACAGTAAATCTCTGTCGGATAAAATAAAATCTCCTCAATGCCCAATTCTCTTGCCTTAAAATGCACAATCACATGTCCATTTTGCAAGCCAATCTAGCATATGCCCACGGCCACCAATGGACGGCATACATAAATCATAGACTGTGTTGGAATACAGAAACCAGTAACAAATCAACAATTTTTCTTTGCCACATAGAAGGCCACCGCCATATTTTCCATCCGTAGCGAGTTGTGTAATTAAATCACTAACATAATCGCAGAAACAAGAAAAAAAACAATGACTAAACTACATTGTTTTGGCCTTTTTACAGAATAGAACTGCTTTTGTTTTACCACCTAACATAGCAAAATCTGCGGCCGCCACCTTCTTTTCCTTTCCATCTTTCTGTCCCCCATCCTAATCCCTCCCCTCTTCCCCAATGAGCAATTCTTCAAATCGGATGAAAGTGTAAGATCATAATATGAAGAATTCACCTTAAAAGACCTTCAGGATAAAAGGGGCTGTGGCATCACAATGGAGCGTTGGCAGGCAACGGACCAGAATCTGGAATATTAGTACTACATTGTCGTGAAAGATAGTGAATTACCATAAACGAAGTGCACAAATCTGACAAAGGAAGACCATATAGTGGAAGACATTTATGATGAAGAGACCTTCCTCCGCGCATATGTTGGCTTTCTGTTTAATTGTTGGATTCCCACCAATTGACGATCAATCATTGCGACGGCATTACAAGCTGGTCCAGTATTTCCTCGCGCTCCACCTTTCACCTAGTTAATCTCAAAGCATATCAATGTGATCAATTCAGGAGAGGATTGAACAATGAATCAAAAAGTCCACCACAATTTTTCCTTGAGAAAGGGAGCAGGATTCAGTTGGAGTCCAATGCTCCCCGTCAGGGACGTATCAACCATATAATAATGAAACAAATACAGTGGTAAGCGCCAGTACCAAAGCCCTGGAAGAAGACGTGGACTTGGCATCGGCTAAGGAAGTTAACATGCTACAAGAATATTACCACAGACGAGGTCAACAAAGGGGAAAACCTTTAAATTGATGACTCTGTACAGTTAACTGAGTAAAAGGCTATTCATTTCTAGTAAAAGGTAAGGTCTTTCTTATAGAGAACGATAGGATATCCAGAGGTTCTCATAGAGTTGGAATGAGATGGAATTTTATTCCACTATTCACTTGATAGAACACTACAGCAAAACTCTTCACAATGGGCATCCAATAAAGACGCACAAGTCCCATTCAAGTGGAATTGCTTTTAAATAAGGACGCTGCATGGCTGCTCAATGAAGTTTCTCATAAATTATCAAACATCAACGAAGACTTATTATGACTGTAATTTTCTGTATATATCCTCCAATCAAAGTTACATTCAAATATATAGCAAAAGGTTAAAAGGCAAAAAAGGAAAAAATTATTATTACAGCCATACGTTAAAATTACATATCTTATATTTTTATCTTTAACATTCATCCTCAAGTTGGAGCATATATGTCTAACCTGCCCAACTTGTTACATATAGTATCAGTTGGAGCTTTGCAAAAAGGTTTGGTTAGAATGTCAGCGGGTTGAAGATATGTCCGAACGTGAATGAGTTGAATACATAGGGGATAAGAGGATGTCCCTATGACTAGATCTCAAACCATATGACAATCCACCTTAATGTGTTTTGTCTGCTCATGAAATACCTGATTCTTAGCAATATGCATAGCAGCTTGATTGTCACAGTGTAGTCTCATCAAACCATTATGGTGAATACCTAGTTCGTTAAGCAAATGCTTTGTCCAAACTAGCTCACAAGAAATGTTTGCCACTACATGGTATTCTGACTCCGCTTCGGATCGAGCCACAACAGTCTATTCTTACTCTTCCAGGAAACAAGGTTACCACAAAAAAAAAAAAGACACAAAACCTAGTAGTAGACCTTTGACTGGTAGGATAGCCTGTCCAATCTGCATTGGTGAAGCTTGATATCTTGTCATGTCCCTGGTGAGAGTATACTAGCTCTTTTCTTGGAGATCCTTTGAGATACTTTAGGATGCGAACAGTAGTATCCCAGTGGGTAGTGTGAGGGGCGAACATGAACTAACTCACGAAATTCATTAGATATGAAATGTCAGGTCGAGTAACCGTAAGATAATTTAGTTTACCAACCAATCTTCGATATATGTCTAGACCATGTAATAACTGTCCATTATCTAGAATAAGCTTGATCTTAGGAACCATCAACGAATCAATGGGTTTGCATCCAAGCAACCCACTTTCAAAGAGTATATCGAGCACATACTTCCTCTGATAGATAAGAAGTTTATTTCAAGATCGTAATACCCCGATGCCAAAGAAGTACTTGAGCTTGCTAAGATCGGTAATCTAAAAAAGGTCACCTAAGAGCTTCTTAAGCACAAAAATCCTATTGTCATCATCACCAATAATGATCAGATCATCCACATATGCGACCAAAATGATAGTGTTTTCCTTCAAGTGTTTGTAGAAAACCAAATGATCATTGGCACTCCTGGTGCCAAAATGACTAAGAGCCTGAGACAAACGACCAAACCAAGCTCGAGGAAATTGCTTGAGACCATACAGAGACTTTCGCAAGTGATAGACTTTAGAGGCCTTCTCCTAAATAACAAATCCAGGTGGTTGGGTCATATATACCTCCTCCTTAAGAATGCCATTGAGAAATGCATTCTTAACGTCAAGTTGGTGTAATGGCCAGTGACGAGTAGCGACAAGAGCAATGCAGATGTCAGCAGATGCCATCTTGGCAACATGAAAGAATGTCTCATCATAGTCAATGCCATATGACTGAAAGTAACCTTTGGCAACCAATCGAGCTTTTAATCGATGAAAGGATCCATCAGGATGAACCTTAACCATGAAGACCCATTTGCAACCGACCACCTATTTGCCAGGATAAATAGATTGGAGACCCCAAGTCTCGTTTTTCCACAAAACTGACATTTCCTCTTGCATAGCATGAAACCACCCCAGATGTTGCAGAGCTTCTGTCATATTTTTAGTAAGTAACTGTCAAGGTTGGTTGTAAAAGCATGGTAATTGGTGGATAAGGCTATGTGGGTATAAAAGCTACTGAGAGGATATTTGGTACTGAGACAGTTGCGTGGTCCTTTTCGAAGGATGATAGGTAGGTCAAGGTTGGAGATTAGAGGTGAAGGTGTAGGAAAGGCAATGGTGGGGTCATGTTTGGTAGTAGCTGGAGGTATATGTGAAGGGACAAGAGATGCACAAAGCTCGTGATCTTGCATAGTCTGAATATAGTTAGTATTAATAGGGAGTTGCTTACCCCTTCGAGTATATACCTGAGTAATAACAGGGGCAAGAGGTGTCGGCGTCCCACCACTCATGAGAGTTAAAGAAGAACTAATGAGAATATCATGATATTTCAGAATAGACAGAGCTGGTGCAAAAGGGGAAGAGATACTAGACTCAAAATCAAAGTAATACGGTACAGACTTCATAAAAGTAACATCAGGTGAAATAAAGTACCGTTTAAGAGTAGGACTACAGCACTGATAACCTTTTTGAGTCTTAGGAAATCCCACAAAGATGCGACATAGTGACTTAAAATCAAGTTTCGTACGGCCTAGTCGGGTATCATACACATAACATAGGCAACCAAATATCTTGAGAGGAATATGAAATAAAGACGTAGACGGATACAATACATTATATAGTATTGCACCATCAAGTACGTAAGATGGTATGCGGTTGATTAGGTACGCAGTTAAAACATCATCTGCCCAGAAGCGATGATGCACATATCTATTAATCATCATAGTATGAGCCACCTCAAGATTATGTTTGTTCTTTTGTTCAAGGACGCCATTTTGTTGAGGTGTATAAGCACATGACGATTCATGGATGATATCGTTATCAGTCATATATTGCATAAATTCATTTGAAAAATATTCTTTTGCATTATCACAGCGAAAAGTTTTAATAGTAGTTTTGAACTGAGTTTGCACAAGAGAATAGAAAACTGAAAATCTTGCAAAAAATTCTTGTTTAGATTTAATTTTAAAAATTCAAGTTGCATGGGAGAAATCATCCACAAAAGTAACAAAATACAAAAAACCATAGACGGAGTCAACAGGTTAAGGACCCCAGACATTAGAATGCACTAAAGCAAAATGACTGTCAGACCGACTAGTGATCTAGGTGGGTGGGAAGCATGAATATGCTTGCTCAGAATACAAAACTCACAAACTAATTCTGAAATAAACTGAAATTTAGGACGAATCTTCTTCAATACCGAGAGAGATGGATGCCCTAACTAATTATGAACCTCCCTAGCATTATCAATACTTAGGCATGCCACTCGCTAAGGTGAGTTCTCCATGCAATATAGACCTTTATCTTATACGCAGTGCCGATCAACTTGTTCATCCCCAGTTCATGAAAGGTGCATTTAGTTGGAGTAAAGGTAACTAAGCAGGATACTTGTTCTACTATTTTGCTTATAGACATCAGATTTTCAGGAAAAGAAAGGACATATAGGACAGATGATAAGGGCATATTTTGTGACATCTAAGTAGATCAAACCCCTTTGATATTACAAGTGGAGCCATTGGCTATTTGGATAGATGGTTGTGACGTAGTGGCAAGGCCTAACAGTATAATTTTGTTACCAGTCATGTGTTCAATAGCACATGAATCAACAATCCATGATGGTTTTGAAACTAAAAAACAGTTGGAAGTCATACCTGAGTGGGCTAAAGTAGCCCTTAGAATCTGTGGCTGAGAGGTCATGTCGGCAAGAGAAAAGTCTAGTTGCTCGAGTTGTTGAACGAGTGTAGAAATTTCATCTAAATTAGTGTTATTCATAGATGATTGATCAACAACAACCACTTGAGTATGAGGAGGACGAGATGAACCTTTGGGATGCTTTGGGCAATCCCACTTCATGTGACCCCACTCTTTGCAGTAATGATATTGCACATTCTTGCCACTACTTGAATTGAGAGTACCATCAGATTTATTTGGGCCATTAGATTTGCATTCTCCATATTGACTTGGGTTCTTGCCCTTACTGGAACCAACGATCAATGCTGAGCTCTATCAGAGGGGATGACACACTCCTCTTAGATGGAAACATCTCTCGTAAGAGATTATAGGTAGTAAACAGTGAGGGTATAGTGGTCTGATCAAGGAGTATTGGTTTTTTGAGTTATATCTGGATGACATACCTCCAATGAAAGTGACAGTGTTTATCTGATCGCCGTGTTCATATCAAAGGGAAATAATTCTCTCATCTCATCAGACAATTTCTTGAATTTGGTAAAATACTTGGTTAGAATTGCATCACCTTGTTCACATCTAGTATATGCCTAAGAGACTGCATATGCATGTGCCATGCTTGTTTTCCTTGAATATGTGGCTTGGAGATGGTTCCACATTTTCTTGGTAGTTGTGAAGGTGTGCACCATGGACAGAATATCAGGTTTCATAGATTCCATAAAATCATACGGATTGCGTTTTCATCAGACTCTAAATCTTCAGTTATTGGGTTTGGTGGTATATCTATCAAATATTTTTTTCTTTCTAAGGGATTTCAAATCCGTTTTAACAAACATGGACCATTGATCCCAATTGGAATTAGAGAGATTAACCGGAACCTTAAAATGTTGCAACGATAATACAGATTGTGGAATCACTGTTACATCAGTATTAAGAGATACAATACCGGTTCCTTGATTAGTCCCCATTGCGCACCTGCAGTTCTCATCAATACATGAAACCAAATCGCGGAGAAGTGACCGGATTTCCAAAATTAGATGGGTACTGAAGCTTTGCCCCAATCCGATTGGCCCCGGAGCTGAAATCCCTCTCTTCAACTTTAGGATGAAAATGAGGACTCAAATGGCGTCTTCCTTCTTCCTTAGGAAATTACAAGAAACCCAAGAAAACACATAAAGTCTAAAACCACTTCAAATCAGCCCCGAATTTCCCTGCTCGTCATGAATCAGTGGCGCTCCACTTCAATCTCCCAACACCAATGAATCAGCTCACCACTCATAAACTACCCACAGACCACCCAATTCACAATTTCTTTGAGAAATTTCCCAAAGACGACACCAGAAATGCAGCGAAGCAGCCTCAATCCCTCCAAAAATCAAGAACCCATTTCTCGATATCAGTCAAAAGCAAATCTTCTTACGCTACTTTCATGACAGAAACCTTGATCCTTCACGGAGAGATCTAGCAACATCTCCCAAGAGAGAACAAACAAAGGGAGAAAATAGACGTGATTGTCGACAAAACCCCTCGAAGGACACAAATCGATGGCACCCAGAACGCTGAGTGAGGTCAGAGAGACAAATCGAACCTCCCCAGGTGACAAATCTGACCGAACATTCCCCTCAAAAAACACCGAAGTCACACCGTTGGAACAAGGGATCAAATATCAACACAGACGTCCGACAGGCACACCCCCAAAACTCAGCCGATCTAGCTCCTAGACCAATTTCTACGAAACAAAAGCAAGGAGGACCAAAGACTCGCCCAAGCCCAAAAATTATATTGCAAACCTGAAAATTGATCCCGATGACTCCTGGGGCATACGGACAGCAATTGTGGCTAGGGCTAAGCGGGTTAGAGTACAATGGCGCAGTAGAGAAGCAGCGACATGGCAGATGGTGTGGTGATTGAACACCAATAGAGCACCACCATCAGAATCCAAACCCTAAGATTGGCTCTGATATCATGTAATAAACTTGAAAGAATGTATTTTCTGTATATATTCTCTAATCAAAATTACATACAAATATTATATAGCAAAAGGCTAAAAGGCTAAAAAGGAAACAAATATTCTCACAGCTACACCCTATAATTACATATCTTATATTTCTATCTTTAACAATGACCATTTGAGAACTTCTTGTCAGACGGCACATCTCAATCGACTTTGGCGCTACGTCTCCTAGCAAGTAATTCTTTGCAATGTTTGTGATCTTGACGTCTCGACCCCATAAAAAAGATAATGACCCAACCAAGGAGATGGGATTAATTCAAATGCGAAAAAACTACCGAAATAAAATCTGATCACAATGCAAAAGGACCCCTTGCTTTCCCCATTCATCTCTTTGTAGGTTAATTTACTGGTAGATTCTACCACCATAAATGATGTAGTATGCACATCATCCATGTCACGCCCCGAGTCCCGCGTGCGTGCACAGCCCTGTTCTTTTCGTAATTCCTTGGTCCACAATCAGTCGCGGATCTCACTTGAAAATCAGAGTAGGCACACAAAAGCGTAATAATATACATTCCCAAAATTTACGTCCAAAAAGGCGTATGCATATCCGTGCGTATACTATCCCGATATACCCCGATACTGTACAATTTCAAAAGTCGGGTCACATAGTTCAACCTAGACCACCTGTCCTAGGGATCTATGACCGTGCCTCCTGGTTGGTCACTGTAACCCAGGTCCGGGTTCCAATAATCATACACTCCTGTCGGTGCCTCATGATGTCCCTGGTGGAAGACTAGTGGGCCTCCGACCTCGCATTCGTAGCGCTCCCAATATTGATGACCGACCCATCTCCTTAGTAGAGGGTTCCATTCCCATATGGTAGTCTCATGTTTTTCTGCTACCCTTCCAGAGGGGGTCTCGACCCTGTCTATGATCCATCCTTGGTCTACGGGCTTGGGTGTGGGTTCTCGAAGTTGCAGCTGTTGGTCGAACTCCTGGCGCCAACCCATCACCATGTCATGTATAGCTTGCATTGGTCCGTCATCCACCACTTCCTCTTCTGGCTCCTCCTGTACTGGTCCTTCCTCTTCAGCTTCCTCGTCTTCCAGTTCTTCCTCTTCAAGATTTTCCTCTAGGTCTTCTTCCTCAGGTTCTTCTATCGGTAAATTATCCTCATCAGTCTCATGTTCTAATTCCTCTTCAGTTTCTACCTCATCTCGATCTTCTTCCTCAACCTCTCCTACTGGCATATTATCCTCATCAGTACCATCTGTAAACTCCTCTTCCTCCTCAGGTTCTGCTTCCTCTATCTCCTCCTCTTCTATCTCCTCCCAAGGTAGGTTGTCCTCATCAGTGTCCTCTTCCCATTCCACAATATCATTATTAGGGTGCATCTCTGCTACCTGGGAAAGGTTGGGGTGGTGGGGTGAGATACTGGATATCTCAGCAAGTTAACTCCCTATCCCGCCATTAGGTCTACCCCGGCCCTAGGGTCCCTAATTTGTCACTACACCACCTACCAAGCTCACACCAATCCCAAGAATCACTAGTCCGTCGCTCAAGTCCAGTCTAATCCCGAGTCCCATCGATCTAGACTAATCACGTAGTCTAAATAAACACTCAATTACAGAATATAATAATACTGGACTTTAAATAAATAAGTACGGTATTAAATAAATAAATTGCTGTAATTAAATAAATAAATTGCTGTGAATAAAAAAATAAATTGCATAATCAAAGAAACTAACTAACGCCGTCTAATTTGGCTTATAGTTTGCTACGTTCCTCAAATTCTCAATCTTGCTTCCATGGACCAATTACTCGGCTAAATCATCTTAATTTAACCATCTCAGAACAATAATACTAATAATGCTAAATTAATAAAACAATAACTAATAATTGACTAACATAATCACCACACTAATTAAAATAATTTTGGTAGATATTTAATAATTTATAATTTATTAATAATATTAAAAGCATTTATAATAAAACAATGCACGTAAATAACTAGCGCAAAGGCATGCCTAAGGGCGATTTAGAAAGTTCCCTCACCTTGGCTAAATTTCCAATAATCACGCGGCGACACGCGAATTATTTTCCTTTTTCCTTTTTCTTTTCTTTCTTTCTTCTTTCTTTCTTTCTCCTTTTCTTCTTTTCTTTCCTTCCTTCTTCTCGGGCCGAATTGCTTCTGCCTTGGACTTGGGCTGCACGAGGCCCACGAATCTCGGCCCAACACACACACGCGGACAGCCCACCTGCAGACCCGCATCAACCAATTCGGGTCAGAAGCCGGGTCGAGCGACCTTCGCTCGGTTTTACCTTCAATTCGTCGCACACATGCAAAACCGAGACTCCAAACCATAGGTGTTTTGTAGAGGACTTCAATACGAGTCTAAGGACACCAAGAACGTAGGTTGAGGTGGTCGGAGGAGGAAGAAATCGAATTTCAAAGGAGAGGGGCGGCGGTTCGTCGAAGGGGGAAGGAGGAGACCAAGATTTGGCTTCAATTCGTCCATCCAAGACCAAATCGAACCAAATTTCTTCCTAAACTACACTCACAACACTCACACGAGCCTATTGGAAGCATCAATTGAGAGTGGGTAGCCGTGGTTCGTCGGATTGAAGAGCTAGGGCTCGGTTTTGATAAAATTGGGGCAAACCAAGTTCAAACTCCAAATCAGCCAATACCCAACCAAATCGAACGAAATTGAAAGCTAATCTGGGGTTTAACTTCTTCTACAAACCCATTGGAATCAACAAATCAAGCTAAAGATCGAAGAAAATGGACGAAACCGCAATTTGCAGCTTAAACAGCCTACCGGCAAAACAGGGGAGGGAGCTGCGAGTGGCTGACTTCGGAGGCTCACCGGCGACGGTGTGGCTCGAGTCGACGGCAACGGTCGGTGGCTGCTTGAAGAGGACTTCACCACGATTCCAATGGTGTAAACCACAGCTCGAACGGAGACCCGAGGTGAGAGAAATCGAACTTCAAAAATTGCTACTTGGGCGGACGAAAAACAGGGGATAGAGGCGTGCGGGGAAAGTTTCGTCGCCGGTCGCGACTCACGGCGAGCTCTCATTGGCTGAAGTCACTTCCGACCGGTTCGCCAGGGCTGCTGCAACAGACCCCGAGCGAATGGCCAGCCGTTTCGCCGGCGTGGGACCCGCACGGCGAGCTTCCCGATCGGTCCATGATGCGCGCGTGATGCAGGGGAGAACAGAGGAGAGAGAAGGGCTGTGGCGTGGGCTTGCTCGCGCGATGGGCTGGGCTCGGCTGGGCGTGGACGGGGGTTTGCTGGGCTGAGCTCATGCACGGCTGTTACAATCCAATCTTTCGATCTCCTCTAGTGTTTGACTATGTCATCTGCTAGTTTCTCAAATGACATATAATTCTAAGGAGAATTAGCGGGCTCATTGTAAAACTTGATCGGCTGAATTTTTCTTTATATAATGCTTTCTATGCTGATTTTGATATCGCAAATGGCTTATTAAGTCCTATGGCAAATTATCATTGATTATTGATTAGGGCTACACTTATGCCAATGCCTTTTGAAGAGTAACAAAAGGCCGTGTTAGAATGTACAAAGGGAGTCAATCCTAAAAGACAAAAACTAACATTGAATGGGTACATGAAAGAACCCTACATCCATACTAAAAAGAATTTATTTTACAAGAAAAAGTGAAAAGATGTTGTTCGGCGATGGGTCAGCGCACTCCCAATTTGCCATCGGACCATCAAACAGGACAACATGCAACTGAAGAGCAGAGACAAACGGCTATAAAAAAAACCAGCTAATGAATGAAACCGAAGTGTTGTTAAAGTCTATGGTGTCTCCAGGTCTTGTTTGACGGAGAAAAACACATTGTCCGTCAGCTGCAAAACATTGTTTGTTTATGAGGATGGATGTGGCAAAAGGAGAGAGTAGGCGAGAGGGAGGACTGGGTCAAAAGAGAAATGGTGGTGGGGTGGTAACTTGAGGGCCTCATTGGACTTCCCCTTTCTTCAGTTTGTGTTGTGTGAGTCAATGATGAGGATGAACAGTACGCCACCAGTTGCTTCAACATATTCGCCACCTTAGCTGATCTTGAAGGGCCAAAAATCGACCACCACCTCCATAGCAAGGCTTACGTACCTTTCAGAGGGCGATGCCTCTTTTTCTTTTTTCTTTCTGTATTTCTGTTTCTCGTTCCTAATCCTCAAGAGACACATGTGATGCCCATTACGTCGGGAGCTTTGACCCTTTCAAAGCACATGAGAAGTTCAACCATCTTAATACACAATTGGGAGAGTTCGCATCTTTTAACCCTCTCAAAAGTGGCCATCCAGTTTAGTTTCAAAGAATTACGCTATGTCACTTAGGGTCTTTCAGTAGGCAATTTGCTCCCATGACATTTTAGTTTTTTTTCGCAATGTCAATTTAGACATTTTGAATTCCACCACAATGTACGGTTATAAGGTGGCGATAGTTGGTTGATGCCACTTTCATTACAGTTGAAGTTGACGAAGGCGGTAGTTATCACTAACACTACCGACAAAGCTGCTCTCATCATGAGGAGAGACGAAGGCGTTTACTTTCTCTCTTTATCTCATAAAGTAATTTTCATGTTATCAAATCTTAAATAGTTTTAATGATGACATACATATATATATATATATATATGTGTTGATGTTAACTCTAGATGAACAATTATATAATAATGAAAAATTTTGTTTTTCCTTAAAGCTCATTAGATGCTGATGATTGACAATCAGATTGGACAAATCAAGCATATCAGAGGACTTGATTTAGTTAAATAGTTTGCAGAGCGGAATTGGGAAAACAGTGCGGGCAAATAGACTAAGATTAGTCTTTACCTAATTTTAGAGAGTAGTGGGAGTTTAATTTGGTAAAGCCCTCAAACACTGTTTCAAGTAACATTTAGAAAACAAGGAGCAGAATCAAATGGACCATTACATGGGCCTGAAACGGGTCGGAGGGTGTGACCTGCGCTTCTACTCGAGTGTGGCCCAACCCAATGAAGTAAGATTCAATAGAGGCTGCTCGGGTTGGAGAGATAATCAATAGGCGAGTTTGGGCAGGCTCATCAAGTCCTTTTAAATTGATACGAATCAGCCATCTCCTACGGTACTTCCCTCAATTTCTCAATAAATCTCAACAATTGATGTACAATTGATGACTATATGAAATTGGTTAAGACGTCAAGAGAAGCATCATATGAATAAAAGTTCTTTGCCTCTTTTGGCCCGTGTAAAATCATCTAAATTCCCCTCTACACGAACTTTTGACCACACATATAAGCATTCATATATCAATTGACCTAGAGATTTTCAATGGTCTGTGGGGAATTTTTCGTCTGGAACCGGGTCCACACAGACTAGATCAATCGCAACCTAGACTTATGCATTTTATTTGATCGACAATTGTGATTATATTCGTTTCATATATACCGTTCTAGACAAGCATTTTTGAGACAATTAAATCTCTTGGGCTTGTTGGGCGATTGACTCATGATCAGTTAACACGGGAGTGGTGGTGTAAATTAATTGCTAACCTGGTCTAATGTGGTTGCAAAAGGTTCCTCGTCAAGAGTTCGACAGGCCAAGCTCTAAAAAAACCTAAAACTCCTCAGTATCCTGAGTATCAAAAGATGATGGAAAACACTTGTGAATTATTACATAATTGTCCCCCATCTTATCGAGCCGATGCTAATCATTTTGAGGCTAAGTTTGGTATTTAGGGTAAACGTGTAACGGTACATGCCCAATATGCATCCACTATCAAAATCTGCCGCTTCTTTTAGGGCACATCATCTTGACATGGTGCCCAGAGCCAGAAAAATCCATATAAACTAAATCCTATGGATGGTGTGGCGGACAGAGCCTTTTATAATACATGGTAGGCATGTAAATTACCTCATTTTAATGTAACATTGGCATAAGTAAAAAACAAAGGAGTTAACAATTGAAGGCAAAAACAATTGAAGGCTATCATGATACAAGAAGCGGGTGTGTGAACTTAGAAAGCCATGCTAGGATGCAAAAACTGATAGTGGATCCAAGTTATTCTCGGTTGGAGCTCACAAACATTTATAATAAGAGAAATTATTTGATCGGTCTCGAATATATTATTTAGATGTCAATTCAGCCATAATCTCTTTAACATTGTTAGTTGGGATCCGAATCTTTGCTTGGAATTCTTATGTAGTCTTTCTGAATGATTTTCGCTCGCAATCTCCAAAGTGGCGGTGTGCCACGTAGGACGACTTGGCATGGCAAAAATTGATTGGAAGAACAACTTTGGAATTTTGCACAGATATTTATGATTAAATTGACAAATTGAAAAGTTTTTAACTAAATCAATATCCGTACAGTAGACTTATGATTAGTTGTATAATTTTCCCGATTATAATGGATCCAAGTTCTTCATCCTTGGAGCTCATTAATGGTTGCAGTTTAACACGCTCATCAATTTGAAACCAAAAGAAGGAAAAAGAAAAACTTCATTAATATATAGTTTAACTTAGAAACTTCGACTTCCCCGATGTATTTCGATTTCGATTTGAGTACTAACCTATCTTTTTCCTTGAATTAATTTTCCTCCGAACTGAACCAATGGAAGCGCCCGATGCAAATGGTCTTGCGTGTCCATCTGAAGGAGGGCATCAAGCACTGAAAATGACACCTCGAGCAAGAAATCAGGTATACCCTAAACATACTAGGGTAAAAGAAAATTTATTATCAAATGAAACATTAAGAAATACTACTATTAACTTTAGTGGCACGTCGAATATGCAAACATCGTTACCTAAGTTGAAGTTACATGTACTCGATCCGTAGTCGCACTTTAGACAGACACCAGTGAGATTCCAAGGATTCCAAAGGCTCGTACGTGATTTGCGATGTGGCGTTGTGTGAAAATTGTACAGAGGAAATGAAGAAGACGAAGATAGAATAGAGAGCAAGAGATTTCTGTAAAATTCATCTGAAAGCCATAGTTGATATTTGCTCATCAATTGTTCTTACAATTGTTCTTATACACTTGCAGTACACAACAAACTTATAACAGTAATCTATATACAACTAACAAACTAATCTAATAACAGATTGACAGCTCATTAAGTACTCTGCATCTTCCATCTAGAAGTAAACAGAGTATATTCGTCTTTGACTGCAAGCTCCTTCTCGACTTCAGTTCTTCTAGAAGATACCATCGGTCCATGATCTTTAGCATCGCTTCCCTTAATCATCTTTGTCTTGTGTTGTAGTAACACATGCTCTGGTGATGTATGTTTAACAGCGTGCATGCGATTCGATTCCCACATCTTCGACGGAACACTTTAAGACACTTTTTGTCTTTACATTTGATACTCAGGTGACCCCCACATTCATGGCTTGTCGAGTAATGCCTCTTCAGCTTGAAGCACGGGGGCTCGGAGCATCTCCAACTTTGTCCCTCGACACGCTTCCCATCTCCCCATCTCCATAAATTCACCTCTCCTCTTGCTCCTCCCAGTGTAGAATGAATAGAGGGAGAACATAAGACACTCCAGAGCATACACTTTCGGAACGTGTGAAATTGGGAGAGCCATGTTTCCGGAGCCACCACCGCCAGACCGGAACCGGACCGAATGGACCATCTACGTCAACGATAGCCTTAAGCGTATGCCCATCGACAAGGGACAGATACGGAAGAAGCGGTGCATCTACAACGTCCCTGCCTGCGTCACCAACCTCAACCGTAAGGCCTACCGGCCGCAGGCGGTCTCCTTCGGACCCTACCACCATGGCGAGGACCACCTCCGCCCCATAGAGGAACACAAGGACCGCGCCCTCCTCCACTTCCTCATGCGCTCCAGGAAGCCCCTTGAGCTCTTCCTCGAGTCTTTGAGGGAGGTGGTGCGGGACCTAGAGGATAGCTACGAAGCACTGGACCCGAAGTGGAAGGAGGGCGGCGCTGAGGGTGGGGTGAGCCGGTTCCTGGAGCTGATGATCAAAGACGGCTGCTTCATGCTAGAGATCCTGAGGACTGCGACACAGGAAGTGGACGGCTACGCGGACAACGACCCCATCTTCAGCACGGGAAGCTCTACATAATGCACGACCCCATCTTCAGCAACCACGGGAAGCTCTACATAATGCCGTACATTAAGCGAGATATGCTGATCCTGGAGAATCAGCTTCCGAGGCTAGTGCTGGATCGGCTGGTTGCTGTCGAGAGCAATGGCGTGAAGGTTACTTCCTTATATTTCGATCCATTGCTAGAGAGGCTATTGCACCTGCTCTAACCGCTGTATGATGTGCACCTTACATCTTGATGATCGCACATGGACCGATCCACCTTGTCTGACGCTCCATACGTGTTGGATGCACTGTGCAAGAGTAACTGACAATTTCTTTTTTAAATCTGTCACTTCGGAAACTTCATTTTTTTTCCCCTTTTGATCAAGTAATATGGATAGGACCACAATCTCGGATTTAATGTACTGACATTCCTCCAACAGCACAGGACGACGAATTCTTTAACGGGCTTATCCTCAAGTTCTGCTCCCCCGGCATGCCCATCATGAAGATGGGCAAATGCCTGCACGTCCTCGACGTCTTCAGGAAGAGCATGCTGTCAGAGCCCAAGAAGAAGGTCCACCACAAGCTGGGCAAGGTGAGGCAAGATAGCAGTGAGGACATTATCTGGTCGGCCATGGAGCTCGACAAGGCTGGGATCCAGTTAAAGAAGAGCAAGACCGACAGCCTCAAGGACATCTCCTTTTCCGGAGGGGTCCTGAGGCTACCTGTGATTGTGGTGGACGACACGACCGAGTCCATGTTCCTCAACATCATAGCGTTCGAGCGCGTCCACGTTGGGGGCGGTAACGAGGTCACTTCCTACATCTTCTTCATGGACAACATCATCGACAATGAGCGGGACGTCGCGCTGCTCCATGCCCGGGGCATCATCCAGAATGCCTTCAGGAGCGACGAGGATGTAGCCAAGCTGTTCAACTCTCTGGCCGAGGATTTGACACTCGACCCCAACAGCAGCCTCAATTACGTGATCAACGAGGTCAGGGAGTACTGCCTGAAGAAGAGGCACAATTGGATGGCCACTCTCATCCGCACCTACATCTGGAATCCTTGGGTTGTATTGTCTCCCATCACGGCCGTCCTCCTTCTCGTGCTCGGCATAATTCAGACTATATATACCGTGCTCAGCTACAACAGATGAACCATCCCTTTGCTTCTCTGTCCAATATTTTTTTCTTCTCCTTTTTTTGGTTTTTCTCCTAATGGCTCTCTTGATTAGTTGTTGATTGAGGTTATTAAACTCTCAAGAATAGTCAATACTCTCTCTCTCTCTCTCTCTCTCTCTCTCTCTCTCATAGGGGTAGATAAATTTTGTGGCAGAAAAGCGCTTGGGAAACAATTAATGTTTGTAATAAAAGAGTCCATGTTGAAAATCTTGGAGAAGACTTTCTCGTATTATGTAGGTCGTTGGAGGACTATACATAGGACGAGAAAATATCTAGTGGGATTGATAGTCCACTTACTGCTTGCCACGTGGCGAGCCGATGCCACCCTATTAGAGATATTTGAAAGTCCCTGCCATGTCACTCCGTTTTCTCTCTATCTCCGTTAGCTAATTGAGGAAGGCGATTTCCCACTCCTCTCTCTACATCCTTCAAGACCGCTCTGCTCTCCCCCTTCCTCTTCCGCTTGCGGTAGTCTCTCCAACCCTCTGCACGATTTTCTTCCTGCTCGGCCTCCAACACGGAGAGAAGGAAGGAGAGCGGAGTGAAGAAGAGCAGGAACAAGCAGCTTTTTCCCACCGGAACCCTAAGGAAGAAGCATCCCTACATAGGATAGCCGCCTTCATCATAGTAGAAAACTATGGAAGAAGCATCCCTTGTGCTTAAAGACTTCGAAATGCAAAATCCATTGCGCTTTGCTCCAAAATCAGCCGCCCACTAAACTTTACATCGCGCTCTTTTTCGTTCTATGCCAAACTAACATCTGGGAATGATTTTCCTCCTGCTCTCAGTCATGCTCATTTCCCCTCTTCAGACGTTCGCAATGATGGACATTTGACTGCTATTTGTCATCATTGCACGATGATTCTCTTGTTACAGTCTTCTTCATGTTTTCCATCGCAATATTTTAATCTTTGATTAAATATGTTAAGAAGTTGCAGAGAAATTAGAGAAAAGTAACCAAAAAGTTATAAACACAAATTGCAATTGTGCCAACTAAATCATAAATCTTTTTCATATTTTATTTATTGTGTCAATTCAATCAATTTTGATTCTAAATTGATTGACGTGATATCGGCCATCTTACGTGGCACAATCAGTTTTGAAGTGAACATTTTAATAAATTTTTGAATATTTTTATAATTCTTTTATTTTTCTTTTTTTCTTTTATTTTTTATTATTTTATCTTCTTTATATCATTTCATTTGGACCGCACGAGGGTCGCAGCTCTTTCTAGATTTGGCTGAGGGTTTTCTCACCTAGAGCTAATGGGAAGGCTCGAAGCGAGGGCCTTCGAATGCTTGCGCAGTTAAAACGAAACAAAAAAAAAGTTAAAAGTTAAAAATTTAATTTTTTTAGAAAAATATTATGAAAGTTATCCACATCAATGCCGATTACATCATGTATCGCTATCAATACTCACATCAACGATTTCCGATCAAAATTAATTGGAAGTACCTAATTAGCAAATTATGAAAATTTTTGTACTAATCTGAAACGATTAAAATGCTTATAACTGTATTAGTTCTATTGCAACATATTTAAGATTTTTTTTGTAGTTTCTAGAGCTAATGTAAATGGAAAATAAATGCCTTGAAAGTCATATCTATTCCTCATTGGCTTGAAACTCCAAAAGTTCTATATATTTCCTAATTGCCAAGCAATTGATATTAATCTGACAAAGAATAAACATATTTTGATGTTTGGGAAAGAAATATTTTGAAATTTCCAACATCCTTCCTGAAATATTTACTGATTTGTAGACCCCGTTCTAAAATCTTATATCGAAAAATTCCGACAGCAAACTGCTAATTACGTGCCCAAAAAAAGCCCACAAGTTGGTGAAAACCGCAACCTTGCTGAACAGAGTGGCCATAGCCCGATATCCAGCTTCCTATTGTCTTCCACTCCTGATTAAGCTTGGCTGCCAAAAGAAGAGTCATCAATTTTGCAACATTGTCCAGCGAATGGTAATCCTAATGTTTTGCTGTTAAAATAGGGAAATGGAAGGCGAAAGGAAACATACGATGTTAGTCTCAGGACGCGTCCAGTAGAAGCCCTGGAGAAAATTGGGCACGACATTGTGGACGCGTTCTTCCCTAATCAATCGACAAATGTAGTAGCATGTCTAAGTCCCCTGAAATCAACCTGTCAAGAAAAAGCTTACGACAAAAAACTAGAATCCGTGGAACATAAGACAAGGCTTCAAAAGGACGAGATCCTCACTGTAGCATAAACCAAGGACATCATATTGTAAAATCTTGACAAGTCAGTGCGTGGTCGAGGGAAACCATAATGCATTACCACAAGTTATATTAAGGTGAAGAGCGTGCATGCTCCAATAGCACCGACGCTCATCTATCTGCATGTCTAGAGAACCTCAGTGACATGCATGCCCGTTATGACGAAGCACGTGACAGACAAATTATGGAAAGTGTTCTCGGAACTGGTAGTTGATTGTGATGATGTTAGATTAACAACTTGAAGAACTGGATATCTTGATTATCCATGAACAAAGAAAATTCATTTGTAATAGAGACCGAATGCAGGAATGAGAAGAAATCTTTACTAATCTCCAGTAATTGATGAAACTCAATTGATAACTTGATTCTTGAATTGTCGATCATTCAAATAATGTATTCGTCTAGCCAATTGCCCTCTTGAAACTGATGGTGTGTTTTTCTAAATGAATTCCAAAATGAATAAATTCGATTCAATTGAGAGGGTTTGGCTTAGAAGACCCCTATATAAACTCACGTTCGCAGCCCTTCCCATATAACTTATCCCATCATGAAGTCGTTCCTTTTGGATGGTTATCACATAACATAACGTGTGTAATATTTGTTAATGAATTAATGCGTGCAATTTATAACCGAATGTGGGATCACATCATTATTATAACATTTTCCCAAATAATCACAGCAATCCATCAATAAAATATTAAACTGAATCCATAAAACTACATGTTGAGGACGAAATACAAGAATCATGGCGATAGGTCATCTTAGAATGAGCATTATCTTCCATGTATCACAGTACATCTTATCTTTCCAAATCAGAATGTGATAATATAATTTAATGAATAAACTATATATTTATTATGGATCAAAAGTGATTGTTATTCTCACAATAAATAAGTGTGTGCACCGGAATTGAGAAAACATCACAACCGAATAAAAGTTTCACAAATTTGTCCATATGACAAAAGTTCATATGAAAAGATCAATTTTCATCTTAACCACATGATCTTTATAACTCATTGGGGACATACTTTTAGTTAAAGAATTAGCTAACATCAATTCAGTGCGAACGTGTTCAATGACCACTCTTCTCTCTTTAACATGTTCTTTTACGACTAAGTACTTGATGTCGATGCACTTGCTTCAACTACATCTCTTGTGGCTTTTAGCCATGAAAACCACAGCTGAATTATCACAAAATTTTCTCAATGGCCTAGCAATGGAATTCACAATTCTAAACCCTAAAATGAAACTCTTCAAGTTAGATCTTGAAGAATTGAATATCTTGATTATTTATGAACGAAGAAAATTCGTTCGTAATCGAGTTTGAATACATAAAGATAAAGATATTTTTACTAACCTCCAGTCATTGATGAAATTTGATTAATAACCCGTTTCTCTAAGTGTCAATCTTTCAAAGAATGGATTTGTCTAGCTAGTTGTCATCTTGAAATTAATGGTGTGTTTTTCCAAATAAATTCGAGAATGAATGAATTCAATTTATTTAAGAAGGTTTGACTTAGAAGACCTGACAATATGATGAAGTGACCTTCATCCAAGCGTATGTTGGCTTTCTGTATAATTGTTGGATTCCCAACAACTGACGATCAATCATTGCCACAGCATTACGAGCTAGTCCAGTATTTCCTCGCACTCCACGTTTCACCTAGTTAATAAAAAAGCATATCAATGTGATTAATTGATATTTCTTATTAGACGTGACATCGCAAATAAACTTTGGCACAACGTCACCTAGAAAGTAACTCTATGCAAATTTGGTGATCTGGATGTTGAGGGCTTGACTTTGATCCCTCTAAAAGATAATGACCCGACCAAGGAGATGGGATTAATTCAAACGTGAAAAAACTTCGGAAATAAAATCTGACCACAATGCAAAAGTACCCTTTGCTTTCCTCATTCACCTATTTTATTGGTCAATTTACAGGTAGACACCACCACCAGCGATGATGTAGCATATCCTGTCCTCGAATGTTGGACTATTTCATCTGCTACTTTCCCAAATGACATCAAGTTCAAAGGAGATTGAGAGGGCTCAATGTAAAGTTTGATTGGCTGAATTTTTCATGATATAATGCTTTGCATGCGCGCTGATTTTGATACAGAAATTGGTATATTAGGTCATATGGCTAATTATCATTGATTGTTGAGTAGGGCTACACTAAAGTCAGTGCCTTTTGAAGAGTAACAAATGGCCGTGCAAGAATGTTAAAAGGAAGATATTATCGATCCTAGTGGAGAAAAACTAACACTACATGGGGACATGAAAGAACACTACACCGATTACTAAAAAGAATTTCTTTTACAATACGGGATGATAAAGATGTTGTTTGGCAATGGATGAGCTAACTCCCAATTTGCCATGGACCATGCAACAGGACAACATGCAGCTGAAGAGAAGAGAAAGACGGCCCTATAAAACCAGCTAAATAATGAAACCCAATTGTTGTTAAAGTTAATGGTGTCTACAGCATATAATTGGTGTATTAAAAGAGAAAACCAAGTGATGAAGATCTTGTTTGACGGAGAAAAACTTGGGACATTGTCTGTTAGCTGCATCGCATTGTTTGTTTATGAAGATGGATGTGGCAGAAGGAGAGAGTGGGCTAGAGGGAGGACTGGGTCAAAAGAGAAATGGTGGTGGGGTTGCAACTTGAGGGCTCATAGGACTCCCCATTCTTCAGTTGGTGTTGTGCGAGTCAATGTTGGGGATGAACAGTACTCCACTAGTTGCTTCAACATATTCGCTCCCGTAGCTGATCTTGAAGGGCCAAAAAATCGACCATCACCTCCACAGAAAGGCTTACGTCTTTGAGAGAGTGATGCCTCTTCTTTTCTCTTTTTGTATTTGTGTTTCTCGTTCATAATGCTCAAGCGACATATTTGCTGCGCATTACATCGTGAGTCTTGACCCTTTCGAAGCACGCAAGAGGTTTAATGACGTTAATACTTGATTCGAGATTTCACATCTTTTAACCCTCTCAAAAGCCACCATCTAATTTAGTTTCGAAAAACCACTCGGGCTTGCCTCAGTGGCAACCATTCCCACATGGGAAGGGGGAGGTGGGGAGTTTGATTCCCCACCATCTCGGGATTAAGTGGTGGGGATGCGTGAGTGAAGGAGCAGGATATCACAACCTGCCCAGGACACAACACGTAGTCGCTTGTAAGAGTAGATATATGATAGAGTAGAATAGGACCCGATCAAAAAACAAAAAAAAAATAGTTTCAAAAAATTACGCTATGTCACTTAGGGTCTTTCAGTAGGCAATTTGCTCTCATGACATTTTAGTTTTTTTACGCAATGTCAATTTAGACATTTTGAATTCCACCACTATGTACGGTTATAAGGTGGCGATAGTTGGTTGATGCCACTTTCATTATAGTTGAAGTCGACGAAGGCGGTAGTTATCATTAACACTATCGACAAAGGTGCTCTCGTCAATTTTTTTCTTCTTTTTTTTCGGTTTGGGGGGGGGGGGGGGAAGAGTGTGACGGCTTGTTTTTGGGAAGCTTAGGGAATAAAATTTCGGGGAAAATTGTACTCAATTTAGCTTGGGAAGAGTTAAATTTGAATTTAAGGAAAAGTAGTTAAATTTCCCTCAAATTTCGGAAATTCCTTTAATTTTCCCTAGATTCCTATTTTCCCCCTATTTTCTTCTTATTTCTTCTTTCTTCTACGCGTGGGCCAGCCCAACCCTCCTTTCTCCTTTTTGCCTTCGCGGGCCTAGCCTCCATTCTTTCCTTCTTCTTCCTCCTAACTCAGCCTAGCTCTGTTTTCCTTCCCTTTGGCCCATGGTTCTCCCTTGCATGCGCGAGCCAGACTTTGGCTACATGGGCTGCCAGGGAGGCGCGGCCTGGCCACTCAGCAACCGCGCACGCACCAGCTAGCCGAGCCTCGCCACGTCAGCCCTCTGTCTTCTTCCTCTCTCTCCCTTGCGTGAGCCCCTGGATGGAGGAAACCCTAGCCGCCATTGATGAGTAGAGAGAGATGAGATTGGAGCAGAAAATTGGGGAAAATGGCTGAGGATGAGTCCCTGTGGCCACCGCAGCTCACCATCGCCATCTTGAAGCTCGTCGAGCCCTCTCTCGCCTCCAAACCATAACCCTAGAACCCTGATATGGCCGCCGCCTGCAACTCCCCTTCGCCGTGACAATTGAAGCTTGTTGCTCTCCATTTTCCTTCGCTGTTGCCTCAAGACGTCGCCCTACTATCCCTGTCGCTCAATTCCTCCCCAAATCGACCTCAGCCGAGCTCGTTGAAACTCTGTTCATACTCGCAGGAAAAATCGCAGCAAAAAGCTTGAAAAACCGCAGCCATAGCTCAGAACTTCAAACCGCCGGAGCTTCCTTGCCGTTCAGCTGCGTCGTTCAATCACCCACAGCGCCGTCCAGCCCTTGAACCATGCCACCCAGCCGTCCAGCCAGCTCGTTAAGCAACCGCTAGCTCGTTCAGTCACTGGTTGGCCTCGCCGGAATCAGAACCAGCTCGCCAGAGATCTTGCCGGTGACTCGCCGGAAAATCCGCCGTCGTTGCCGTTGAGTCGTGCCGAGCAGTACCGTGAAGTTTCGAGTTCAATTGCAAATCCATATCGAGAAATTGAAGACTAATTAAGCTCACCGTGGACCGTCATCGCGAAATTGAGTTGAAGAGCTTGGATTGGAGGTGAGTCGCCTCCTAATCCCCAATTAGGGTGGTTACACGCTCTAGTAGTTAATTATTGGCTTGATTGGGTGAAATTGATAGCCAATCGAATGATTAGGGGGTCAATTGATTTATTAGGATTTAATTTAGTAACTTTTGGAGGATTTAGGGGTGATTTGGTAATTTTAGCCAATTAAGGGTGATTTAGAAAAATTGGATAGCTAGAGGACAAATTGGTAATTTGTTAGCTCTAGTTATTTGGTTTATTAGTTATTGGAGTTGATCTAGTAATTTTTAGAATTACTATTAGTTTTCCTAATTTCGGCTATTTGCAGCCTAATTAGGATTTTAAGGGGTATTTTGCTGAATTATAGAATTCAGTGATGATTTGGTAATTTAATGGCTTTGATCAATTCTGTAAATTTGCTGGGTGAGTTTGAATAGCTAGTTTACGCAATTAGAATGTAATTAATGTAATTTTGCCTAATTAGGGGTGAATTATTTGAGTTGATAATTATTCTGGAAATTGAATTATCTTGTTATATTGGTTATTTAACATCAATGATTGCGCAATTGGATGTGATTGATAATTGATTGTGATTGATAATTGACTATGGTTGACATTTGATTGTGGTTGATAATTGGTTGTGGTTGCTAATTGATTGTGATTGCTACTTATTTAAGTCAATTTTAATCGATTAATTTATTGGTTGGGACTACCGCCTAAGTGAAGACTAGTGAATTAATTAGACATTTAGACCAAGCAACCATGACACGAGAGTTGGGTTACCTAATTGGATAGGGACCCTAGAGTGAGGGCTCTCCTAATTGAGGATTAGGTGGTAGACTCATTGAGATTTATCTCATTGTTGTTGTTAACCCCTTTTTACAGGTCCAGATCGTGGAGTTCTTCCTCAAGGGCCAAGTGAGGCTGGAGGAGCCTAGGGATGCCGAAAAGTTAGTTATTTTGTTGTAATTAGTTAGGGGTATTTTTGAGAGACATCTAATTAACCCCTTACCCATAATTTTTAATTGTATTATTAATGGGTTTAATCTTGTATGGTTTGTTTGTAATTATTGAATCAGTTTGTTAAATCAATTATATTTTACACACCCTAGGATTTGTCCGGGATTATTTATTTTTTTTCATTTCGTAATTAATTAATTAATTAAGGAGTTTTTAATTGGTCGACGATTATTCCTGGGAACGTCGCGGATTTATTGACCGGTGAGGACTATCTTTGGGGACTGTTACGAGCTCGGGACCAGGGCATGACAACCATTGTTGAATTGGTATTAGAGCGGGGTTAGGAATTGGAGTAATAAGGTTAGGTTATGCTCTCCTGGGGTGATTTGTGTTAATTGATGTGATTTTCAATGATTATTTATTAATTGCAATTGATTTGTAATTGTTAATGATTTGTGATTGCATATGATTGTGATTGTCCTTGATATGTGATTGTACGGTCTTACATTTATCCGCGTTGGCATGGTATGGAACATGTACAACAAGGCCGGATGTTCGACCATGTTATTATTGATTTGAATGTACCATTGATAAGTGCCATTTGAAAGCATTGCTGTGTTATCGCTCCGCTACTTAAGGCTTGCTGTGTTATTGCTTGCCTAAGGCTTGCTGTGTTATCACTTGCCGTGAAAAGCATTGTTGTGTTATCACTCTGCTACTTAAGGCTTGCTGTGTTATCACTCACCTGAGGTTTGCTGTGTTATCACTCGCCTGATGCTTGCTGTGTTATCGCTTGCCATTTGAAAGCGTTGCCATGTTATGGCTTTGCTACTAAGGCTTGCTATGTTATCACTTGCCTTTAGGAAGCACTGTTATGTTATCGCTTTGCTAACCCTCTTTTAATCAAGTTGTAAGGATGAGTGGGAACTAGAGACTGCCTAGGAGAAGAGTGACCTTGGGTCGCTTTGGAGTAGGAGCTGAGGCTCCAGCTGATCTGAGGATTGAGGCCTTCATGGAGTCCCTAGAGGCTCTTAGGGACAGGGTGGATCAGCAAACCCAGAACCAGGAAGCTACTGCTGCACAGAACCAAGAAGCTATTATCGCATCCGCTACTACTGCTACGGCGAATGCTGTTGTTGCTGCATTTATAAATGCTAATGCCCCTTCGCCTGAAGTGGGTATCGCTGCTCATGTACCCGAGGATGAGGTATTTGATGATGTAGTGGACGCTCCTATTCCTGCAGCTGCAGGTAAGAATGAGGAGAGGAGGATCGAGAAGCAGGTAGACCAGTTCCTGAGGTTGCAGCCTCCCCAGTTTCATGGAAGAGGTGATCCGGAGGCCGCTACTTCTTGGCTCCGGAATATTGAGAAGGTATTCACAGTACTGAAATGTTCTGACTCTGATAAGGTGGTCTTGGCAGCGTACCAGCCGGAAGACAACGCCAGCCATTAGTGGGATGCCACCAAAGATCGAGTATTTCTTGCAGGGATAGTACCTACTTGGCGTGCATTTGTGGAAGCTTTAAACCACAAGTACTTTTCTAACATTGTGAGAGACCAAAAGATGGCAGAGTTCCTGAAGCTCCGTTAGAATCAGATGTCAATGGAGGAGTATGAGGCTAAGTTCGCTGAACTGTCTAGATATGGCAGGAGGATGGTAGTTCCTGAAGCTCCGTCAGAATCAGATGTCAATGGAGGAGTATGAGGCTAAGTTCGCTGAACTGTCTAGATATGGCAGGAGGATGGTAGAGGACCCGGAGGATAGAGCTATCAGACTCAAAGATGGACTAAGGCAAGACATTAGGAGTCAGCTAGCACCCCTGGAGTTGCGTAGTTATGACGAGGTGTTGAGTAAGGCACTTTTTGTGGAGAAAGACATGACAAAGAGAGCCGCTGCATCTGGATCACGATTCATCCCTAGTCGAGATAGCCGTAGCCAGGGGAAAAGACCTATGATTGGGAGCAAGTACCCGACACCGCCTAACCAGAGAGGAACTTTGGAAGACTGGCACCTCGTGTGGAAGATAAGTGTCGCCAGTGCGGTAGACATCATGGACTTGGAGCTTGTCCTCGCATTACTGGAGCTTGCTATGGTTGTGGCCAGCAGGGTCATATGTAGAGAGACTGTCCACGCTGTCCAATTGGGGCGCAGCCACCACTACGCATTGGACAGCTAGCCAGGATGGAGTGACCCCCAACTCAGGGGAGAGTGTATGTTGTGACTCGAGCAAAGTCTCTGAACGCAGGCGGAGTGATTGCATGTACTGTTTCCTTACATCAGCATGCTACGTATGCATTATTTGATACTGGAGCCACACATTAGTTTGTGGCTGCCCAATTTGCTAAACTAGTTGAGTTGAATTTGGAATTGTTGAGTACAGTCCTTAGTGTTACTACTCCTATGAAAGATAGAGTATTATCAGTTGAGGGGTGTAAGGGATGTGAGATAGTGATTAGTGGGGTGAAAAGACTGATTGATTTGGCTGTGTTGACTATGTTTGATTTTGATGTTATTATTAGGATGGACTGGTTAAGGATGCAGAGAGACACGATGGACTGTTATAATCAGGTGATTCAGTTCCAACCGTTGGATCTTCCTAGTTATGAATTTGTAGGAATTAGAGGAGGTTCTTCTATACCATTGATTTCATCCCTCGAGGCAATAAAGTTGCTCGAGGATGGGTGCTAGAGTTTCTTGGCAGTTGTGATAGACTTGTTGGTTGAAGGGCCAACAATTGAAGAAATCGCCGTGGTGCGAGAATTTGCTGATGTGTTTCCAAAAGAATTGCCAGGTCTACCCCTTGAAAGAGAAATTGAATTTATTATTGAACTAGCTCCTGGTACTGAACCTATCTCCAAGCCTTTCTATCGGATGTCGCTGTTAGAGTTGAAGGAATTGAAGGTGCAAATGCAGGAGTTGCTAGAGAAAGGATTCATCCATTCTAGTGCATCACCTTGGGGTGCAGCGATACTATTTGTGATGAAGAAGAAGGATGGGTCTATGTGATTGTGCATCGACTATAGGCATCTGAATCAGGTGACGATTAAGAATAAGTATCCTCTACTGAGGATTGATGATTTGTTTGATCAGCTGCAGGGTGCCTCAGTGTTTTCTAAAATTGACCTGAGAACCGTTTATCATCAACTGAGGATAAGGAAGGAGGATGTCCCGAAACCGCGTTTCGTACGAGGTATGGTCATTATGAGTTCACAGTGATGCCTTTTAGATTGACTAACGCCCTTGCTGCATTTATGGATATGATGAATCGTATTTTTAAGGAGTATTTGGACAGGTTTTTCATAGTATTCATTGACGACATCCTGGTGTACTCAAAGAGTCCGGAGGAGCATGAACAGCATTTGAGGATAGTATTGACGGCCTTTCAAGAACATGGATTGTATGCCAAGTTTAGTAAATGTGAGTTCTGGTTAGGTCGCGTTGCTTTCTTAGGTGAAGGTATATCTGTGGACCCAACGAAGATTGAAGCAGTCATGAAGTGGTCGAGACCCACGACAGTGACTGAGATTCAGAGTTTCTTGGCTACTACCATCGTTTTGTGGAGAAGTTCTCAAGTATAGCGGCGTCACTGACTAACCTACTAAATAAAAATACTAAATTTGAATGGACCGATAAATGTGAGAAGAGCTTTCAGAAGTTGAAGAAAAGGTTGACTACTGCTCCAGTACTGACGATCCCATCAGGTCCAAGTGGATATGAGATTTACAGTGATGCATCCTATCAAGGGTTAGGGTGTGTTCTAATGCAGCATGGACGGGTTGTAGCATATGCATCGAGACAGTTGAGACCTCATGAGCAGAATTACTCGACGCATGATCTAGAATTAGCTGCAATTATCTTCGATCTCAAGATCTGGAGGCATTATCTATGTGGAGAGAAGTTCACTATTTACACAGATCATCAGAGCCTCAAATACCTATTTTCTCAGAAGGAATTGAATATGAGGCAACGCCGGTGGATGGAATTATTGAGGTATTATGACTGCGACATTCTGTATCACCTAGGAATGGCTTCTACTTGAAGGAGTAAGGGATTCTAACTTTAAGTTTGAAGTGAGTCATCTTACATGTTTAATGGCTATCTTGCGTGTGGAACTGCAGATTCAGTCAAGAATTAAGTCCCTACAGCTTATAGACCCAGCTCTTCAGAAGATTATCCAGATGAATGAGGATAAGAGGAAACCAGACTTCCAAATCTCAGAGGATGGGATTTTGAAGTTTAGAGGAAGGCTTTGTGTGCCTAATGTTACCGCACTTAAGGAGGAATTATTAGCTGATGCCCATAGGAGTAATTATAGCATCCACCCTGGGAGTACTAAAATGTATCAGTATCTGAGGCCACATTATTGGTGATTTGGTATGAAAGCTGATGTAACCAAACATGTGGCTAAGTGTCTAACATGTTAGTAGGTTAAGGCGCAGAGTGTCTTAAAGGTGACCATGTGTTCTTAAAGGTGTCACCTAAGAGATGGATGTCTTGTTTTGGCAAGAAGGGAAAATTGAGTCCAAGATAAGTGGGACCATTTGAGATCTTGGAAAAGATTGGAGTTACAGCTTATCGTCTAGCTCTGCTGCCGAATTTAGCTCAAATTCACAACGTCTTCCACGTATTGATGCAGAGGAAGTATGAACCAGATCCATCTCACGTCTTGTGTTTTGATGAAATAGAAGTTGATGACAGGGTATCATACGTGGAGAGACTGATTAGAATTGAATATCGTAGAGACCAACGCATGAGGAATAAGGTTATCCCCCTGGTCAAGGTGGTCTGGCAGTACCACAACACTGAAGGAGCGACTTGGGAAAGTGAGGAAGCTATGAGGAATCAATATCCCTATATGTTTGAAGGGACTAGTAATGAAAATTTCGAGGACGAAATGTCCTAAGGGTGGAGAATTGTGACGGCTTGTTTTTGGGAAGCTTAGGGAATAAAATTTCGGGGAAAATTGTACTCAATTTAGCTTGGGAAGAGTTAAATTTGAATTTAAGGAAAAGTAGTTAAATTTCCCTCAAATTTCGAAAATTCCTTTAATTTTCCCTATTTTCCTATTTTCCCCATATTTTCTTCTTATTTCCTCTTTCTCCTTTTTGCATGGGCCAGCCCAACCCTCCTTTCTCCATTTTGCCTTCGTGGGCCCAACCTCCATTCTTTCTTTCTTCTTCCTCTTGGTTCGGTCCAGCTCTGTTTTCCTTCCCTTTGGCCCATGGTTCTCCCTTGCACACGCGAGCTAGACTTTGGCTGCACTGGTTGCTAGCAAGGCGCGGCCTGGCCATGCGGCGCGCACGGACGCGGGCGGGGCCTTAGCCACGCGGCAACCGTGCACGCGCCAGCTGGCTGAGCCTCACCACGTTAGCCCTTTGTCTTCTTCCTCTCTTTCCCTCGCGCGAGCCCCCGGATGGAGGAAACCCTAATCGCCATTGATGAGTAAAGAGAGATGAGATTGCAGTAGAAAATTGCTGAAAATGGCTGAGGATGAGTCGCCGTGGCCACCGAAGCTCACCATCGCCTTCTTGAAGCTCGTCGACCCTCTCTCGCCTCCAAACCATAACCCTAGAACTCTGATTTGGCCGCCGCTTGCAACTCCCCTTCGCCGTGACAATTGAAGCTTGTTGCTCTCCATTTTCCTTCACTGCTGCCTCAAGAGATCGCCTTGTTGTCCCCGTCGCTCAATTCCTCCCCTAATCGACCTTAGTCGAGCTCGTCGAAGCTCTGTTCATACTTGTAGGAAAAATCGCAGCAAAAAGAGAAAAACCGCAACAAAAAGCTTGAAAAACCGCAGCCATAGCTCGGAACTTCAAACCGCCTAAGCTTCCTCGCCATTGATGCCGTTCAACCGTGCCGTTCAGTCACCCACAGTGCTGTCTAGCCCCTGAACCGTGCCACCCAGCCGTCTAGCCAGCTTGTTCAGCAACCGCCAGCACGTCCAGTCACTGGTTGGCCTCGCCGGAATCAGAACCAGCTCACCGGAGATCTTGCCGGAATCTCGTCGGCGACTCGTCGGAAAATCTGACGTTGTCGCCATCGCATCGTGCCGAGCAGTACCGTGAAGTTTCGAGTTCAATTGCGAATCAGGATCGATAAATTGAAGACTAATTAAGCTCATTAGATGTTGAATTATTGAATTTAGTGATAATTTGGTAATTTAATGGCTTTGATCAATTCTGTAAATTTGCTGGGTGAGTTTGGATAGCTAGTTTACGCAATTAGAATGTAATTACTGCAATTTTGCCTAATTAGGGGTGAATTATTTGAGTTGATACTTATTATGGAAATTGAATTATCTTGTTATATTGGTTATCTAATATCAATGATTGCCCAATTGGATGTAATTAATAATTGATTGTGATTGACAATTGACTGTGGTTGACATTTGATTATGGTTGATAATTGGTTGTGGTTGCTAATTGATTGTGATTGCTACTTATTTAAGTCAATTTTAATCGATTAATTTATTGGTTGGGACTACCGCCTAAGTGAGGACTAGTGAATTAATTAGACATTTAGACCAAGCAACCATGACATGAGAGTTGGGTTACCTAATTGGATAGCGACCCTAGAGTAAGGGCTCTCCTAATTGAGGATTAGGTGGCAGACTCATTGAGATTTATCTCATTGTTGTTGTTAACCCCTTTTTACACATCCAGATCGTGGAGTTCCTCCTCGAGGGCCAAGTGAGGCTGGAGGAGCCTAGGGATGCTGAGAAGTTAGTTATTTTGTTGTAATCAGTTAGGGGTATTTTTGAGAGACATCTAATTAACCCATTACCTATGATTTTTTATTGTATTATTAATGGGTTTAACCTTGTACGGTTTGTTTGTAATTATTAAATCAGTTTGTTTAAATCAAGGAGTTTCAAACACTCTAAGATTTGTTCGGGATTATTTATTTGTTTCCGTTGCGTAATTAATTAATTAATTAATTAATTAATTTTTTTTATATGTCAAACTAGACCATGAGACGTGTACTTTCTCCCTCTGTCTCATTAAGTAACTTTTATATTAGCAAATCTTAAACCGTTTTAATAATGACATATAAATGTTTTTATATTAAATCTAGATGAACGTATATATTAATGAAAAGATTATGTTTTTCTTTAAAGCTCATTAGATGTTGCTAATTGACAATTAGATTGTACAAATCAAGCATATTAGGGGGCTTGATTTACTTAAATAATTTGAAGAGCGGAATTGGGAAGACAGTGCTGGAAAATAGACTAAAGTACTCTTAACCTAATTTTATAAAGTAGTGGGAGTTTTATTGGGTAAAGCCCTTAAACACTATTTAAAGAGCAAAAAAGAGCAAAATCAACCATTAGATGGGCCTAAAAGTTTTCGGAGGTTTTGACTTGCACTTTTGATGGAGTGGCCCAACCCAATGTTGACTGAAGATAATCAAGGGGCAAGTTTGGGCAAGCTCATCAAGTCCTTTTGAAATGATACGAATCATCTCTCTCCTATTGTACTTCCCTCAATTTCTCAATAAATCTCCATTAATTGATGTATCAATTGACACCTATATCGAAATCGGTTGAGACATCAAGAGATGCCCCATAGGAATTAGGGTTGGTCGGGTTCCCCATCGAAATCGAGAACCGGACCGGTTCCCATATTTTAGGACTGGGAATTAGACCGCCCAATCTTGGGACTGGACCGAGCCGGACCAACTGATTTAGTATGGTTCTCGACCGGTCTAATGGGTGAATCCAGTTTTGATTCTGTCAACAAAGCCGGATGGCTTGCTTTTAGAGGAAGTGGTCTGCAACTTCGCTGTTATTTGCTCCACCTTCCATGTATGATGAATGAGAGTTCTGGCTTTGATATCCTGGTGTATGACCACTTGTGCCCATTACTAGTGCAAATAGAAGAGCGCTGCTGCCAAGTCTTTCAGGATCTTCTATCGCATACCCCAGACGAGGGTCGATTTCGGTTGCCCATAGAGATACTTGTCTAGGCTTCCATTGGGCATGTAATCATAGACTAGGAACAATTCTTGCTTGTGCCTGCGACAACCGATAAGCCCGACAAGGTTGGGGTGCCGAAGGCGGCCAATGGTGGCGATTTCTGCGACGAATTCTCTCATCCCTTGGTTGGAATCATGGGTGACCCTCTTCACCACTATTTCCATGTTTGATGCTAGCAAAAGTCCTCTGTATACTCTGTCGAACCCTCCTTTCCCGAGAAGCTCTCTGTCCCTGAAGCCCTTTGTGGCGGCGAAGAGTTCCTTGTAGGTGAACTTATGCGGTTTGGTCTAGGTGCAGAGAACTTCTGTCTAGGTGGTCTGATTCGGGTGATCCGGTCCGGTCCCACCCTCCCAGGAATCGGGAATCCGATCGTTCAAGAACCAAATCTATTTTTAGGAACCGTGGACCGGACCACAACTCTGAAAAATCGGACCAACCTAGCTGGTTTGGACGGTTTTTGAATTGAGCGATCTATTGTGCTCAGCCCTAATAAGAATAAAAGTTCTTTGCCTCTTTTGTTTTTTTGGCCCGTCCAAAGTTATCTAAAATCCCCCCTGTACAAACTTTTAACCACACATAAGCATTCATATACCAATTAGCCTAAAGATTTTTAAATGTGCCTTGCTCTGGGGGGATTTTTTGTTGTTGTCTGGACCCAGATCCATATGGATTGGATCAATCGCAATCTTGGTCGTGTGGGTCCTTGATGGTGTCCACTTATGTGTTTCATTTGATCGACATATTGTCATGCCCTTGACCCGAGCATACGATAGTCCCCAAAGATTTCTTTGCTGGTCGATAACTTGCAACGTCTCAAGACTTGTCGCAGGCTCAATAATCATAATGATTAAATAAACACATTGGAAGCAATTAAATAATTCCTTGACAAATCGGGGATACAACATCATTTCTCAGTTCTAAATAAAAAATGTGATAAGTTCACTAGAAGTCCTAAAATTTATAACGAAAGTTCATGTCCTAAAATTTGCAAAAAGTGCAATTGCATCCTAAAACTTGTCAAGTTGGTTCAATTGAGTCCCTCCGTTTGCTCTATCCAATCAGTCTCACAGAAAACACTGACGTGACTTATTTTATTATTTTCTCTCTCCTACGTAACAAGTAATTTCTCATTGCAGATTCCACATCTTCAACACGACGCCATTTTGGAGAGTCACGAGCCCTAAATTGAAGAAGCCCAAAAAGAAGACGACATCATTTGCTTTCTTCTTCTCATTAGTCTAATTCGACACGCGACCCACAAATCCTAAATCGAAGAACCCCCAAATCAGAACATTGTTGTTCCTTTGTTGATTGCAGAGAAGGTTTTGGATATCTTCTTTGTCAATTGACAGTCTACTCGAATCATCTATTATGGTGTCTAACAAATCATCAATTCTGCAAAGTCATCTTGTCGAGGTAAGTCTGAGGAAACCTTGATTTTTGTAAGTCATCTCGTCGAAATGAGCAAACCTTCACTATAAACCTATATTATTATTTCGTTGTATAGGCATGCCGAATCATAGGTTAGCATTCAACCTTTCTCATCCATGCTAAATCGAAGTTTGTCTCATCCATTGCAAGTCCAATGGCCAACAATAAAGTCCTTGTAACTTGTTTCTTTAGAGTTAAACTTCAGATTGGACCACCTTTCGAATACATCGATGGAAAGGTCAATGTTGTTGAAATAGACTTAAGTAACAATTCATTGTCTAATATGACTGGGTTATTGAGGCTTTGGACGAGTGGAAGATAGATTAGCTCTATTATAGAGTTCCCAGAAGTAGTAATGTTGATAGTTGTCTTAGAAAATTATGGGATAACTCTGCTGTGGTAGATCTCTTCTATCGACATCTGCATTCAGATCTTATCGAACTATATGTAGAGTCTATTGATGATGACAAGATTATTACTGAGAATGATGGTGCTGGTGATGGGAATCAGGTTGAGTTAGATGCTGGTGATGGGAATCAAGTTAAGGAGGAAGAGGGTGATGGGAATCAGTTTGCAAAGGGTAATCAAGATATGAATGAGATTGTCATGGCCCGCTCCCAAGCGCGCGACGATCCCTGATTTTTCTTTTCTGTTTTTCTGGCCAATTGATAATCAGAGTCAAACACAACGAAAGCGATGTAAGTAATAATAATTACAAACTTCCAACCATAATATTACCTCTAATCTTTACAAACCTCTTACCTCTAATTAAATTACAAATCAGTCATTTTCTCTTACTCCTCATCTGAGCACCACTCCGTGTCTGGCACCATCTTGTCTTCTTCCATTGACTCTTCATCTTAATCAATATGTTCCACTTCCATCGACTCTCCCTCCATTGGCTCCTCCATGAACTCCTCTTTCGAGTCCATGTTTCAATTCCTGAAAGGGGTTTTGGTGGGGGGTGAGATATAGGGATATCTCAGTGAGCCAATCCTTTAACCCAAAAGTAGGTCTGCCATTACCCTAGGGTCCCTATTCCCATCTCACGTCTCCTCAGTCACTTAGGACATAGTTCAACCTCACTCTCTATCCTATCATACTTACTCTCCACTAGTCTCTCTTCTGCGCTCATCCTATCTAAGAGCTTACTGGTTTAGCTTGAATTTCCGACACTTCGCCCAACTACTTCTCAACTCAACAATTATTGCAATAATTCAATAAATTGCTAGTAATTAAATAAGTTGCACAATTAAATCAATAATTAAATAAGTCAAGGCCGTTCATGACCGGCCTAAAACCCTAACTAGTCTTCCTGTCTTATCTCCACATCACAATGCAACTTCTACTAATTGTCAGTCCATTAGCCTCCAATTGGACTTTCTTTGATATCCAATTTATATCTCGAACCCAATGGCCCCATATTTGATCCATACACTCGCTATCAAATTTTGGTAATCGGTACCTGATCATAATTGATCAATTTCATCCAACCACACCATCAAACCACATAATTACCTAAATAATTCTACTAAAGCAATAAATATGCCTAATTAAGTTTTAAGAGGCCTACTCACATCAATTTGCGTCTTCAAGTAACTGGTGGCGGTCCGTGAATTTTTCATATTTACTTTCCTTTTTCTTTCATTTTCTTCTTTTCCTTGTTCTTTTCTTTTCTTCCCTTTTCTTCTTGGGCCGAGTTGGGCTGACTAGGGCCCACTAACCTTGGCCCAACATTGCTAGAGAGAGGCCCATGCTTAGGGGCCTCCGGCATCGGCGAGGGTTCCGGCGAGACTCCGACGAATTTTCCGAGGAAGCTCCAAGCTTGATTTTCGATGGCGACGAAGTGGGCGAACAGTAGAGAGGCCTAAACCAGGAGCAAACGATGACTGGTCGGAGCTCCGGTGAGAGGGCTGCATTGTTATTGATGCAAGTATTAGAATAGATTGAATCAGACTAGTCGTGAACTGCATTGTTACTTTGATTGGTGCAAGTATGTTATTGATGTGACTAATTGTATGGATTGGGGCCAAGTCTCAGTTGTAAACCAATTGACTGCTAAGTAGTAGCTTGTAGAGGTAGTCGAGCTGGGTGTATGTACCTGTAGCATGAGGTCAATCACACTTAGTGGCCAAACAATGTCATGGGTTGACCAGTAGCAATTCTTGAATGCCAAGCGACTTGATGAGTTGGCTAGTCACAAGAGTTAGTAGTCATGCAATGTGATGGGTGACTGGTGGTCCCAAAATAAGAGCCAAGCAACATGATAGATTGACTAGTGGCCAAACGACATGACGAGTTGGCTAGTAGAGGTCTCTTATTGCACACGTGAGATGCCTTGCAATAAGGACCTAGGCTATATTTAGCCTGATGTGCTTGCACTATGGCTTGAGTACCAATGGTTGAAATACATGTTAGTTTGGCATAGCGGCCTATGTACCTGCCAGTGTGGCGAGAGAATATTATACCGGATTGGTACTCACTACTTGCATGATGATGGATAGTTTAATGCGATATCACAAGTAGGCACATGGACGGTGTGATGCTCCATGAGAGATTGGATAATTGTTTAGGAATCCTAAGGCAATTGCCTTCCTAGTGGGATTCTTATCTCATTCATTATTCTAACCCATTTTTTAGGTCCTGAACATGGAAGCTCTGTACAAGGACCAGGGTAGGCTGAAGAAGTGGGTGGGTGATTAGCACTGTAGTTTTCGACTATGGGTTTTGTTAATCCTGAGGGGGTTGTGTTAAATTCTAGTTTGTGATTTCATATGTATAGTTCCTACATATATCCTAATGTTGTCAAGATGAAGTTAATATTCGCTTTCACATGCGTTTGCCTCTAATTAAGTCGAGGGTCGGCAACAAATCTTGAGACATTGCATTTATCGACCGAGATAGGAAGAATCTTTGGAGACTATCGTGTGCCTGAATCAAGGGCGTGATAGTTCTAAGGTATCTTTTTCCTTGAATTAATTTTCCTCCAAACTGAACCAATGGAAGCGCCTGATGCAAATAGTCTTGCATGCCATCTGAAGGAGGGCATCGAGCACTGTAAATGAGACCTCGAGCAAGAAATATGCAAACACCGTACCAGTGTTGATTTGATATGTATAGTTCCTACATATATCCCAGTGTTGTTAGGATGAAGTTAATATTCGCTTTTGCATGCGTTTGCCTCTGATTAAGTCAAGGGTCGGCAACAAATCTTGAGACATTGCATTTATCGACCGAGAGAGGAAGAATCTTTAGAGATTATCGCGTGCCCGAATAAAGGGCGTGATAGTTCTAAGGTATCTTTTTCCTTGAATTAATTTTCCTCCAAACTGAACCAATGGAAGCGCCTGATGCAAATGGTCTTGCGTGCCATCTGAAGGAGGGCATCGAGCACTGTAAATGAGACCTCGAGCAAGAGATATGCAAACACCGTACCAAGATTGAAATTACATGTACTCAATTCATAGTGGCACTTTAGACAGACATCGGTGAGATTCAAAGGCTCGTACGTGATTTGTGACGTGGCGTCCATGCGATTCGACTAGCACGGCTTCCATGGAACACTTTTAGACACTTGTCTCTTTACATCTGTTGCACAGGTGATCCCCGCATTCATGGCTTGTCCAGTAATGCCTCTTCAGCTTGAAGCACTGGGGGATCGGTGCATTCTGCAACTTCATCCCTCGACACGCTTCCTATATCTCGATTTCCATATATTCACCTCTCCTCTTGCTCCTCCCAGTGTAGAATGAATAGAGGGAGAACATAAGACACTCCAGAGCATACACTTTCGGAACGTGTGAAATTGGGAGAGCCATGTCTCCGGAGCCACCACCGCCGGACCGGAACCGGACCAAATGGACCATCTACGTCAACGATAGCCTTAAGCGTATGCCCATCGATGAGGGACAGATATGGAAGAGGCGGTGCGTCTACAAGGTCCCCGCCAGCGTCACCGACCTCAACCGTAAGGCCTACCAGCCGCAGGCTGTCTCCTTCGGACCCTACCACCACGGCTAGGACCACCTCCTCCCCATGGAGGAACACAAGGACCGCGCGCTCCTCCACTTCCTCAAGCGGTCCGGGAAGCCCCTTGAGCTCTTCCTCGAGTCCGTGAGGGAGGTGGTGCGGGACCTAGAGGATAGCTACGAAAACCTGGACCCAAAGTGGAAGGAGGGCAGCACTGAGGGCGGGGTGAGCCGGTTCCTGGAGCTGATGATCAAAGACGGCTGCTTCATGCTAGAGATCCTGAGGACCGCGACACAGAAGGTGGACGGCTACAGGACAACGACGCCATCTTCAGCAACCACGGGAAGCTCTACATAATGCCGTACATTAGGCGGGATATGCTGATGCTGGAGAATCAGCTTCCGAGGCTAGTGCTGGATCGGCTGGTTGCTGTCGAGAGCAATGGCAAGAAGGTTACTTTCTTATATTTCGATCCGTTGCTAGAGAGGCTATTGCACCTGCTCTAACCGCTGTACGATGTGCACCTTACATCTTGATTTTTTTTTTTTTTGGTCGTGCACCTTACATCTTGATGATCTCACATGGAACGATCCACCGAGTCTAACGCTCCATACGCGTTGGATGCACTGTGCAAGATTAACTGACAATTTCTTTATTAAATCTGTCACTTCAGAAACTTAATTTTTTCCCCTTTTGATCAAGCTGATTTGGATAGGACCACAATCTCGGATTTAATGTACTGACATTTCTCCAACAGCACAGGACGACGAATTCGTCAACGGGCTTATCCTCGAGTTCCACTTCCCCAGCGCGCCCATCACGGAGATGGGCAAATGCCTGCACGTCCTCGACGTCTTCAGGAAGTGCATGCTGTCGGGGCCCAAGAAGGAGGTCCACCACAAGCTGGGCAAGGTGAGGCATGACTACACTGAGGACATTAGCTGATCGGCCACCAAGCTCGACAAGGCCGGGATCCAGTTCAAGAAAAGCAAGACCAACAGCCTCAAGGACATCTCTTTTTCCAGGGGGACCCTGAGGCTACCTGTGATTTTGGTGGACAAAACAACCGAGTCCAAATTTCTCAACCTCATAGCCTTCGAGCTCTTCCACGTTGGGGCCAGTAACGAGGTCACTGCCTACATCTTCTTCATGGGCAACATCATCAAAGATGAGCGGGACGTCGCACTGCTCCATGACCGCAGGATCATCCAGAATTTCATCGGGAGCGAGAAGGTGGTCGTCAAGCTGTTCAGCTCTCTGGCCAAGGATTTAAGTCTCGATCCCAACACCAGCCTCAGTTACGTGATCGACGAGGTCAGAGAGTACTGCCTGAAGAAGAGGCACAAGTGGATGGCCACTTTCATCCGCCCCTACATCCAGAATCCTTGGGTTGTATTGTCTCCCATCATCGCCCTCCTCCTCTTCGTGCTCACCATTATTCAGACCGTATATACCGTACTCAGCTACAACAGATGAATCTTCCCTTTGCTTCTCTCTCCAATATTTTTTTCTTCTCCAGTTTTTGGTTTTTCTCCAAATGGCTATCTTGATTAGTTGTTTTTTTTTTTTTTGGTAAAGAATATCTTGATTAGTTGTTGATTGTCGTTATTTTAAAGAACTCTCAAGAATAGTCTACCATACTCTCTCTCTCTTTCTCTCTCTCGCTCTCTCTCTCTCTCGTGAATTTTGTGGCAGAAAAACGCTTGGGAAATAGTTAACGTTTGTAATAAAATAAGAGTCCATGTTGAAGATCTTGGAGAAGACTTTCTTGCACTATGTCTGTCATTGCAGGACTATACATAGGATAGCCGCCTTCATTGGAGAGCATAGTAGAAAAACTACGGAAGAAGCATCCCTTGTGCTTAAAGCATTCGATATGCAAAATCCATTGCGCTTTGCTCCAAAATCACCCGCCCACTAAGCTTTATATATTCTCGCCCTTTTTCGTTCTATGCCAAACTAACAGCTGGGAATGATTTTCCTCCTGCTCTCGGTCTTGTTCATTTCCCCTCTTCAGAAGTATTGAACGATGGACATTAGCTGCTACTTGTCATGATCACACGATGATTCTCTTGTTACGGTCTTCTTCGTGTTTGTCCATCGCAATATTTTCTCCTTGATTAAATTTGTTAAGAAGTTGCAGCAAAATCAGAGAAAAGTATCCAAAAAGTTCTAAACACAATCCAATTCAATCCATAATCTTTTCACATTTTATTAATTGAATCAATTTGATCAATTTTGATTTTAAATTGATTGATGTAGATATCGGCCATCTTAGATGGCATAACCGGCACTAAAGTGAACATTGTAATAATACTTTTATATTTTTTTGAAATTTTTATAATTCTTTTGTTTCTCTTTTTCCGTTTCTTTTTATTATTTTATCTTTTTTTATATCCTTTCATTTGGGCCGCTCGAGGGTCGCTGCTCTTGCCAGATTTGGCCGAGGGTTGTCTCCCCTTGTGCTAATGGGAAGGCCCAAAGCGAGGGCCTCTGAACCCTCGCTTGGGCTCAGCGAAGCCTTGCGCAGGGCCTGAGTGGCCCCATCAGCCAAAATGAAAAAAGAAGAAGAAGAAGTAAAAAGTAAAAAATTATAAAAGTCGTCAATGTCAATGCCGATCGTGTCATATATGATTATCAATATTCACATCAGCAATTTCATTTATAATTGAATAGAATTACTTAATCAGCAATTATGAAAATATTTGTACTAAACTGATAAAATTAAAATATTTAGAACTGAATTGAAATTATTGCAACAGATTGAAGACTTTTTTGGTAATTTTTTAAGCTAATGTAAATGAAAAATAAATGCCTTAAAAGTCATATCTATTCCTCATAGGCTTGAAACTCCAAAGTCATCTATATATTTCCCAATTGCCAAGCAATCGATATAAACAGACCGAGAATAAACATAGTTTGATGTCTGGGAAAGAAATATTTTGAAGCTTCCAACATCCTTCCCGATATATTCACTGATTTGCAGACTCCGTTGCAAAATCTTATATTGAAAAAACCCGACAGCGAACTGCAAATTGTGTACAGGAAAAAAAAAAAACCGCTAATCGGTGAAAACTGCAATTCTCTAACCTTACTGAACATAACTCATGTTTTCTATGCGAACTGCGAACGAACCACAGTTTAAAAGATGAGGTCTGTTGCTTCATTAAAGATCCAACAATCGTGGGTGTCCTTCCGAAGTGGCCATAGCCCGATATCCAGCTTCCTATCGTTTTCCACTCCTGATCAAGCTCGGATACCAGAAGAAGAGTCATCAATTTCGCAACATTGTCCAGCGAATGGTAATCCTAATGTTCTGCAGTTAAAATAGGAAATGGAAGGAGAAAGGAAACATACGATGTTAGTCTTAGGATGCGTCCAGTAGAAGCCCTGGAGAAATTGGGCACGACATTCTGGACGCGTTCTTCCCTATTCAATCGAGAACTGTAGTAGCATGCCTAGGTCCCCCGAAATCAACCTGTTGAGAAAAAGCCCACGAGAAAAAACCAGAATCCGTGGAACATAAGACAAGTTCAAGTGGAAGTGCTTTTAAATAAGGATACCGCATGGCTGCTCAATGAAGTTTCTGATAAATTATCAAACATCAACAAAGACTTATTATGACCATTTAACAACTTCTTGTCAGACGGGACATCTCAATCGACTTTGGCGCTACGTCACCTAGCAAGTAATTCTTTGCAAAGTTTGTGATCTTGACGTTGAGAGCTTGACTTTGACCCATGAAAAGGATAAAGACCCAACCAGGGAGATGGGATTAATTCAAAATGTGAAAAAACTGCCGAAATAAAATCTGATCACAATGCAAAAGGACCCTTTGCTTTCCTGATTCACCTCTTTTATAGGTCAATTTACTGGTAGATACTACCACCAGAGATGATGTAGTACGCACATCATCCAATCTTTCCATCTCCTCTAGTGTTGGACTATGTCATATATGCTACTTTCCCAAATGACATCTAATTCAAAGGAGAATTAGAGGGCTCGTTGTAAAACTTGATTGGCTGATATTTTCATTATGTAATTTTTTTTATACTGATTTTGATATGGCAATTGGTATATTAAGTCCTATGACAAATTATCATTTTTAGGGCTACACTTATGCCAATTCCTTTTGAAGAGCAACAAAAGGCCGTGTAAGAATGTACGAAGGGAATCAATCCCAAAAGACAAAAACTAACATTGACCCTAAGCCCAATACAGAAAAGAATTTCTTTTACAAGAGAAAAAAATGATAAAGATGTTGTCTGGCGATGGGTCAACGAACTCCCAATTTGCCATCGGACCATCAAACAGGACAACATGCAACTGAAGAGAAGAGACAGAATGGCCCTACAAAACCAGCTAATGAGTGAAACCGAATTGTTGTTAAGTCTATGGTGTCTACTGTTAAAATATATTATTATGTTAAAATATATTATTGGGATCCGACATTTATGTATTTCTTGTTTTAATTCCTTAACGGATATTAATCACAATATCTTGTGATAATTATTCGATACCCTAATTATCTTCTTGATGGGAGAAGTTAAGAGAATGGGTGGGAACGTGAATTATAAATAGAATCTTCTAAACCAAACCTTTAAAACTTAAGAAAACACACCATCGGTTTCTAGAGGGAATTGGCTAGAGATTTCCGATCTCTAAACGTTTGACATTTCTGAAGTCACAGGTTCTCAATCGAATTTCATCAATGGCTGGAGGTAAGTAAATTTCTTCATATTTCTGCATACGGTCTCGATTAAGAACATATTTGTTCATTCATGAATAATCGAGACATATAGATCTTTATCTATATTTTTATTCCAACATTTGATATCAGAGCTATTGTATCTCCGTCTTGATGAAGTTCGTGTGAATTTATATTGAATTTTTGGGTAAAATAATAAAAATTGGGGCTTTTTGGGCTAAAGAGAGAAATCGCTAATTTCAGCCAAATTTGGGCGAACTGCGATCCGATTTTGACCATACATGTTCGCAATTATATGGGTAACTAAAACCCTAAATCAATTCGGCATTAAGTTGATCGCCGAAAACGAATTGCATGATTGAAGTTTCGGAATTTTAGGGTTCGTCGTTTGTGTTTTTGGTTTGATTTAAAGATAATTTTTTGCCGTTTTCGTTGATTCTTGGACCCATGTGGTCATGCCGACATTGGCTACAAACCCCACTACATATATTTGACTTGGGGTGAGCCGATCGCATTTTTCGTGATTTCAGAAGGGGAGGGCATGCGCATGGGAACACGCACTTGCTACTGGAATCCACGTGCCCACGTGTGCAAGTGGGGCGCGTGGCATAGCAGAAGATGGGCGCATGCCATGCACGCGCCCGCGAAAGGCATTGAGCACATGCCCGTGGTCTTTCTCGAATCTGCCCTTGTATTAATTTGATTTTCCAATTTTGCCCTCTCTTTATTAATTTATGGTTCGGCCATTATATTTTTGGGAAGTTTACTGTTTTGCCCTTTATTGTTCTTGAAATTGCTGTTTTACACCTGAATGGCCTATACAATTCCGGATTTGCCCCTGACAAAATATATTTATGTTTTTGCCCCTTGTTTGAGCATATTTACAGATTTACCCTTATGGTTTAATTACTATTTTGCCATCATATGCAATTTGTGAATATGTTTTGCATGAAATTTAATGTCCAATGATCCGTATATTTTTTATTAATTGAGGAGTAGCTATAGCATCCTTGATTAATTAATTTATATACATTAAATGCCCCCGGATCATATTTAAGAAAAGGACATTACTTGTAATTAATTATATTTATATCATGGATTTTATCCCACTGGAATTTTCATTATACTAATATGATTAATTAGGTTGAAATATCATATTATTTTTCTTGATTTACCCACATGGATTGAGAAAAGGAATATAGTGTGATAGTTTCTTCATAAAGTTATTATAAATCTATTTAAATTAAAAGCTTAGCCCACATGCAGTTTTAATGTTATGTGATTCATATTTTTCATATTTTGCATTGGCAAAGTATGATATTGCTTTAATTAGCCTCAAATTTATGATATAAGCATGTATGTTTGTTATGCAGCTTTACAACCTGTGACTTTCTCTGAATTTAAGAATGATGTTTCCATATTAGATGGTGACAATTATAAGGTTTGGAAGGAATTGATCATTCTTCAATTAGGGATGATGAACATTGATTATGTAATAAGGAAAGATAAACCACCTGCTCTTACGAACTTGAGCACTGCAACTGAGATAGCCCTTTATGACAAATGGGAGCGGTCTAACGACCTTAGTGTCATGTTTATAAGGACTAAGATATCTCATACCATAAATGGTTCGGTCGCTTAGCATAATAATGTTAAGGCTTTATGGGAGGCTATTGAGGCGTAGTTTGAAACTTCTGAAAAGGCGCATGCAATGACTCTGATTATTAAAGTTTTCATCCCTAAAGCTCACTAATGTTAGAGGTGTGCGTGAGCACATCATGAAGATGAGGGAAATTGTGGCTCAACTGAAGAATCTTAAAGTTGATATACCTTAATCTTTTTTTTTTGTGTATTATATTGTCAACATTCTTCCACAATAGTATGCACTTTTCAAGATTTCTTATAACACACATAAGGATAAGTGATCAATTACTGAACTCATGACCATGTGTGTTCAAGAAGAAGAAAGGTTGCTTATGGAATTCGGTGAAAGTGCTCATTTGGCAACACGAGGAAAGAATAAGAAATAAGGCAAGCAAAAAGAAAAAGGTAAAATACCTCCCAAAGCTGACATTCAGAAAGAATCAAAGTACTTTTTCTATAAAAAGAAAGGGCACATGAAGAAAGATTTCGTCAAATTTACTACTTAGCTTGAGAAGAAAGGTAATTCAATCTCTTATGTATGTTATGAATCTAATATGGCTGATGTAAGTCATAACACATAGTGGATCGATTCTGGTTCTACAATCCATATTTCGAATTCCTTGTAGGGTTTTCAAAACCGCATGAAGCTAGTGGGTAGTGAACAAAGCACATCTACTCTGGAAATAAGATGTGTTTGCATGTGGAAGCTATTGGGACATGCAGATTAGTTCTCAATAGTGGCTTTGTTTTAATTTTGGAAAAGACTGAAACTTGATTTCAGTTTCTAGATTTATACCTTTGGAATACTCCATTAATTTTTCAGATTCTACCTTCAGTTTGTCATTTAAATATGAAATTGTTGAAGGTGGTATCTTGTTTAATGGTCTTTTTCGAATTAATTTGCAAGACAATGCCTTATACAATGCGATGCATGTTCACAATAATGCTGGTATAAAACGATGTATTGTGAATGAGGATTCCTCTATGTTATGGCATCAGAGATTGGGACATATCTCCATTGAGCGAATTAAGCGATTAGTAAATGAATTAGTACTTATTACTTTAGATTTTACTGATTATGACACTTGTGTGGATTACATAAAGGGAAAGCATACCAACAAGTATAAGAAAGGTGCCAAGAGGAATACATAATTATTAAAAATCATTCATACAAATATTTGTAGTCCAGATATGGACTCATATGGTCAGAAATATTTCATCTCTTTCATTGATAATTATTCATGATATATGTATCTTTACTTGCTTCATAATAAGCACGAAGCATTAGATGTTTTTAAGTTTTTAAGGCTGAAGTAGAGAAACAGTGCAATAAGCAAATTAAGATTATGAGATTAGATAAAGGTGGAGAATATTATGGTAGATACACTAAAGATGGACAAGCACCTGGTCCATTCGTGAAGTTTCTTCAAGAGCATGGTATAGTTGCCCAATACACTATGCCTGGTTCTCCAAACCAAAATGGTGTAGTAGAAAGAAGAAACTGGACCTTGTTGGATATGGTGCAAAGCATGCTTAGCAGCTCAAAACTTTCTAAGTCTTTGTGGACTAAAGCTATTAAGATGGTTGTGTACATATTAAACTGAGTTCCAACCAAAGCAGTCTCAAAAACGCCTTTTGAGTTATTCAAAGGTTGGAAACCGAGTTTGCGACATGTATGTGTTTGGGGATGTCTGTCAGAAGTAAGAGTTTATAATCTACAAAAAAAGAAGTTAGACCTAAGGATTATAAGTGGGTATTTCGCTGGATATGGCAAAAAATCTAAGGGATACATATTTTATTGTCCATCTCACACCACTAGGTTTGTGGAATTGAGAAACGCTAAGTTTCTTGAAAATGACTTGATTAGTGGGAGGGATCAATTTAAGGACTTTGTTCTTGAAAAATATCATTCCGATACTCAACCTTCTACTTCAAGTATAAGACTAGTTGTTATTTATAACGCCCCTTCAGTCCAACCGATTGTTGAACAACTAATTACTGAAGTTCCACAACATGCTGACATTGATGTGGCGGATCAAGTTGTTCAGGAATTACCTGAAACTGTTGAACAGCCAATTGAACAACATGCTCCTTAGGAGAATGTTGATGAGAAATTAAGAAGATCCACTAGAATGAAGAAATCAGCAATTCCTAGTGATTATATTATGTATTTACATGAATCTGACTATATGATATTAGAGCTGAAAATGACTCTGAAACATTTTCACAAGCAACAGATAATGATGAATCCAATTTGTGGTACAATGCCATGAAGGAAGAGATGAATTCTATGGCATAAAATGAAGTTTGGAATTTGGTTGAGTTGCCTAATGGTGCGAGGGTCATTAGTTGTAAATGGGTCTTCAAAATTAAGAAAGACTTATTAGGTAACATTGAGAAATATAAAGCTAGACTTGTTGCCAAAGGATTCGCTCAAAGGAAATGAATTGATTACACGGAGACTTTCTCTCCTGTATTTAAGAAAAATTCTCTTCGCATTATTTTGGCATTAGTTGCCCATTTTGATATGGAATTGCATCAAATGGATGTGAAAACGGCGTTCCTCAATAGAGAACTAGAATAAAAGGTTTACATGAAACAACCAGAATGATTCTCTTCTAGTAATAGTGAGCATTTGGTTTGCAAGCTTAAGAAAGCTATATATGAATTGAAACAAGCATCCCGCCAATGGTACTTAAGATTTCATGATGTTATCTCTTCATTCGGTTTTGAAGAGAATATCATGGATCAATATATATACCAAAGGGTCAGTGGGAGCAAAATTTGTTTCATTGTTCTATATGTAGATGATATTTTACTTGCGACCAATGATAAATGTTTGCTTTATGAGGTGAAACAATTCATCTCTAAGAATTTTGACATGAAAGATATGGATGAGGCATCTTATGTCATTGGCATTAAGATCCTCAGAAATAGACCTTAAGGAATATTAGGACTATCTCAAGAAGCTTATATCGATAAAGTCTAAGAGAGATTTCGGATTAAGGATTATGCACCTAGTGTAGCACCTATTGTGAAGGGTGATAGATTCAATTTGGATCAATGCCCAAAGAAAGATCTAGAGAGGGAACAAATGAGGAATATCTCATATGCTCCTGCAGTCGGAAGCTTGATGTATGTTCAGGTTTGCACTCGACTTGATATTACATTCACTGTGAGAGTATTGGGAAGATATCAAAGTAATCTAGATATTGATCATTGGAAAGTTGCAAATAAGGTGATGAGGCATCTTTAAGGTACCAAAGGTCACATGCTTATGTATAGACGGACAGACAACTTGGAACTAGTTGGTTATTCTGATTCGCACTGGGCTGGTTGTGTTGATTCTCAACAATCAACATCGGGATACATATTTATGCTAGTCGGTGGAGCCGTGTCAGGGAGGAGTGCCAAGCAAAACTTGGTTACTACTTCTACTATGGAGGCTGAGTTCGTCTCTTGTTTCGAGGCCACTTCACATGGTGTGTGGATGAAGAATTTCATCTCAGGGCTTAGAATTGTTGATTCTATTGCTAGGCCATTAAGAATATATTGTGACAATTCAGCTGCAGTTTTCTTGGCTAAAAACCACAAAAGTGGTAGTCAAAGCAAGCACATTGACATCAAGTATTTAATCATTAAAGAATGTGTCAAAGAGAAAAAAGTGGTCATTGAACACATTCCCACTGAATTGATGATTGTTGATCCTTTAACTAAATGCATGCCACCGGTGAGATATAAGAATCATGTGGTTGGGATGGGAATTGGTCCTATTATGTAGACTATTGTCATGTTGACAAGTTTATGAAATTCTTATTCAGTTGTGATGTTTTCTCAATTCAGGTGTACACATTCCTTTATTATGAGAATAACAATAACTTTTGACCATGAATAAACATATGGTTTATTCATTAAGTTATATTATTACATATAAGCTAATTTTGAAAGATGAGATACATGTGATACATGGAAGATAGTACTCGCTCTAAGAAGACCTATTGCTACGATTCATGTCTTTTGTCTTCAGTTGCAGTTTTGTGGATTCAGTTTGGTATTTATTGATGGAATGTTGGGATCAAGTGGGAGAATGTTAAAAATATATTATTATGTTAAAATATATTATTGTGATCCCACATTTAACTGTTTCCTATTTTAATTCCTTAACGGATATTAACCACAATATCTTGTGATAATTATTCGATACCCTAATTATTTTCTTGATGGGAGAAGTTATGCGAATGGGTGCAAACACGAGTTATAAATAGGGGTCTTCTAAACCAAACCCTTAAGGCTTAAAAAAACACACTATATATTTCTAGAGGGGATTAGCTAGAGATTTCCAATCTCTGAACGTTTGACACTTCTAAAGTCACATGTTTTTCATCGAATTTCATCAATGATTGAAGGTAAGTAAATTTCTTCACATTTCTGCACATGGTCTCGGTTAAAAATAGATTTGTTTGTTCATGAATAATCGAGATATATATATCTTTATCTATATTTTTATTCCAACATCTACAGCATATAAGCGATGAAGAGCTTGTTTGACGGAGAAAAACTCGGGACATTCTCCGTTAGCTGCATCACATTGTTTGTTTATGAGGATGGATTTGGCAGAAGGAGAGAGTGGGCGAGAGGGAGGACTGGATCAAAAGAGAAATGGTGGTGGGGTGGCAACTTGAGGGCCTCATTGGACTTCCCCATTCTTCAGTCTATTTTGTGTGAGTCAATATTGAGGATGACAGTACTCCACCAGTTGTTTCAACATAATCGTCATGGTAGCTGATCTTGAAGGGCCAACAAATCGACCACCACCTCCATAGCATGGCTTATGTACCTTTGAGAGAGTGATGCCTCTTTCTCTTTTCTCTTTTTGTATTTGTGTTTCTCGTTCATAATCCTTAAGAGACATATTTGATGTGCGTTACCTCAGGAGCTTTGACCCTTTCGAAGCACACGAGAAGTTCTAATACACAATTTGGAGAGTTCACATCTTTTAACCCTCTCAAAAGTGGCCATCTAATATTAACTAAATTACACTATGTCACTTAGGGTCTTTTAGTATAGGCAACTTGCCGCCATGAAGACATTTTAAAATCTATAAGATGGCGATGGTTGATGCCACTTTCTCCCCAGTTGAAGTTGATGAAGGCGGTAGTTATCATTAACATACCAACAAAGGTGCTGGACAGAGAGAGACCTTAATTTTTTATGTCAAACTAGACCATAGGACATTTACTTTCTCTCTATCTCACAAAGTAATTTTCATGTTATAAAATCTTAAACCGTTTTAATGATGACATATACATATTTTGAAATCAAATCTAGTTAAACAATTGTATAACAATGAAAAGATTATGTTTTTCTTTAAAGCTCATAGATACTGATAATTGACAAACAGATTGTACAAATCAAGCATATGAGAGGACTTGATTTCGTTAAATAGTTTGAAGAGCGGAATTGGGAAAACAATGTTGGCAAATATACCAAATTACTCATAACCTAATTTTAGAGAGTAGTGGAAGTTTAATTTGGTAAAGCCCTTAAACACTATTTTAAGTACTGTTTAGAAAACAAGAAGGAGCAGAATCAAATGGACCTGAAGGGCCTAAAAGTTTTCGAAGGTTTTGACTTGCAATTCTGATGAAGTGGCCCAACCCAATTTAAGATTCAGTAGATGCTCCTCGGGTTGGGGGGATAATCAGGAGGCGGGTTTGGGCAAGCTCATTAAGTCCTTTTGAAATGATACAAATCATCCATCTCATACAGTACTTCCCTCAATTTCTTAATAAATCTCAACAATTGATGTATCAATTGGCGCCTATATCTATATCGGCTGAGACATCAAGAGAAGCATCATAGGAATAAAAGTTCTTTGCCTCTTTTGATATTTTTGGCCCGTCCAAAATCAATTAAAATCCCCCCTACACAAACTCTTGGCCGCGAATAAGCATTAATATATCAATTGACCTAGAGATTTTCAAACGTGCCTTGATCTGGGGGAAGTTTTTAGTCTGGACCCGGGTCCACATGGACTGGATCAATCTTAACCTTGATTGAGTGTGACCCCGTCTTGATAAAATAAAATGGGCTTCTCACCGATGTGCCTGTAGTCCTTTTTCTCGGAGCTAATCACTTGCGAGTTAACTAACTTATCAGGTGAAGCCGTTAAGGGATATAATCGTGATAAAATCCCTAAAAGCTACCTGGTAAGTTAGATTGTACTAGAATTGCGTTTGGTTGATTTTAACCATAAAATTGAACTCAGATTCGGAAATCGAATGTTCGAGTGTGTCACGATTTATTTTTAGGACCTCGTCTCATCTTTTTGGAGAATTCCATCGAGCCGGGAATTTTGCGGAAAAATTCAAATTGGACAAAGAGAATTCTTGGAAATTCGGATGGGTCTCTTTAATTAGATTTTTGGGTTACCAAATTGAGTAATTGGGTTAATAAATGGTGGAAATTCGTAGGGGCTGATCAAGGGATTTAATTGGGCTCCAAAAAGGCTTTATTTGGTGAAGAAATGAGAAGAAATCAACCATTGGAGGACCCTTGGACTTTTGGGGCTTCCTCTTAAGTGCTTGAGATATTTTTGATGGACTTTTAAGGCTTCTTGTCCCCCTACCAGCAGAAAGTAACGCATCTTCCTCCTCTTTCTTCTTCTTCATTCATTTTCTTCTCCATTTTTGCTGCCCACTCCTCCCTCTTTGCCGTGTGAGCTTCACCGCAGCTCAGCCTCTTCCGAGCCTCCTTTGGAGTTGCTGTAGGCTCGGGTTTTGCTCCTCTTCGTGCCGCCATCGCCGTGAACCAATTTATTCTCTAATCAGGCGAGTGAACTCTCTAATCCTTTCTTAGGTGGTGATTACACTTAGGGGTTAGATTGGTGTTGATTAGCTTGATTAGATTAGTTTTAGGTTGGATTGACACTAGTGAGGATGATTTAGTTTAGTTTAGTGGATTTATCTTGAATCTGTCTACTGGATGCTTGCTGTTTGCCAATTTTGTAGATCGAAATTGGATAAGATTTGGAGGTCAATTCCTTCTTGAGAAATGTTTTATATATATTCAGCTATAACAGATATTTTACTCAAGATTTTATGGATTTAAAATAATATTATTTCAGTTTCGTTTTAAGCAAAAAAGAACCCCTGTTTTTGCTGGAGTTTGTGACCTTTTTGTGTTCAATGGATTTTTATCAGCTCTTAGGGTCCGAATTACGAAATAGTTTCTTCAGGAAAGTTGTTTCTCACATATTTTAGTATAACATACTAAAATTTCAGCTAAAACGGACAAGTTTTGGATCTCGAACCAAGCTGGTTTTTAAAGACGTGAGCTCTGAAAAAGGACACAGTTTTTGTAATGTTTTGAGCGATTTACTTCTCTCAATAAAGAAGGATTTAGGTCAAGGTGTATCATGAAAAATGTTCTTTTAAGTGTCCCTTATAACATATTAAAATTTGAGAATTTTCTGGACTCGTTTGATTATGTTTCTGGATTTAAATTTGGAGACGCGCGGGTGACCCTGTTTCTGCCAATTAAGGCCGGTTTTGGTTTTGTGGTTGTTGTTGGTATAGAGCTTGCTGAATAGTGCATATTTGGTGATATGATTGGTTTGAAGCATGTTTAGAATTCATGCATGACGATACGTGATTATGTGGTTATGTGACGATGTGTTGTAAGGAGGAAACCAAATGTGTGGCAAGCAAGTACGGGACTAAGTGCTACACGATAACGTAAACTTCGTGAAGGCCACCTCTAGAACCTTATACTATAACTTTTTAGGCAAGGGCTAAGTGCCACACGATAACATAACTTCGTGGGGGCCACCTCTAGAACCTTGCACCATTGCTTTCTGGCCAAGGACTAAGTGCTACACGATAATGTAAACTTCGTGGGAGTCACCTCTAGAACCTTGTTCCAAAGATCATGTGAGCCACCTCTAGAACCTTGTACCATTAACAAGTGTGGTCAAGGGCTAAGTGCTACATGATAATGTGATTTTTGTATGAGATATCGCTACAACCATAAATTTGATTATTGATTGTGGATTGAACCATTGATATGTAGAATCTTATTATGGAACGAAATTGTGTGACATGGTATGGGACGTGTCATAACGATTTGGCCTTATAATCGAGATGTTTGTGAGTATTTGATAATTGATGTGCAATGTGCTAGTTGGTAGAAATGTTTGCTCTACATATATGTGTATGAGTAGTACTCATGTGCAGGGAGGTGCTGAGGCGAGGTAAGGATTTGTTTGATGTGTGTTAGGATGCCTCTAGGTGAATTTCCTCCTAATCGGGGCTTAGGGGGTAGACTTGCTGAAATATTGTCTCAACCCATCGTGGTTACAATTTTTTAGGTCCTTAGGTGGAGGTGCAACATGAACTGTTATGGGGTCCCACAAGTGATGGATTTTTTAGCACACCTTTTTGACTGGACCCGAAGCCCTTGGCTGTAGATCCCGAAGACTAGATAGCTCAGTAGTTTCCTTTTTTGTTTAGTCTGCTGTGTATCTGAACTTGAGGTTATTTATAAGATATGTTTTGTGTAAATTTTGTTGTCCTGCTTTCCCATCCCATGTCTGAAAGTTGTACGGGGATTGTTTAATTCGCTTTCGCATGTGCAAAATCAATTAGGTCGACGACGCATCCTGGGAACGTCACAATTTAGTCAACCACCGAGGGATGTGCATGTTCTCGAGGTTCGGGACGTGACATTGAGTGGGTCCCAAATGGTGTCCACTTATGTATTTTATTTGATCTGACAACTGTAATTACATTAGTTTCATAGTTTCCGTTCTAGACAAGGATATCTTAGGCGATCAAATCTCTTGGGCTTGTTGGGCGATTGACTCATGATCAGTTAACACGGGAGTGGTATTGCAAATTAATTGCTAACCTGGTCTAATATGGTTGCAAAAGTTCCTTGTCAAGAGTTTGACAGGCCAAGCTCTAAAAAGCCTAAAACTCCTCAGTTTCCTTCGTATCAGAAGATGGAAAACTTTTGTAAATTATTACATAATCGCTCCTCTATCTTATCGAGCCGATGCTAGTCATTTTGAGGCTAAGTTTGGCTTTTAAGGTAAAAAGTGTAACGGTACATGCCCAATGTGCATCCACCATTAAAATTCTGCCGCTTCTTTTATGGCCTGTCAAGAGTTTGACAGGCCAAGCTCTAAAAAGCCTAAAACTCCTCAGTTTCCTTCGTATCAGAAGATGGAAAACTTTTGTAAATTATTACATAATCGCTCCTCTATCTTATCGAGCCGATGCTAATCATTTTGAGGCTAAGTTTGGCTTTTAAGGTAAAAAGTGTAACGGTACATGCCCAATGTGCAGCCACCATTAAAATTCTGCCGCTTCTTTTAGGGCACATCATCTTGACATGGTGCCCACAACCAGAAAAATCCATATGATCTAACTAGATCCCATGGATGGTGTGGCGGACAGAGCCATTTATAATACACGGTAGGCATGTAAATTACCTCATTTTAATGTAACATTGGCCTAAGTAAAAAACAAAAGAGTTAATGATTGAAGGCTATCATGATGATGGGCTTTAATTTCTTTTATGCAAACCACGATGCTCACAAGGATTCTTTCTTCCAAGAGCAAAAGCTATCGAGCAGCCTTTAGTCAGTTTATGGAAGAGAAACCAAGGGCACTTTTTTCTGCGAGCAAGAAAGGAATTGTTCTGCAGCTGGTTTATCTGGGATTGAAAATTGGATGTGTTGCCCGGACAAACGGGACACAACATGGGCGTTATCAGTATTCTTCATTAGAGCTTCAGGCCTAAGATGCATGTGCTGTTATTCATCTCACAACAGTGAATTGAAAGAGTTGCATGATACAAGAAGGATGCAAAAACTGATATTGGATCCAAGTAATTCTCGGTTGGAGCTCATAAACAGTTATAATGGGGAAAATTATTTGATCAGTCTTGGATCTATTTTTTGGATGTCAATTTAATTATGAACTTTTCAATATCGTTAGTTGAGTTGCGAATTTTTGCTCGCAATTTTAATGTAGTCCTTCTGAATGATTTTCGCTCAAAATCTCTGAAGTGGTGGTGTGCCATGTAGGAGAACTAGGCATTGATTGGGCTCCTATGTCAATTATTTTCTAACAACTTTGGAATTTTGCACAAATGCTTACGAATAAATTGACCAATTGAAAAGTTATGACTAAACCAGTATCCGTACAGTAGGTTTAGGATTAGTTGTTTAAGTTTCCCAATTATAATGGATCCAAGTTCTTCTCCATTGGAGCTCATTAATGCTCGCTCATTAATTTGAAACCAAAAGAAGGAAAAGAAAACGACTTCAATAATATTTAGTTTAACTAAGAAACTTGACTTGGTCGATGTATTTCGACTTCGATTTGAGTTCTAACCTATCTTTTTCCTTGAATTGATTTTCCTCCGAACTGAACCAATGGAAGCGCCTGAATTTCGCACGAGATGATTGCAAATGGTCTTGCGTGCCATCTGAAGGAGGGCATCGAGCACTGAATGCGAGACCTCGATCAAGAAATCCGGAATACCCTAAACACAGTAGGGTAAAAAAAAATTATTACCAAATAAAACATAAAGAGATACTACTCTAACTTTAGTGCTACGTCTAATATGCAAACATCGTACCTAATTTGAAGTTACACGGACTCGATTCACAGTCGCGCTTTAGACAGACACCAGTGAGATTCAAAGAATTCGAAGGCTCGTACGTGATTTGCGACGTGGCGTGCAATCGATTCGATTCCCACGCCTTCCACGGAACACTTTAAGACAGTTTTTGTCTTTACATCTGGTACTCAGGTGACCCCCACGTTCATGGCTTGTCGAGTAATGCCTCTTCAGCTTGAAGCACCGGGGGCTCGGAGCATCTCCAACTTTATCCCTCGACACGCTTCCCATCTCCCCATCTCCATAAATTCACCTATCCCCTTGCTCCTCCCAGTGTAGAATGAAAAGAGGGATAACATAAGACACTCCAGAGCATACCCTTTCGGAACCTGTTGCGGAGCCATGTCTCAGGAGGCGCCACCGCCGGACCGGAACTGGACCGAATGGACCATTTCCGTCAACGAGAGCCTTGAGCATATGCCCATCGATGAGGGACAGATATGGAAGAAGCGGTGTGTCTACAAGGTCCCTGCCTGCGTCACCGACCTCAACCGTAAGGCCTACCAGCCGCAGGCAGTCTCCTTCGGACCCTACCACCACGGTGAGGATCACCTCCGCCCCATGGAGGAACACAAGGACTGCGCGCTCCTCCACTTCCTCAAGCGGTCCAGGAAGCCCCTTGAGCTCTTCCTCGAGTCCGTGAGGGAGGTGGTGTGGGACCTAGAGGATAGCTACGAAACACTGGACCCAAAGTGGAAGGAGGGCGGCGCTGAGGGTGGGGTGAGCCGGTTCCTGGAGCTGATGATCAAAGACGGCCGCTTCATGCCAGAGATCCTGAGGACCGACACAGAAGGTGGACGGCTACGCGGGCAACGACCCCATCTTCAGCAACCACGGGAAGCTCTACATAATGCCGTACATTAGGCGGGATATGCTGATGCTGGAGAATCAGCTTCCGAGGCTAGTGCTGGATCGGCTGGTTGCTGTCGAGAGCAATGGCGAGAAGGTCACTTTCTTATATGTCGATCCGTTGCTAGAGAGGCTATTGCACTTGCTCTAACCGCTGTACGATGTGCACCTTACATCTTGATGATCTCACATGGACCGATCCACCGAGTCTAACGCTCCATACGCGTTGGATGCACTGTGCAAGATTAACTGACAATTTCTTTATTAAATCTGTCACTTCGGAAACTTCAATTTTTATCCCCTTTTGATCAAGTAATATGGATAGGACCACAATCTCGGATTTAATGTACTGACATTCCTCCAACAGCACCGGACGACGAATCGTTAACGGGCTTATCCTCAAGTTCTGCTTCCCCGGCACAGAACTTCCTACATCTGCTTCACATCATCATCCAGAATGCCATTGGGAGCGAGGAGGCGGTGGCCAAGCTGTTCAATTCTCTGCCAAAGGATGTGACACTCGACCCCAACAGCAGCCTCGACGCCGTGTTCAAGAAGGTCAGCAGGTACGGCAAGAAGCCCTGAAACAAGTGGAGGGCTAATCTCATCCACACCTACTTCAGGAGTCCATGGGCTAAGTTGTCCCTCATCGCGGCCATCTTCCTCTTCGCGCTCACCATAATTCAGACCGTATATTCCGTGCTCAGCTACAATAAGTGAACCCTCCCCCTGCCTCTGTTCAATAAATTTTTCACGGTTTTCAGGTTTTTCTCCGGAGGGCTGATGCTCGACCATTATCTCTTGATCGATTGTCGATTATTGTTCTAAGCGATTTTCCTCCTGTTTTCAGTGATGTTCACTTATACCTCTTCGAATGTTTCGGATGATGGACATTTGGCTTTTTTATTTATTTATTTATATCACTATCAAATGACGATTCTCCTGTTTCAGCCTACTTCATGTTGGTCCAATTTGGGCAAGGGGTGAAGGATGATCAAATTTTAGGGCAACTGAAATCTTCCATTGCACCATTTTTCTTCTTTGATCAAATTTCTTAGAATGCCACAGTGAATTCTAGTGAAAAGCAAATATGGCATTCACAATCACTCTAATTGTCACGCCCTGGTCCTAAGCTCGTGACAGTCCCCGAAAATGGTCCTTACTGGTCAATAAATTCACAACGTTCCCAGGAATAATCGTCGATCAATTAAAAATTCATTAATTAAATAATTAAATAAATAATTACACAACAGAAACAAATAAATAATCCCGGACAAATCCTGGGGTATCTGAAAACTCCTTAATTTAAACAAACTGGTTCAGTAATTACACACAAACCGTATGAAGGTTAAACCCATTAATAATATAATCAAAAATCATGGGTAAGGGGTTAATCAGGTGTCTCTCAAAAATACCCCTAATTGATTACAACAAAATAAACTAACTTCTTGGCATCACTAGGCTCTTCTAGCCTTGCCTAGCCCTCGAGGAGAGACTCCACGATCTGGACCTGTAAAAAAGGGTTAAACAACAATAATGAGATAAATCTCAATGAGTCTACAATCTAATCCTCGATTATGAGGGCCCTCACTCTAGGGTCTCTATCCAATTAGGTAACCTAACTCTCACATCATGTTTCCCTATCCAATTATCTCAATGATTCTTTGGTCTCTATCTTACTCTAGCCCCAATCCATTAATTGATTAAATTAAATCAATATAAATAAATAGGTAACAATCACAGTTAATTAACAACCACAACTAAGGATCAACCACCACCAAATATCAACCGCAATCAAATGTCAACAACAATCAATTGTCAATCACAATCAATTATAAATCACATCCAATTGCACAATCATTGATATTAAATAACCAATATACCAAGATAAATAAATTTTCACAATAAACATCAAAATTAGATAATTCATCCCTAATTAAGCAAAATCGAAGTAAATAAAATTCTAATTGTGCAAACTAGCTATCCAATCTCACCCAGCTAATTTACAAAATTAATCAAAGCCATTAAATTTCCAAATTTCTTTTAAATTCTATAATTCAGCAAAATACCCCTTAAAATCCTACTTAGGCTGTAAATAGCCGAAATTAGGAAAATTAACAGTAATTCTCAAAATTACTAAATCAACTCCAACAACTAATAAACCAAATAACTAGAGCTAACAAACTACCAAATTGTCCTCTAGCTATCCAATTTTACCAAATCACCCTTAATTGGCTAAAATTACCAAATCACCCCTAAATCCTCCAAAGTCACTAAATTAATTCATAATCGATCAATTGACCCCTGAATCATTCAATTGGCTATCAATTTCACCCAAATAAGTCAATAATTAACTACTAGAGTGTGTAACTGCCCTAATTGAACAAGCTTTTCAGTTTAATTGGCGACGGCGAGCCCAATTAGTCCACGAATTTCACACTTTGAACGCACGATTGGATCCCAAACACCACGGCACAACCTAACACAATGCAGCGATGATGACGGCGGCGACGGTAGACTTTCCGGCGAGATTTCTGACGAGTCGCTAGCAAGATTTCCAGCGAGAACGCCGGCGAGTAAATTCTGATTTCAGCGAGACAGCTGGGTTGCTGCGGGATGGCTGGACGGCTCGACGAGGCGGTTGGACGGTGTCGTTCGTGGCTGGAGCAGGCGGAGGAAGCTCCGATGAGCTGGAACCAAAGCTGTGGCTGCGGTTTTCCGCATTTTGCTACAGTTTCTCTCACTCTCGCTGCGGTTTTTCGACGAGCAAGAACATGAGACTTTGGCGAGCTTAGTTTGCTGTTGATTCGAGCCAAGGGATGGAGCTAGGTTCAACGGTGGCGACGAGGGAGACGGCTAGATGCCGTTGGGAGGCTCCTTGAGTGACGGTGAGCTTCAATTCGTCTCGGCATGGAAGTTGTAGGCGGTGGCTCAATAGGGAGATTATTGCTCGAGATTGGGGGTGAGAGTGGCCATGGCAAGCTCCACGATGGTAGGGTTGGACTTCGGTGACCTAGGCGCAGCTCTATAAGCGATTAGTCGAGTTTTTAAGGTCAAACGGCGACGAAGAAGGCCCTCCCTTGTTGCTTGACTAGGCTAGGGTTTTCTTCGGGAGGGAGAAGGAGAGGCGTGAGGAAAATGAGCTGATGTGGCGGGCTAGACCAGTTGGTGCGTGTGCGGCTGTCGCGTGGCCAGGACCCCACATCCGTGCATGCCGCGTGGCCAGGTCGTGCCTCGTTGGTAGCTGGTAGCCAACGCAGCTGGAGGTGTCTTGCACGTGCAAAGGAAGACGATGGGCTGGGCATGCGTGGAAGAGAGAATGGGCCGAGATAGAAGACAAGGGAACTGGACCAAAAAGAAGAAGAGGAGAAAGGGAAGAGCTGGGCTTGGACGGCCCACACGCAGAAATAGAAAGAAAATAGAGAAAACAAGGAGAAAACAGTAAAATAGGGAAAAATTAAAGGAATATCCGAAATTTGAGGGAAATTTGACTACTTTTCCTTAAATCCAAATTTAAATTTTCCCAAGCTAAATTGAGTATAATTTTCCCTGAAATTTTATTCTTGAAAGATCTAGTGCGATCACCTAGAGGGGGGGTAAATAGGTGATTTTAAAATCTTTTGCGGAAGTATGTAAAACACAGCGTGTGAAGCGTGATATGTGAGTGATATATGAAGAACTATAAGAACACACATAGAGTAAAAAGAGAAGATCAAGACACAAGGTTTATAGTGGTTCGGCTTAACTCAAGTTTACATCCACTCTCTCGGGTTGACAGCCTATCGGCTGGAATCTACTATGAATTAAAAAAGTTACAATTCAGTTCTAAGACTCCACGGAGTCTTCTGCTCTCTCACAACAAGTATATGTAACACTCTTTTGTTTACAATGTAAATGCACAATAAATGAGTAGCTCTCAACTTTGGATGTATACTCTTGTTAATGTCTCTTTTTTTGGAACAGTTTGAAATATCTCCCTTAAATACTCCTTTATGCCAATACGACCGTTGGCATTTTTCAAAGGAATTCTTTCAATCAACCCGTTGGACAGAATCCGGAGTATATCAAGCAATCTTTAGATAGTGTAAAGAGTACTTCAATCCTAGTCGTCCATACAATCAGGATCTTGGTTTACATAAGTGATACTTGCCACATTTACCCGATCTTCAGAGAATTTGATATGCCAATAATAAACTTCATATTCTTGGGAATAATCAATCTTGTTGATCCACAAATATGCTGTCTGAAATCCATGAGCATCAGAGTCATAAGAATATTCTCTTACTTAAACAGTCGTCATAAATCCGACTTCCCAAATTTTACCAAATCTGTCTTCCAAACGATACGTGTCTGATATCTTCAGATCTTAAAGATCTAACTACCTTCAGATGTTAAAGATCTGAATACCTCCAGATTATACAAGTCTGACAACTCTCCAAATGATAAAGATTTGGTCACTTCCAGATGATAATGATCTGGTCACTCTTAGATCATACAAGATCTGCCAACTCTCTATATGATAAAGATCTGGCATCAATTAAACACTTGACTCCAAGTCAAATCATAGAGTTTTGTTCTTTTTGTTGTAGAGTTTTGTCATCTTCAAAATCATTGATAGATCTTCATCTAATAATCTCCCCCTTTTTTATGATAACTAAACGATCCTACAGATTTTGGATTGTATCTCCTTGAGATTGTATTTCCTGCAACATAATACTCCAATAGTATATGATAACTTTTAATCTTCTAAAAAAATCTGCTCTCTGTCATCTTTCAAACAATCTCCCCCTATTTGATGAAGATAAAGGCTTCATGCACATTTTTGAGATATATATTGCAACAACAAAAAGATGTTTTAAGCATGAACCTCTTTGTATAACTTGCATCCATAGAATATAATTATCAATCCTCAACTTACTAAAAATAAAGATACGTGTTACCTCATGAGCTTGTGGCGGGAAATTTCATATCATAAAGTCCAAAGTCATAAGATATCATATATGAAGGGATGTCAGGACTTGGACCGTCTGAGTAAGCATCGTAAGATCTGAAGAATATAAGATCTGAAGCATGTAAGATCTGAAGCATGTAAGATTTGAAGTATTGTAAGATCTGAGCCATATAAGATGAAGTGATCTTAATCAATAGAAGATAAGATATTCAGCTTGCTCCGAATGAATCCGAAAGAATTCTTATCCAATGCTTTTGTAAAGATATCTGCAAGCTGATTCTTAGAATCAATGAATGTGACTTTGACATCCTTCTTCTCCACATGATCTTGTATAAAGTGATGTCGAATTTCAATATGTTTGCTCTAAAGTGCAATAGGATTATTAGTTAAATCCATCACACTAGTGCTATCACACCTGATCTCTATACATGACCTCAGAATTTTGAAGTCACGCAGCTGTTGCTTCATCCATAAAATCTATAACAGCAACTTCCAAGAGCAACGTATTCTGACTCTGCTGTTGAAAGAACAATAGTGTGTTGCTTTCTTGATAACCATGAGATAAGTCGTCCCCAAGTAGCTGACAAGTACCTAAAGTACTTTTTCTGTTTAGCTTACAACCTGCTAAATCAGCGTCTAAATATCCAAGTAAGGTGAAGTCCCCATCTTTTGGATATCACAATCCAAATTTTGAAGTAGTTGCCACATACTTTATAATTCTCTTTACAGCACTAAGGTGTGACTCCTTTGGATTGGATTGATATCTAGCACATAGACATACACTAAACAAGATGTCAGGTCTAGATGCTGTTAGATATAAAAGAGATCCAATCATGCTCCTGTAAAGTCTTTGATCAACTTGTTTCCTATCAGTGTCTTCATCAAGTTTCAAAGTACTTGACATGGGCGTCTCTGTTATCTTGTAGTTTTTCAACCCAAATTTTGACACAATCTCCTTAGCATACTTTTCTTGGTGAATGAAAATTCATTCCTCTGATTGTTTGACTTGCAAGCCTAAGAAAAATATCAATTCTCCCATCATACTCATTTCGAACTCATTTTACACGGCTTTTGAAAAGTTTTTGCAAAGAGTTTCATTTGAGGAACCAAAGATGATATCATCAACATATATTTGAACTAAGATAAAATCTTTACCCTCAGTCTTGACAAACAAGATTATATCTACCTTGCCTTTCTCAAAACCATTCTCAAATAAGAATTTACTTAACCTTTCGTACCAAGCTCTAGGAGCTTGTTTCAGACCATAAAGTGCCTTCTTCAGTTTGTATACATGATCTGGCCTCTTTGGATCTTCAAAACGAGGAGGTTGCTTAACATACACCTCCTCTTGTATAAATCCATTTAGTAATGCACTTTTGACATCCATTTGAAATAACCTGAAATTTTTGTAACAAGCAAAGGCAAGCAATAAACGAATAGCTTCTAACCTTGTTACTGGTGCTTAAGTTTCATCATAGTCAATTCCTTATTGCTAAAAGTATCCTTTTACAACCAGTCTGGCTTTGTTTCTGACAACTTTGCCTTATTCATCAAATTTATTTCTAAACACCCATTTGGCTCTAATGATAGACTTTTCTTTTGGTTTTGTGACTAACTCCCAAACATCATTGATTGCAAAACTGTCTGAGCTTATCTTGCATAGCCTTAATCCAAATTTCATCAAGTAAAGCATCATCTATACCTTTTGGTTCAACCTTAGACACAAGTGCTACTGCATTGGATTTTTTGTGTCTTTGTGCCCTTGTTCGAACTCCTTCATTAAGATCACCAATGGTAAGTTTAGTTGGATGACTGGACTTATGTCTTCAATTTGAACGAAGAATTCTTCTGGTCTCTGCTAATAGAGTTTCATCTTCTAGTTGTTGAGCTTCCTCATGAGAATTCATGGTTGAATAGTCTTGAGGGTGATTTGCAATATCAAGCTGTGGTTGAAGTGAATGTAGTTGAGTGTCTTCATGGAAACTTGACATTCATGGATTCTTCCACAGTTTGAGTCCTTTTGTTAAAGACTCTATAGGCTTTGCTTGTCATGGAGTATCCAAGAAAGATTCCTTCATCTGACTTTATATCAAATTTACCAACATTATCATTAGGATTTTTCAATATAAAACAATTGTAACCAAAAATACGAAATTAAGAAACAATAGGTTTTCTTATCATTGTAAATCTCATAGGGTGTCTTCTCAAGAATAGGCCTGAGATAAACTTTGTTAATGATGTAACATGCTGTAGATACAGCTTCAGCCTAGAATTGAGAAGGCATGTAATTCTCTATAAGCAGAGTTATAGCCATCTCTTGTAATGACATGTTCTTCATTTCCACAACCCCATTTTGTTCGGGGTATATGGAGATGAAAACACTTGTTGAATCATTGCATCATCACAAAACTTGGCAAAATCTTGATTCTCAAATTCTCTTCCATGATTAGTACGAATCCGTGAAATAATATAACCTTTCTCATTTTGAACTTTCTTGACAAACTTGGAAAAGTAAGAGATAGCATCTTACTTACTTGCCAAGAAATAAATCCATGTGACCCGAGAATAATCATCAACAATTACCAGACAATAAGTCTTTCCTCTAATACTTTGAGTTCGAGTAGGTCCAAACAAGTCCATGGGAAGCAATTGTAAAACATGATCAGTTGATACTTGATTTATCAACTTATAAGAACTTCTGACCTGTTTTTCCAACACACAGGATGTGCAAGTGTTGTTCCTTTGAAAAGCCAATCTAGGAATGCCACGAACAATCTTCTTGGAAGAAATCTTGACAATCCGTTTCATGTTAACATGCCCAAGTCTTCTATAACACAGATCTATCTCATCCTGAACAGATAATAAACACTGCGAACTATCTGGATTTACGTCAAGTAGATAGATATTCCCATGATGCTTACCCGAGAAGGATTGTAAAGTTTCCTTGCAAGATTCATAGCATATACCTTGTTGAAACTAAATTTTATAACCAGCATCACATAATTGACTAACACTAATAAGATTGTACTTCAAACCTTTCACCAAGGAAACATCATTGATAATCATATTTTCAATTTGTACATTTCCACATCCAACTATCTTTCCTTTGCTTTTTTCTCCAAAAGACACTTTACCTCCTTCTGTTTTGACTAGCTTAACAAAACAGCTTGAATCACCTGTCATGTGCCTTGAACATCCACTGTCCAAGTACCATTTCGATTTGCTCTTGATGGTAACCTGTTAACAAGAAAAAAACTCATGTTTTCTTTGGTACCCAGACTTTCTTGGGTCTAGTATAGTTAGTATACACAAGGTTTGACCAGTTTTTCTTCATTGATCTTTTCAACAAAGGATAGTCTCTTTCAAGATGTTTTGAGTTGTTACAGTTGGAGCACTTTAGAGGACTTCTTACACTAGGTTTTACAAAAACTTTTTCAAAATGACTTTTGTAAACAACCTTTGAAGGATTTCATTCAAGTCTTTCCTTTACCTTTGGAAAATCAATCAAAGGAATAGTTTCAGGGGTCATACCCAATCCAGCTTTATTGAAAGAAAGTCTCTGAATTGAAAGTAGTTTGTCAAGCTTTTCAGAACCATTTGAAAACTTCTTTGAAAGATTTGAAAAATCTACTTTGAGATTGACAACCTGCTTCTCAAGAGAATAGGACTTCTCTTTCGTAGCAGCTAGTTTATCACTTAAGCTCTCAAATTTTTTAGACCAAACATTTTCCTGCTTTTGAAGTTTCAAGTTCTCCTTCTTTAGCTCAGAAATTCTTTTCAGAGAAGATTCCAAACTTGAGCATAACTCATCAATGTCCTTTTCTACCTATAGTTGTAACACGTTACTTCATTGTTGGATTCTTTATTCCAAGATTGCCTGTTCTGAAAATTCCGTTTGGGCTGTCTTCTTTGGAAATTTTGCTCAGGTTGTCTTCTCTGGAAGTTTTGTGAGCTAGAATTTCTTGAGTTGAATCTTCTTCCTTTGTTGTTCAATCTTTTGAATTTTTGCATTAGAAGAGCCAACTTTTCATCATCCAAGGTCTCATTTGATCCTGCATCATAAAATTCTTCATTAGATTTTAAAGCTATAGATTTCTTACCTTTCAAGTCTGATTGTTCATCAGATCTTTCCACTTCGTAAGATTAGAGAGTTCCAATCAACTCATCAACAAATAGAGATTGAATTCTCTATATCTCTCTGATAGTGATTTTCACTTGGTCACATTCATTTGAGAGTCCATGAAATAACTTGTTGACTTTCATTGGTCCAGAAATGATTTGGCCTTGATATGCGAGACCATTGACAATTTATGTGAAGCGACTGAACATATCAGAGATGCTTTCTCCAGGTTTCATTTTGAAGGCTTTGTATTGACCAAGTAGAATGTTGATTCTTGTCTCCTTGACTCGGTCAGTTCCTTCAAAGGTGATGTTCAACCTTTCCCATATTTCTTTAGCTGTTGCACAAGAAGAGATACGATTATATTTTGTAGGGGACAAAGCACAGTATAAAGAATAAATAGCTTTGGCATCAATGTATTGTCTTATAATGAATTCAGCTTGATTCATCTCTCCAGCTTCTACAACATTTTTCTCTGAACTTGATGTTGATGTGGGATTTACTCATTTTTCAACAACATCCCATTCTAGTGGATCTTTTGATCTCAGGAATGCTCTCATTTTGTTCTTCCAAATGTTGTAGTCCTTTCCATCAAAGTAAGGTGCTCTGACAACATTATGTCCTTCCATCACTCCTGGTACAAACACACTAGACATAGATCTTTAGCTCGGAAGTAAAAACACTTCAAAAACAACCACAAGGCTCTAGTATCAATTGAAAGATCTAGTGCGATCACCTAGAAGGGAGTGAATTGGTGATTTTAAAATCTGTTGCGGAAGTATGTAAAACACAGCATGTGAAGCGTGCTATGTGAGTGATATACGAAGAACTATAAGCACACACATAGAGTAAAAAGAGAAGATCAAGACACAAGGTTTATAGTGGTTCGGCTTAATTCAAGCCTACGTCCACTCTCTTGGGCTGACAGCCTATTGGCTGGATTCCACTATGAATTAAAAGAGTTACAATTTAGTTCTAAGACTCCACGGAGTCTTCTGCTGTCTCACAGCAAGTATATGTAACACTCTTTTGTTGACAATGTAAATGCACAGTAAATGAGCAGCTCTCAACTTTGGAAGTATACTCTCGTCAGTGTCTCTTTTTTTGGAACAGCTTGAAATATCTCTCTTAAATACTTATTTATGCCAATACGACTGTTGGCACTTTCCAAAAGTATTATTCTAATCAACCCGCTAGACAGAATCAGGAGTATATCAAGCAATCTTCAGATCCTGGTCGCCCATAAAATCAAGATCTTGATTTCCATAAGTGAATACTTGCCACATTTACCCGATCTTCAGAGAATCCGATATGCCAATAATAAATTTCATATTCTTGGGAATAATCAATCTTGTTGATCCATAAATATGCTGTCTGAAATCCACAAGTATCAGAGTCGTAAGAATATTCTCTTACTTAAACAGTCGTCATACAATCAAGACCTGACTACCTTCAGATGTTAAAGATTTGAGAAATTTTAGATGTTAAAGATATGAATACCTCCAGATTATACAAGTCTGACAACTTTTCCGATAATAAAGATTTGGTCACTTCCAGATGATAAAGATTTGTTCACTCTCAGATCATACAAAATCTCCCAACTATTTAGATGATAAAGATCTGGTCTCAATTAAACACTTGACTCCAAATCAAATCACAGAGTTTTGTCCTTTTTGTTATAGAGTTTTGTCATCTTCAAAATCATCGATAGATCTTCCTCTAACAATTTCAAAAACTCCCAAAAAACAGGCGGTCACAATTCTCCCCCTCTTAGGACATTTCATCCTTGAAATTTACATTATTAGTCCCCTCAAACAGATAGGGATATTGACTTCTCATGACTTCCTCACTTTCCCAAGTCGCTCCTTCAGTGTTGTGGTGCTGCCAGACCACCTTAACTAAAGGGATAACTTTATTCCTCAAGCGTTGTTCTCTACGATCTTCAATCCTGATCGGTCTCTTTACGTATGATACCCTATCATCAACTTCGATTTCAGCAAAACTTAGGATGTGAGATGGATCAGGTTCATACTTCCTCAGTATTGACACGTGGAAGACGTTGTGAATCTGAGCTAAATTCGGCGGTAGAGCTAAACGGTAAGTTGCAACTTCAATCTTCTCCAGGATCTCAAATGGTCCAACATATCTTGAACTTAGTTTCCCTTTTTTGCCAAAACGAGACATCCCTCTCTCAGGTGACACCTTCAAGAACACATGGTCACCTTCCTGGAACTCCAAAGGTCTACGTCTCTTATTTGCATAGCTCTTCTGGAGACTCTGAGTTGTCTTCATTCTAGCCCTGATGATCTTGACAGCCTCTACTGACTGCTGTACCAACTCTGGACTTGTAATCTTCCGTTCTCCTACCTTATCCCAACAGACAAGAGTTCTACAGGCTCGACCATATAAGGCCTCATAGGGGGCCATTCCTATACTCTGCTGGAAGCTGTTATTATAAGCAAACTCCACCAAATGTAACGGATCCTCCCAGCTACCCTTAAAATCCAAGACACAAGCTCGCAGCATATCTTCCAAGGTTTGAATGGTCCTCTCAGATTGCCCATCTGTTTGTGGATGGTATGTGGTACTATATTGTAGTTTCATCCCCAAGGCGGTCTGCAAGCTCTTCCATAAAGTAGCCGTAAATCTTGGGTCACGATCAGAGGTGACCGTCATTAGTACTCCATGAAGTCTGATTATCTAGCGAACATATAACTCAACCAATCTGTCTAAGGCAAAGTCCTTCCGTACTACAATGAAATGTACAGACTTAGTCAGTCTGTCTACTATAACCCATATTGCATCATGACCTCGTTGACTCCTAGGTAGACCTGTCACGAAGTCCATTGTAATATGCTCCCACTTCCATTCTGGAATCTCCAATGGTCTCAATAGACCTCCTGGTTTACAATGCTGCGCCTTCACCTGCTAACATGTTAGACACTTAACAACATGTTTGGCTACATCAGCCTTCATACCAGACCACCAATAATGTGGTCTCAGATTCTGATACATCTTGGTACTCCCAGGGTGGATGCTGTAGTTACTCCGATGAGCCTCAACTAATAATTCCTCCTTAAGTGCAGTATCATTAGGCACACATAATCTTCCTCTGAACTTTAAAATCGCATCCTCTGAGATTTAGAAGTCTGGTTTCCTATGATCCTCATTCATTTGGATAATCTTCTGAAGAGCTGGATCTGTAGGCCGTAAGGACTTAATTCTCGACTGAATCTGCGGTTCCACAGGCAAGGTTGCCATTAAACACGTAAGATGACTCACCTCGAACTTAAAGTCAAAATCCTTGGCTCCTTCATGTGGAAGCCACTCCTTCACCATTAGGTGTGCCATCGATGACTTGTGACTAAGGGCATCAGCTACCCTATTAGCTTTTCCTAGATGATATAGAATGTCGCAGTCATAGTCCTTCAGTAATTCCATTCACCGACGCTGCCTCATATTCAATTCCTTCTGAGAAAACAAGTATTTGAGGCTTTGATGATCTGTATAAATAGTGAACTTTTCTCCACACATGTAGTGCCTCCAAATCTTATGGGTGAAGATAAACACAACTAATTCTAGATCATGTGTTGGGTAATTCTGCTCATGAGGCCTCAACTGTCTTGATGCATATGCTACAACCCATTCATGCTGTATTAAAACACACCCTAACCCTTGGTAGGATGCATCACTATATATCTCATACCCACTTGGACCTAATGGAATCGTCATTACTGGAGCGGTAGTCAACCTTCTCTTCAACTCCTAAAAATCCTCCTCACATTTGTCGATATATTCAAACTTAGTATCTTTCTTCAGTAGATTGGTCAGTGGCGCCACTATACTTGAGAACTTCTCCATAAAACGACGATAGTAGCCAACCAAACTTAAGAAACTCCGAATCTCAGTCACTGTCGTGTGTCTCGGCCACTCCATGACTGCTTCTATCTTCGTTGGATCTATAGATATCCCTTTACCTGAAATCATATGACCCAAGAAAGCGACACGACCTAACCAGAACTCACATTTGTTGAACTTAGTGTACAATTCGTGTTCTCGAAGGGTCGTCAGTACTATCCTCAAATGATGTTCATGCTCCTTCAGACTCTTCGAATACACTAGAATGTCGTCGATGAATACTATGACAAACCGATCCAAATACTCTTTAAAAATACGATTCATCATATCCATGAATGCAGTAGGGGCATTAGTCAACCCAAAAGGCATCACTGTAAACTCATAATGACCATACCTCGTACGAAATGCGGTCGTCATCCTTCTTCCTGATCCTTAGCTAATGATAACCGGTCCTCAGGTCAATTTTAGAAAACACTGAGGCACCCTATAGCTAATCAAATAGGTCATCAATCATCGGCAGATGATATTTATTCTTAACCGTTGCCTGATTTAGTTGCCTGTAGTTGATGCATAATCGCATAGATCCATCCTTCTTCTTCACAAATAGTACCGGTGCACCCGAAGGTGATGCACTAGGACAGATGAATCCCTTATCCAGCAACTTCTGCATCTGCACCTTCATTTCCTTCAACTTTGATAGTGACATTTGATAGGGAGGCTTGGAGATAGGTTCAATACCAGGAGCTAGTTCAATAACAAATTCAATTCTCTCTATGGGGGTAGTCCTGGTGATTCTTTTGGAAACACATTAGCAAATTCTCGCACCATGATGATTTCTTCAATTGTCGGCCCTTCAATCGACAAGTCTATCACGACTGCCAAGAAACTTTAACGCCCATCCTCAAGCAGCTTTACTGCCTCGAGGGATGAAATCAATGGTATAGAAGGACCTCCTTTACTCTCTACAAATTCATAACTGGGAAGATCCAATGGTTGGAACTGAATCAGCTGATTATAACAGTCCACTGTGGGTTTCTGCTTCCTTAACCAGTCCATCCCAATAATAACATTAAAATCAAACATAGTCAACATAGCCAAATCAATCAGTCCTTTCACCCCACTAATCACTATCTCACACCCCTTACACCCCTCAACTGATAATACCTTATCTTTTATAGGAATAGTAACACTAAAGACTACACTCAACGGTTCCAGATTCAACTCAACTAATTTAGCAAATTGGGCTGTTATAAATGAATGTGCGGCTCTATTATCAAATAATGCATATTGGCAGCATGTTGATATAAGGAAACCGTACCTGCAATCACTTCGGTTGCATTCCGAGTCTTTGCTCGAGTCATAGCATATACTCTCCCCTAAGCTAGGGGTCTCTCCATCCTGGCTGGCTGTCCAATACGTAGTGGTGGTTGCGCCCCAACTGGGCATAGACAGTCTCTCTGCATATGGTTCTACTGGCCACAACCATAGCAAGCTCCAGTATTGCGAGGGTAGGCTCCAGGTCCACGATGTCTCCCATACTGGCGACACTTATCTTCAATGTGAGGTGCCAGTCTCCCAAAGTTTCCTTTTTGATTAGGTAGTGTCAGGTACCTGCTTCCGGTCATAGGCCTCTTCCCCTATCTATGCCTATCTCGACTAGGGGTGAATCGCGATCCAGATGCGGCGGCTCTCTCCGCCATGTTTCTATCCACAGAAAAAGCATTACTCAACACCTCATCATAACTGTGCAATTCCAAGGGTGCTAGTTGACTCATAATGTCTGGCCTCAGTCCATCTCTGAGTCTGATAGCTCTATCCTCAGGGTCTTCCATTATCCTCCTGCCATATCTAGACAGTTCAGCAAACTTAGCCTCATACTCCTCCACTAACATCTTATTCTAACGAAGCTTCAGGAATTCTGCCATCTTCTAGTCCCTTGCAGTGTTAGAAAAATACTTGTTGTTAAAAACTTCCACAAATGCGAGCCAGTTAAGTACTGTCCTTACAGGAAATACTCGATCCTTGGTGGCATCCCACTAGTGGCTGGCGTTATCTTCCAGCTGGTACACGACCAAGACCACCTTATCAGAGTCAGAACATCTCAGTACTGTCAATACCTTCTCACTATTCCGAAGCCAAGAAGTAGCGGCCTTCAGATCACCCCCTCCATGAAACTATGGAGGCTACAACCTCAGGAACTACTCCACCTGCTTCTAGATTATCCTCTCCTCATTCCTACCTGCAGCTGCAGGATTAAGAGCGTCCACCACATCATCAAAGACCTCATCCTCGGGTACATGAGCAGCAATACCCACTTCAGGCGGAGGGGCATTAGCATTCAGGAATGTAGACACAGCAGCATTCGTCGCAGCAGCAACAACGGATGTAATAGCATCTTCTTGATTCTGTGCAGCAGCTACAGCAGTAGCTTCCTAGTTCTATGCCTACCGGTCCAACTTGTCCCTAAGAGCCTCTAGGGACTGCATGAGGGCCTCGATCCTCAGCTAGAGCCTCAGCTCCTACACCAAAGCGACCCAAGGTCACTCTTCTCCTCGGCAGTCTCTGGTTCCCACTCATCCTTACAACCTTATTAAAAAGGGTTAGCAAAGCGATAACACAACAATGCTTCCCAAAGGCAAGCGATAACACAACAATGCTTCCCATGTCCGTGCACACTGCGTGGCCAGGCCGTGCCTCGCTAGCAGCCAGCGCAACTAAAGGTGTCTCGCGCGTGCAAAGGAGGATGATGGGCTGGGCGTGCGTGGAGGAGAGAACGGGCCGAGACAGAAGATAAGGGAACTGGGCCGAAAAGAAGAAGAGGAGAAAGGGAAGGGCTGGGCTTGGACGGCCCACGCGTAGAAATAGAAAGAAAATAGAGAAAATAGGGAGAAAACAGGAAGGGAAAAATTAAGGCAATTTCCGAAATTTGAGGGAAATTTAATTACTTTTCCTTAAATACAAATTTAAATTTTCCCAAGCTAAATTGAGTACAATTTTCCCCGAAATTTTATTCCACCAAAACTCCCCAAAAATAGGTCGTCACACTAATTCCCATTGGCTGCAACCTCTCCGTACTCAAATGGTGGATTTGATTATTCAGGAGGGCGAGAAACTAGTGATGTGCTTGCGAACGATTGTTTCTTGATATACTCCTTCATGAAATTATAGCCGCCATATGCTCCGAAAGAGAATGCATTGGTGAGATTGCCGCTGCGTGTTTTTGTGATGACGACCATAATCAAGGTATTCTTGAGATTGATACTTCAACTGTGTAAGCTTTACTCTCTTTTTTTTTCTAATTTCAAGAAAAAAAAGTATCAAAATCCATAGGAAATTGGAAATAGTAAAGCAAATAAAGGGAAAAAAAAGGAGTAGCTAAGAATGTACATGCATCGTAAATATGGGTTTTATTGGGCTATAAATTAATGGGTATGGATTTTTCACAGATTGCGTTGAATATATATGAGTGGAGTCTGGTCTGGCTTGATATATGTCATTAAGCTTGTATTATTATTTTCAACTTAACCAACCCATTTGATGGCCCTAGCCACTGTCATGGCACCTACGCTGATCTCGAGTAAAAAATCCATTGCAACGTTGTCACCGCCGATGACATGAGCATCATCGACACATAAATACCTTGCCTTAGGATCTAGAGAAGCCTTCTTGGCGTCGCCACTGCCGTCCTACAGTCTACATCCGCTCATACATCCCCATTGCTTTGGGGAACTATGGGGCCATACGCGAGCGGAGTTCTTGCTCCCCTCTTCCTTCCAAGAGAAGGAAAAGAAATTGAAAGGACAAGAAAAGGAAGAGAATTGGATCTCCAATGGGATCAACAAGCATATTTGACCTTATCAACCGACGTGATTACATTCGTCCATAGATACTGTCATCGACAAGGATATTTTTAGGCGAATCCCACCAAAGAATGGGCAAATCTCTTGAGCTCATTGGTTCATCGGCTCATGGTAAGGTACAATGGACTGGTGGGCAAATCTCGAGTTCATTGGTTAATCGGCAATGACATAATCCAGTCGGCTACCAAGCCCAACAAAGCCGGGCTCTGGTTCAAGAAGAGCAAGACCACCAGCTGTAAGGACATCTCCGTCGCCCCACGGGGTTCTGAGGCTCCCTTTGATTGAGGTGGATGACACTACTGATTCCATTTACGTCCACATCATGGCCTTCGAGCGCTTCCACATCGGGGCTGGGAATGAGGTCACTGTTAGAGAATGAAATATTATTCTCATGTTTAATCTGGTATTTTCGCCTAGTACTAAGTGTGGAAATATATAATTGGGGGAGGCAAATAGGGGCTTGGAGAGTGTTAGAAAATTAAATATTAATCCACGCATTCATCTAACAGCATAAACTTTTAGAGCAATTGGTAGTGGTCCTACAAAATCTCACAGTCACATACTGCATCTTCTACATGGACAACATCATCAACAGGGGGTAAGATGTCGTGCTGCTCCAGGGGAACATCCAGAATGCCCACAAGAGTGACAAGGCGGTCACTAAGCTATTCGACTCGCTGTCCAAGGATGTGATGACTGAACCTGACCGCAGCCTCAACACTGTGCACTGGAAGGTACATCAACAACTGCAAGAGGCGCTGGAACATGTGAAGGGCAAATCTTGCTATGCCATCTCTTATTGCCGCCATCTTCCACTTCGCACTCACCACGATACAAACCAGACCGTATATACAATGGTCAGCTACTACCCATTAACCCTCCCTTTGGCCCTGTACAATTTTTTTTTGTTTTTCTCCTGATGGCTGACGCTCGATGGTTTGCTTGTTGTTATGAATGATCTTCCTCCTTTCAACAATGTTCATTTCACTCATTAAATGTTCGAACGATGGACATTTGGCCTTTTTATTTTCATCATTAGCAATTCACTGGTAGTGTGAAGGACAATCAGGTATTAGGCAAATGAAATCTTCCATAAGTACCATAATCTATCTTAATTAAATTCTTAGTTGCAGAGGATTTTAAGTGTAAAACAAATATGGATAGCAAAGTGATCTTTAATCTCCATTGGCTTTGTAACAGCCTGATTCTGAGTGTTTGGAAATATTTCATCAAAGGAAAAATATTATAATTTCCTTCATCTTTTCTTTCTTTATTCTCTTTCTTTATTCTCTTTTGTTCTTCGGGCATGAGCCTAAGCCCGCCCGGCGTCCCTCCTCCACGTGTGGGCCCAAGCCTTGTCCACGCCATCATTTCCTTTTCCTGTTCATCATCTTCCTCACGCGACCCTTCCCTCTCGAAACCCTAGCTGCACGGTTAAGCTAGTCAACGCAAGGATATCGCGATGACTACAACGGCCATTCCACAATCGTCTCACTCCAACGAATTCAGCATCTTCCTCGCGCGAACTCCCCTAGAAAACCCTAGCCGTCGCCTTCATTGTGGCAGGCATTTCAATCAAGCCAAAAACAGAAAATCGAAGCTTCAAGCTCCCCTGGTTCTGCCTCACTGGAAATTGCAGCAAATAAACCGCAGCGAAAAGAGGAGAATTGCAGCCATAGAGTCACAAAACCTCAGCCAAAAGGCGCGGCTCTACATCCCCTCTGCTTGCCGTCGCTGTGGGTTGCTCGAGACGACCTAGTCGCCGTTGCCACTGAGAAGTATTCCTCAGCCTCCCTTGGATGTTCATCGGTGATTGCCATCTCCGATTCTTCGTGGGTAGCTGCCAAAAGTCTCAAATTTCCAAATCTATTCGAGTTGAGACCCGTGAACCCGAGACCCCTATTTTCTCGTCGTCACCACGCCATTCGCCGTCCTCCACGTCGTCGACACCATCCCCAACTCATCCTACTACCTCGCCGTCGTCAGCCTTGCCCTCAACTCGTGTTAACCGAACCAACCGCGGGATCTCCAGCTCGTGTCTACTTTCCTTGAACGTGGACGCCGGTTTTTCCTTCAGCTCACGCCAGATCTTCAGCTCACCCAACAGCCACACCATCTCAACTTCTCCCTCAGCTCACGCCGCCTCCTGCTCACACCCACAGCTCGCGAGAAAGGAATTCCTCATCTCTCCCACACCCTCTTGTGATCAAATTGAAGGAACAAAAGCTATTTGCAGCTTATGTGGGCTAGATTTTGGCCCAATAGCTTTTGTGGGCCTAAACCAGGCCACAATGGGCCTTGACCCAGCCAATTCGGCCCATCCAGATGTCGGCCCACTCATCAGCAAACCGGTTAGCCCATCAAACTCTCATCGGACTCGCCAAAATCTTGTCGTTTCGCCGGAATTTCGCTGAAGGAGCCATTATCGCTGTTTCATTGGCTAAAAAGCTTGGACTTAGTGTGAGTTTGCTCCCTAACTCCTAATTAGGGCGGTTGATTGCCCTAGTAGTTATAAATTGTGGTGATTGGACTTGCTTGATCGTTAATTAGAAGATTAGAGATTATATAGAGACTTTTATTGAAATATGAGCGATTTCGTAAATTTGGTTATTTAGGGGTAAATTGTGAAATTGGAATAGTTAGAGGAGCAATTGGCAAATTGATAATTTTAGTTGAATGGATTATTATTATTGAGGACCAAGTTTGTAATTTTGAGGAATTAGAGACAAATTACTAATTTTGATCCAATTGGGGCTAAATTAGGGATTTAGGGATAAATTTATAAATTGGTGGGCTAAGAGAAGAATTGTTAATTTAATTAGTTACGGAAATTATTAAATTAGCGGATGGTAGAAAAATTGGAAATTTCGAATATTTTGGGAGCGAATATTAATTTTGTTCAATTTTTGCCTAATTAAGGTTTTTAAGGGCAAATGAGTAATTTTGACAATTTATGGGCAAAATTGTAAATTGGCAAGATTGTGACAAAATTTAGAGTTATTAGATGTGGATCAACATATCAATTAGTGGTAAGAGAATGGATTGTTAAATTTCATAATTAGAGGCAATTATTCAGTTTTTCTTAATTAGAAGCCAATTTGTGATTTTAGGTAAATTGCAATATTTTGGAATAAATTCCAGAAATTACATAATTGGTTAAGTGGCTACTAATTAAGGTGATGACACCCGTAGTTGATCGAATCGAACATTCTGAATTCGATATAGGGACTCGGGTGAATCCCTAATTGGCAGGTCTAGGTAGTCGATTTTGGATACTTTGAGAAATAATCTCATATTGCTTATGTCTTATTTGTGAATGTCTATTTAATATTACTGATTGTTCAATTGATTGAGACCGGTTTATTATTTCCTATTGTATGATGATTGTTTTATAGTTGAACTTGTTTATTTAATTCACGGCGATGATTATGATTGACATTACGTTAAAGTGTTCTTAGTAGTTATTATTGCATCAGTTGAATTGTGGTATTTGGAAAATAATTTAACATGAGGGGCTAATGTTTTGACATGATTACGGGTTGTGAGACGCGAGTACTAAATTAATTATCTGGATAGGGACCCTAGTGTGAATATCCACCTAATTGAGAAGTAGGGAGCAAATTCGATGAGTTATCTCATCTTAAAATTACTTGTACAGGTCCTAATATTGCAGCTCCTCCTCGAAGACCAGGTGATGTAGGAGGTGCAGCCAGATGATATTAGTTTATTTGAGTTATGTTAGGAGGATTTTGGTTATGAGGAAATTGTTTTTTTTCGAATTAATTTAGTTTGTTATTAATAAATAAAGTTGACCTTTTAGATTCAATTTAGAGAATTGATTAGTTTATTGGAATTATTGTAATAATTAAAATACCTCAGGATTTGGTTGGGATTTTATTTAATAAATTTCCGATGCATTTCTTTATGTATTAAATTTATTGAAAGTTAATTTATTTGGCTATCAGTTCTCCTGGGATTATTAAATGTTTTATCGATCGAGGAGGACCGTCTTCGGGAACTGTCATGTGCTCGAGTACGGGACGTGATAGCTCCTTGTTGAATTGGTATTAGAGCAGGGTTAATTTGGAGTGATAAAGTTAGGGTACAAAATTCCTTGGGTAAAATTAAAAATTAAAATAATTGTTTGTAATTGATTTGCTATTTTATGGATGTTTATATGTTGCATGCATGCCTTAATTGTACACGGTATGGGACGTGTATATTTAAGACATGAATGTGTATTAGAAAAATGCATAGTCGTACGTTTAGCCAAGTTGGCATGATCCGGACATATGCAGCAAGGCCGAATGTTTGACCTTGTATTTGTCTAATTGGGTGTTGTGGTCTTATGTTTAGCTACATTGACACGGTATGGGACGTGTGCAACAAATCCGGATATTTGATCCTATTTGTGAATGGTTACATAATAACATTAATTAGTGATTATTAATAGCACTGATGTGTGATCGCGTGCTTATTGAGGTGTTGTTATGTTATCACACGCCAACATTGCTATGTTTTCGCACGTTTTATCTAACATTGCTATGTTACCGTATATCCATGGAGGCGTTGTTGTGTTATCAAACACTAGCGTCACTGTGTTATCGCATGCTTCATTATGAAATTGATGTATTATACTTGCTAACTTAAATTGGATTTAGGCTATAAGAATGAGTAGGGACGGAAGATCGCCAAGAAGAAGAGTGACTTTGGGTCGCTTTGGAGTAAGAGCTGAGACTCCCATTGATCCAAGGATCGATGTCCTTATGCAATCCCTAAGTGATATTAGGCACAGAATGGATCAGCAGGCCCAGCACCAGGAGGTTGCTAACGCTGCTGCTGCTGCCGTTGCAGCGAATGCTGCAAAGAATCAAGAGGCCGCTATCGCAGCTGTTGCTGCTGCTACGGTGGATGCTGCTATCACTGTTGTGTTAAATGCTAATGCCACTCCTCCTGTTGATGGTATTGCCACTCGTACATGTGATGGGGTAGCGAATGTTGGTGAGATAGCTGTTCCTATCCCAGTTGCTGATCCTGTCGTCGAAGGTGAGAATGAAGAAATCCATAAGCAAGTGGAATAGTTCCTGAAGCTAAAGCCCCCTCGGTTCAATGAGGGAGGTGACTCGGAAGCCCCCACCTCGTGGCTTAGGAGTATCGAGAAGGTGTTCTTGGTACTGAGGTGCTCAGATGTTGATAAGGTGGTTTTAGCAGTGTATCAGTGGGAAGGCAATGCTAGCCATTAATGGGATGCCATCAAGAATAGTGTATTCCCTGTAGGAGTAGCGTCGACCTGGAGCGCATTTGTGGAAGTTTTTAACCACAAATATTTCTCGAATGCTACAAAGGATCAGAAGATGGCGGAATTCTTGGGACTTCGTCAGGATCATATGTCGGTGATAGAATACGAGGCCAAGTTTGCTGAGTTATCTCGGTATAGTCGAAAAATTGTGGAGGACCCGGAAGATAGAGCCATCAAGTTTCGAGATGGATTGAGGCCCGACATTAAGAGTAGCTTGGTGCCTCTGGAGCTGTGCAGCTTTGATGAAGTATTGAGTAAGGCCTTTACTGTGGAGAGGGACATAGCTAAGAAAGCTGCGGTATCAGGGTCACGTTTTGTTCCTAGTAGAGACGACCGAAGGCCAGGGAAAAGGCCTATGACTGGAAATAAGTATCCGATACTACCCAACAGGAGAAATTTCAAACGACCAGCACCTCCGCCAGCCAATAGGTGCTACAATTGTGGTAGGTATCATAGACCCGGTGCTTGTCCTCGCACCACCAGAGCTTGTTATGGATGTAGCCAACATGGCCATTAGTAGAGAGATTGCCCATGCCGCCCAGCTAGACCGCTTGCTAGAAACATCGCTCAAGGTAACACAGAACGACCACCAGCCTAAGGGAGAGTATATGCTATGAATCAAGCGGAGGCTCAAAACGTGAGTGGAGTTGTCACAGGTACTGTCTCCCTGCACTAACATGCAACTTATGCTTTATTTGATACTGGAGCCACTCATTCGTTTATAGCTGCCCAATTTACTAAGTTCGCTGAAATCAAAATTGGAGCCATTAGTTACAATCCTTAGTGTGACTACCCCTATGAAAGATAGGATATTATCAGTTGAGGGCTGTAAGGGGTGTGAGATAGAAATCAATGGAGTAAAAGGGGTTATTGATTTGGCTGTATTGAGTATGCATGATTTTGATGTAATTATTGGGATGGATTGGTTACAAGAACAAAGAGCCACGGTGGATTGTTATAGTCAGATGATTCAATTCCAACCATTGGACCGCCTTAATTATGAATTCATGGGAAGTAGATGAGGCCCTTCAGTGCCATTGATCTCATCCCTCGAGGCAGTGAAGCTACTCGAGGATGGATGCCAAAGTTTCTTGGCCACGGTAGTAGATATGTCGGTCGAAGGACCGACAATTGATGAAAACGCCATAGTGCGAGAGTTTGCAGATGTGTTTCCTAAAGAACTACCAGGATTACCCCCGGAGAGGGAAATTGAGTTCGTGATGGAACTGGCCCCTGGTACTGAACCTATTTCCAAACCTCCTTATCAAATGTCATGTCAGAGCTTAAGGAGCTGAAAGTCCAGATGTAGGAGTTGCTGGACAAAGGATTCATTCGTCCTAATCATCATGGGGTGCACCAGTATTATTCGTGAAGAAGAAAGATGGGTCAATGCGGTTGTGCATTGATTATAGGCAACTGAATCAGGTAACGATTAAGAACAAGTATCCTCTACCGAGGATTGACGACTTGTTTGATCAGTTGCAAGGAGCCTCAGTATTTTCTAAGATTGATCTAAGAATTGGCTATCACCAGTTGAGGATTAGAAAGGAGGATGTTCCGAAGACCGCATTTCATACGCGGTATGGTTATTATGAATTCACGGTGATGCCATTTGGATTGACAAACGCCTCTGCTGCATTCATGGATATGATTAATCATACCTTTAAGTAGTATTTGGACCAGTTTTTCATAGTCTTTATCAATGACATCCTAGCATACTCGAAGAGTTCAAGGGATCATGAACAACACTTAAGGATCGTACTGACGACTCTCTGACATCACGCATTGTACGGCAAGTTTAGTAAATGTGAATTCTGGTTAGGTCGTGTAGTTTTCTTGGGCCATGTGATCTCAGACGAAGGAATTTCAGTGGACTTAGCTAAGATTGAAGCAATGTCGGACTGGCCGACACCTATGAAGGTGACTGAAATTAGGAGTTTCTTAGGCTTTGCCGGATATTACCGTCGTTTTGTGGAGAAGTTCTCGAGTATAGCAGCACCGGTGACTAACCTCCTGAAGAAGGGCACTAGGTTTGAATGGACAGATAGGTGTGAAAGAAGCTTCCAAGAGTTGAAGAGGAGGTTGACCACAGCTCCAGTATCGACAATTCCATCAGGTCCAAGTGGGTATGAGATTTATAGTGATGCATCTTATCAAGGTTTAAGATGTGTTTTGATGCAACATGGACGAGTCGTGGCGTATGCGTCGAGGCAGTTGAGGCCTCATGAAAAGAATTATCCGACACATGACCAGAGTTGGCTGCGATCATCTTCGCCCTCAAGATCTGGAGGCACTACTTATGTGGAGAGAAGTTTCCTATCTACACGGATCATCAGAGTCTTAAGTACTTGTTTTCTCAGAAGGAGTTGAACATGAGACAGTGTCGCTGGATGGAGTTGTTGAAGGACTATGACTGTGACATATTGTACCATCTAGGAAAGGCCAATATAGTAGTTAACGCCCTCAGTCGTAAGTCGTCGATAGCACATTTGATGGTGAAGGACTGGCATCTTCTAGAAGAGAAGAGAGATTTTGACTTTAAGTTCGAGGTAAGTCATCTCGCATGCTTAATGGCTACCTTACAAGTAGAACCATAGATTCAGACAAGGATTAAGTCCTTACAGCCTCTAAACCCAACTCTTCAGAAGATTATCCAGGGGAGTGAGGATCAGCGGAAACAGGACTTCCAAATCTCCAAGGATGGGATACTAAAGTTCAAAGGAAGACTATGTGTACTTGATGATGCTGCACTTAAGGAAGATTTGTTGGCGGAGGCTCATAGGAGCAACTATAGCATTCATCTAGGAAGTACTAAGATGAATCAGAACCTGAAGCCAAATTATTGGTGGAATGACATGAAGGTTGATGTGGTAAAACACGTGGCTAAGTGTTTGACGTGTCAACAAGTAAATGTGCAACATTACAAGCCAAGAGGCTTATTGAGACCATTAGAGATCCCAGAATGGAAGTGGGAGATATCACAATGGACTTCGTGACAAGTTTACCCAGAACTCAACAAGGCCATTATGCGATATGGGTTATAGTGGATAGACTGACCATGTCTGCACATTTCATTGCAGTACGTAAGGATTTTGCTTTGGATCGATTGGTTGATTTGTATGTTCAACAGATTGTTAGACTGCATGGAGTACCAGTAACGGTCACATCTGATCGTGATCCGAGATTCATAGCCGCCTTCTGGAATAGCTTACAAACCGCTTTAGGGACGAAACTGCAGTATAGTACTGCTTATCATCCATAGACAGACAGACAGTCTGAAAGGACCATTCAGACTCTGGAAGACATGCTGCAAGCATGTGTCTTAGATTTCAAGGGCAGTTGGGAGGATCACTTGCATTTAGTAGAGTTTGATTACAATAATAATTTCCAGCAGAGCATTGGAATGGCTCCTTATGAGGCTTTATATGGTCGTGCATGTCGAACCCCAGTTTGTTGGGAAGAGGTTGGAGAACAAAAAATCACAGGTCAGAGTTAGTACAGCAATCGACTAAAGCAGTAAAGGTCATCAGGGATAGGATGAAGACAGCTTAGAGCCGTCAGAAGAGCTATGCTGATAAGAGACATAGTTCTTTGGAGTTTTAAGAGGGTGATAATGTATTCTTGAAGGTGTCACCTAAAAGAGGATTGTCACGCTTTGGTAAGAAAGGCAAGTTGAGCCCTAGATATGTGGGGCCATTTGAAGTTCTGGAGAGGATTGGAGCTGCAGCTTACCGTATAGCCTTGCCACCGAATTTGGCTCATATTCACAATGTCTTCCATGTATCGATGCTAAGGAAGTATGAGCTCAACCCCTTACATGTACTGAGCTTTGAGGAGATAGAAGTCGATGACCGCGTGTCGTATGAGGAGAGACCGATCATAATTGAAGATCACAAAGAACATCGCTTGAGGAATAAAGTGATTTCCCGAGTCAAGGTGATTTGACAGAATCACGACATGGAAGGTGCAACCTGGGAAAGGGAAGAAGCTCTGAGAAGCCAATACCTTTATCTGTTTAAAGGGACTAGTAATGTAATTTTTGAGGACGAAATGTCCTAAGGGGGGAGAATTGTAACAGCTTGATTTTGAGTATTTGGAAAATATTTCATCAAAGGAAAAATATTATAATTTCCTTCCTCTTTTCTTTTTTTATTCTCTTTATATCTCTCTTTTGTACTTCACGCATGGGCCTAAGCCCACCTGGTGTCCTTCCTGTTCCTCATCACTTCCTCTTCCTGTTCATCATCTTCCTCACGCGACCCCTCCCTCTCGAAACCCTAGCCATCACCTTCATTGTGGCAGGCATTTCAATCGAGCCAAAAACACAAAATCGAAGCTTTAAGCTCCCCTGGTTCTGCCTCTTGGAAATTGCAGCAAATAAACCGCAACGAAAAGAGGAGAATCGCAGCCATAGTCACAAAACCGCAGCCAAAAGCCGCGACTCTGCATCCCATGTTCTAAAACGTCTCCTTTGTTCGCCGTTGCTGTGGGTTGCTTAAGCCAACCCAGTCGCTACCACCACTGGAGAAGTATTCCTCAGCCTCCCTTGGACGTTTATCGGTGATTGTCGTCTCCTATTCTTCGTGGATAGCCACCAAAAGTCTCAAATTTCTAGATCTATTCGGGTTGAAACCGGTGAACCCGAGACCCCTCTTTTCTCCCCGTCACCGCACCGTTCGCCATGAGCCGTCCTCCACGTCATCGATGCCATCCCCAGCTCATCCCACCACCTCGTCATCGTCAGCCTCACCCTCAGCTTGTGTTAACCGAACCAACCGCCACACCGTCGCAACTCCTCCCTCAGCTCACACTGCCTCCTGCTCACGTCCATAGCTCACGGGAGAGGAATTCCTCAGCTCCCTCGTACCCGCTTGTGATCAGATTGGAGGAACATATCTATTTGCAGCTTCTGTGGGCTAGATTGGGGCCCAACAGCTTCTGTGGGCCCGAACCAGGCCATGGTGGGCATTGACCCAGCCAATTCGGCCAATCCAGATGCTGGCGTACTCATCAGCAAATCGGTCAGCCCATCAGACTCTCGCCGGAATCTTCGTCATTTCACCGGAATTTGGCCAGAGGAGCCATTATCGCTGTTTAATTGGCTAAAAAGCTTGGACTTAGTGTGAATTTGCTCCAAAACTTCTAATTAGGGTGGTTAATTGCCTTAGTAGTTATAAATTGTGGTGATTGGACTTGTTTGATGGTTAATTAGAAGATTAGGGATTATTTAGAGACTTTTATTGAAATAGGGGTGATTTCATAAATTTGGTTATTTATGGGTAAATTGTGAAATTGGAATAGTTAGAGGAGCAATTGGCAAATTGATAATTTTAGTTGAATGGATTATTAGTTATTGAGGACCAAGTTTGTAATTTTGAGGAATTAGAGACAAATTACTAATTTTGATCCAATTGGGGCTAAATTAGGGATTTAGGGATAAATTTATAAATTGGTAGGCTAAGAGAAGAGTTGCTAATTTAATTAGTTAAGGAAATTATACAATTAGTGGATGGTAGAAAAATGGGAAATTCGGAATATTTTGGGAGTGAATATTTATTTTGTTCAATTTTTGCCTAGTTAAGGTTTTTAAGGGCAAATGAGTAATTTTGACGATTTATGGGCAAAATTGTAAATTGGCAAGATTGTGACAAAATTTAGAGTTATTAGATGTGGATCAACATATCAATTAGTGGTAAGAGAATGGATTGTTAAATTTCATAATTAGAGGCAATTATTCAGTTTTTCTTAATTAGAAGCAAATTTGTGATTTTAGGCAAATTGCAATATTTTGGAATAAATTCCAAAAATTGAGTAATTGGCTAAGTGGCTACTAATTAAGGTCTGTAGTTAACCGAATCAAACATTCTGAATTCGATATAGGGACCTGGGTGAATCCCTAATTGGTAGGTCTAGACAGTCGATTTTGGATACTTTGAAAAATAATCTCATATTGCTTATGTCTTAGTTGTGGATGTCTATTTAGTATTACTGATTATTCGATTGATTGTGAATGGTTTATTATTTCCTATTGAATGATGATTGTTTTATAGTTGAACTTGTTTATTTAATTCTCAGAGATGATTATGATTGATATTACGTTAAAGTGTTCTTAGTAATTATTATTGCATCAGTTGAATTGAGGTATTTGGAGAATAATCTAACATGAGGGTTAATGTTTTGACATGATTACGGGCAGTGAGATGCGAGTACTAAATTAATTATTTGGATAGGGACCCTAGTGTGAATATCTACCTAATTGAGAAGTAAGAAGCAAACCCAATAAGTTATCTCATCTTAAAATTATTTGTACAGGTCCTAATATTGTGGCTCCTCCTCGAGAACCAGGTGATGCAGGAGGTGCAGCCAGATGATATTATTTTATTTGAATTATGTTTGATTAGGAGGATTTTGGTTATGAAGAAATTGTTTTTTTTCGAATTATCTTTTAGTTTGTTATTAATAAATAAAGTTGACCTTTTAGATTCAATTTAGAGAATTGATTAGTTTATTGGAATTACTGTAATAATTATAATACCTCAAGATTTGGTCGGGGTTTTATTTAATAAATTGCCGCTGCATTTATTTACGTATTAAATTTATTGAAAGTTAATTTATTTGGCTATCGATAACTCCTAGATTTATCGAATATTTTATCGACCGGTGAGGACCGTCTTCGGGAACTATCATGTGCTCGAGTACAGGGCGTGATAGGCTTCAGATTTCAAAGTCCTCTATATCCCAATGGCAGAGCAATTAATCATCGATCATCGGCCGACGTGGCGCAACTTGAGCGGGCGGTGGAAGCTAGCAGAAGGAGATGTTTTTTCGAATTACTGCGAAAAATTACCAACACTCACATTCAAAAGCTAATCAATCACGTCGTGTTTTTAATTCAACATTGATGATTCGTGAGGACATGGTAATTTTTATTTTTCCATTTGAACATGGTTGGCTTAGGATGTTCATGGCATAACCGACGAGCTGCATATGAGATTCTATCACGCCCCGCACCCGAGCACATGACAGTCCCCGAAGACGCTCCTCACTAGTCAATAATAGTTTCAATAATCCCAGGTGTTATCGATGACAAAAAATTAACCAAAATACAAATTCAAAATATAAAGAAATGCAGCGGAATTTATTAAATAAAACCCCGACCAAATTCTGAGGTATTATAATAATCCCAACAACTCAAATATACTGAATCAAGATCTAGAAAGGATCCACAAAAAGTCAACATTATTTATTAATAACAAACTAAAGGATAATGCGAAAAATAATTTCCTCACAACTAAAAATCTCCTAATCAAATATAAATTAAATCAACTATTATCATCTGGTTGGGCCTCTTGCTTCACCTGATCCTCGAGGAGAAGCTGCAATATTAGGAACTGTATAAATAATTTAAAGATGAGATAACTCATCAAGTTTGCCCCCAACTTCTCAATTAGGTGGATATTCACGCTAAGGTCCCTTTCCAGATAATTAATTTAGTCCTCGCGTCTCACAACCCGTGATTTTGTCAAATCACTAATCTCTAATATTAGATTAATTTTCAAACAATTCAATTTAATTGACACAATATCAATTGCTAAGAAAATCCAACATAAAATCAATATAATAGCACCAAGAAATAAATAAATGAATTCCATTGTGAAACAATCAATATCCACTCACAATTAATAAACCATTCTCAATCACTCGAACATTCCATAATATTAAATAGACATCCACTAATGGGACATAAGAAATTTTGAGATAATTTCTCAAAATATCCAAAATCGACTGCCTGGACCTACTAATTAGGGATTCGCCCGAGTCCCTATATCGAATTTAGAGTGTTCAATTCGATCAACTATGGGTGTCATCACCTTAATTAGTAGCCACTTAACCAATCACACAATTTCTGGAATTTATTCCAAAATATTGCAAATTACCTAAAATTACGTAATTTAACCCTAAATTAAGCAAAACGAAGTAAATACTCGTAATTATCCGAATGTCAATCCAATCCCTCACTAATAATGATTTGATACCATCGTAGCCCACATTTCTCACATTTTTCTCTAAACTGCCTTATTTACACTTTTGCCCTCAAATTTCTAAAATTACATTTTTGCCCCTAAAAACCCTAATCATGCTATAATAGGACAAAATCAATATATCACCCCCAAAATATTCCGGATATCCAATTTTTCTACCATCTGCTAATTTAATAATTTTCGAAACTAATTAAATTGGCGATTATTCTCTCAGTCAACCAAATTTATCAATTTACCCTTAAATCCCTAACTTAGGCTTAATTGGACCAAAATTAGTAAAATGTCCCTAATTTCTCAAAATTACAAACTTACACCTCAATAACCAATAATCCATTAAACTAAACTTAATGACTTGCCAATTAATCCTCTAACTATTCAATTCCACAATTCAACCCCTAACTAATTAAATTTACGAAATCGCCCCTATTTCAATAAAAAATCTCTAAACAAGCGTTAATCTCCAAATTAATCATCAATCAAGTCCAATCCTCACACATTATAACTACTAGGGCAATTGACCACCCTAATTAGGAGTTAGGGAGCAAACTCACCTAATTCCAAGCTTTTTATCATACCAAACGGCGACGACGGCTCTTCCGGAAACAATTCCGGCGACGGCCAGCGAGGGTACTGGCAAGCTGAGTTCACCTCCGGCGAGAAGACCAAGAACTCCAGCGAAGCTAAAGGGCGACGGAACAAGCTAGAGGGTCCAATCCTAAGCCAACTGAGGCTGTGCGTGGTCGGATTCCGAGCAAGGCGAGTCCAACGAGCTAGGGTTTCCTTCTGGCGAGTTGGGTGGATGACCAGAACGAGTTGCTGAGCGGTTGGACTGAAGCTTCGGACAAATGGGGAGTTGGACAAGGAACAACAGGTCTAGTCGTGGCCTGTAGCTGTGGTTTTCGCAGTTGTCGCTGCGGTTTTTCAGCTGTCGTTGTGGTTTCGTGACTCTGTTACTGCGGTTTTCAGTGTTTCACTGCGGTTTTTGGTTCTTTTGCTGCAGTTTGTGGCCCTATAACTGCAATTTCGTGACCTTGTAGCCGTGGTTTTCTTGGATATTGCTACAGTTTCCGATCTATTGCTACGATTTCCAGTTATGGATGCAGATTGTGGCCGAGAGACTGAAACAAGGGAGTTTGTGACTGGTTCGCAGCCGGATCAAGCTAGAACTCCATCCATTCAATGTCCGAGACAAAGCTGGTTGCTCCAAGGCGATGGTGTGGTGAGATCAGACGACGACGAGGACAGGGGAGCTCAGGTTCGCGTTGTTGTTTGGTCAAAACGCATGGGATGTGAGGAAGACGATGGCTAGGGTTTTCTAAAGGAATTCACACGAGGAAGACGGTCGAGTCCGTTGGGGAGAGGAGAACGTGAGGTTGCTAGGTGGGTGGCCGTTGGAGTCAAAGCAGTCTTCTTACGTTGACCGGCATGGGTGGCGGCTAGGGTTTCCCACGCAAGCTCCTACGAAAGAAGATGATGAACAGGGAAAAGGGAAGAGAGATATGGGCTAGGCTGGGCCCACACACGTAAGAAAGAAGAAGATAAGGGAATATGGGGAAAATATAGAAAGAGGAAAATATTTAACTATTTTTCCCAAAAACACCAGAAGATGGGCTTGAAGGATCTAGTGCGATCGCTTAGAGGGGGTGAATAGGTGATTTCAAAATCTTTTGCGGAAGTATATAAAACACAGTGTGTAAAGCGTGATATGTGAGTGATATATGAAGAACATTAAGCACACACATAGAGTTAAGAGAGAAGATCATGACACAAGATTTATAGTGGTTCGGCTTAGCTCAAGCTTACGTCTACTCTCTCGGGTTATAGCCTATCGGCTGAATTCCGCTATGAATCAAAAGAGTTAGAAATCAGTTCTAAGGCTTCATAGAATCTTTGTTATCACAGCAAGTATATGTAACACTATTTTGTTTACAATAAGTGCACAGTAAATGAGCAGCTCTAAACTTATGAGTTAAACTCTCGTCGTTCTTTTGCGCAGCTTGAAATATCTCCCTTAGATACTCCTTCATGTCAATACGACCATTGGCACTTTCCAAAGGAATTCTTCCAATCAACCTGTTGGACAAAATAAGAAATATATCAAGCAATCTTCAGATAATGTTAAGAGTCTATCAATCCTGGTCGCCCATACAATTAGGATCTTGGTTTCTATAAGTGAATACTTGCCACATTTACCCGATCTTCAGAGAATCCAATATGCCAATAATAATATTCATATTCTTGGAAGTAATCAATCTTGTTGATCCATAAATACGATATTTGAAATCCACGAGCATCAAAGTCGTAAGAATCTCCTCTTACTCAACCGTCGTCATAATTCCGTCTTCCTAGATTTTACCAAATTTGTCTTCTAGACGATATGCGTTTGATATCTTCAAATTTTAAAGATCTGACTACCTTTAGATTTTAAAGATCTAAGAACCTTCAGATGTTAAAGATCTTAGAACCTTCAGATTATACAAGTTTGACATCTCTCCAGATGATAAAGATCTTGTCACGATTAAACACTTGACTCCAAGTCAAATCATAGAGTTTTGTCCTTTTGTCGTAGAGTTTTGTTATCTTCAAAATCATCAATAGATCTTCCTCTAACAATCTCCCCATTTTTTATGAGCAAAACGATCGTGCAAATTTTGGATTGTATCTCCTGCAACATAACATTTAATCATCTAAAATCTGCTCTCTATCATCTTCAAAAACACAACAGAGTTTCCTCTAACAATCTCTCCCTTTTTGATGATGACAAAACCTTATGCAGATTTTTTAGATATATTCTGCAACACAAAACGTTAGATAAAAACAATATCTCATAGGCATATATAAAGTATGGTCCTCTCTGTATAACCTGCATCCACAAGATAGAGTTAGTCTTGACAGTTTATAAAACTTCAAATAAACAATATCCCTGTATGTCCCTGTCATTCCAACAAATGATAGAATATTGCAAACATGGCAATCAATCAGCATCACGAATCATTCATTTATTTAACCAGGCAATCATCCATCAAATCACATCAAAACATCCTAAAAATCAACTCAAAGACAGTCAAAGTCAAAATAGGACAAAATCTGCACTTTTTCCCCCCTTTTTGTCATAATCAAAAAGTTTAAGAGAGGGGTAGAACACGAACAAAATGAAGATTGTCCAACGACTGCACTGTTTGCTCCAGCTTCTTGATCGTCTCAGTCCACTGATCAACATCTACTTTCTTTTCAATCTGCTGAGAAAATTCTTGAACCATGGAGTAGAGAGCTTGAATATGCAAATTGATGTGATTATGATATTCTGATAAAGCAACCTCCAGATCAGATTGATGAGACTTTAATCCAATAATGAGTCCAAGCAATTGTTTGAACTCATAAGAATGATTTGGTTGATAAGTGGAAAAGAAAGTACCAACTCCCCATGTCTTGGTGCTATCCAAGTTGCTTTGATCCGTCCAGCTTTGGAAGGTAGACTTTTCAGCTTAACCAAAATCTTTCTTGAGTTATGCGGGGATTAAGTGATGATTGATTTCCCATGACAAGACATGTATTCAGCAGTAATGAGAGTATCATCATCAGAGTTGTCATCAAGAAGGATTAAGGATTCCTCGTCGAAATTGGTGCAAACACAACTGTTTTTCCTTTATTCAAGTTCTTTTCGGATGTAGTTGATGTTGACATAATTCTTGGCTTACTTGATTGAGGAGTATTAGCAAACGTCACTCTCTTTTCAGCAGAACTTGAAGTCTTCCTTGACATAGACATAGTGGCAGTCGCAGACAAAAACTTCGTTTGAACAAGCAAAAAGATGAAAGCTTTTTCAGAAGAGAGAAAATGAGAGAAAACAAAACTACTAGGGTTTGAGAAGAAAGAAGAGCTTTTGAGTGAAGAGGTAGAATCCCAATCTGTTTAAGGAGTGAGGGAGTGTCTTTCGAAATTCAAAAGATAACTGTATTTTTGGAAAATAAAATTTCCAAAACAACGATTCAGCAATCAAGAGATGTATATATCACGCAACGATTCAAAGAGGCAAGTAAATATGCACTAAGTAACGATCATACCTTAACATACTAAAAATAAAGATACATGTCACCTTATGAGCTTGTGTGGCGGGAAATTTCATATCATAAAGTCCTGAGTCATAAGATATCATAGATGAAGGGGTATCAAGACTTGGACCGTCTGAGACGTTTGTAAGATTTGAACGTCGTAAGATCTGAAGCATCGTAAGATCTGAAGTATGTAAGATCTGATGCTTGTAAGATATGAAGCATGTAAGATATGAAGCATGTAAGATCCGAAGTATGTAAGATTTGAAGTATGTACGATCTAAACTTTGTAAGATCTAAATCATGTAAGATCTAAACCATGTAAGATCTGAACCTTAATCAAGAGGAGATAAGATATTCAGCTTGCTCCGAATGAATTCGAAAGAATTCTTATCCAATGCCTTTGTAAAGATTTCTGCAAGCTGATTCTTGGAATCAATGAAGGTGACTTTAACATCCTTTTTCTCTATATGATCCCGTATAAAGTGATGTCAAATTTCAATATATTTTGCTCTACAGTGCAAGATAGGATTCTTAGTTAAATCCATCGCACTGGTGCTATCACACATGATTTCGATACATGACCTTGGAATTTTGAAGTCACGCAGTTGTTGCTTCATCTATAGAATCTGTGAACAGCAACTTCAAAGAGAAACGTATTTTGACTTTACTGTTGAAAGAGCAACAGTATGTTACTTTCTTGACAACCTGAGATAAGTCGTTCTCCTAGCAGCTGACAGGTACCTGAAGTACTCTTTCTGTTTAGCTTACAGCCTGCTAAATCAGCGTTTGAATATCCGAGTAAGGTGAAGTCCCCATCTTTTGGATACCATAATCCAAATTTTGAAGTAGTTGCCACATACTTTATAATTCTCTTCACAGCACTCAGATGTGACTTCTTTGGATTGGATTGATATCTAGCACATAGACACACACTAAACAAAATGTCAGGTCTAGATGCTATTAGATATAAGAGAGATTCGATCATGCTCCTGTAAAGTCTCTGATCAACTCGTTTCCCATTGATGCCTTCATCAAGTTTCAAAGTACTTGACATGGGCGTCTCTGTCTTCTTGCAACTTTCCAAGCCAAATTTTGACACAATCTCCTTGGTAAATGAAAATTCATTCCTTTGATTGTTTGACTTGCAAGCCCAAGAAGAATGTCAATTCTCCCATCATACTCATTTCGAACTCATTCTGCATTGCTTTCAAAAAATTCTTGCAAAGTGTTTCATTTGAGGAACCAAAGGTGATATCATCAATATATATTTGAACTAAAAGAAAATATTTACCCTCAATCTTGACAAACAAGGTTATATCTACCTTGCTTTTCTCAAAACCATTCTCAAGTAAGAATTTACTTAACCTTTCATACCATGTTCTAGGAGCTTGTTTCAGACCATAGAGTGTCTTCTTTAGTTTGTATACATGATCTAGCTTCTTCGAATCTTCAAAACTAGGAGGTTGCTTTCCATATACCTCCTCTTATATGAATCCATTCAAGAATGCACTTTTGACATCCATTTGAAACAACCTGAAATTCTTGTAAGAAGCAAAGGCAAGCAATAATCGAATAGCTTATAACCTTACTAGTAGTGCATAAGTTTCATCATAGTCAATTCCTTCTTGCTGAGAGTATCCTTTTGCAACCAGTCTGGCTTTGTTTCTGACAACTTTGCCTTCTTCATCCAATTTGTTTCTGAACACTCATTTGGCTCCAATGATGGATTTTCCTTTTAGTTTTAGGACTAGCTCTCATACATCATTGATTGTAAATTGTCTAAGCTCATCCTGCATAGCCTCAATCCAGCTTTCATCCAGTAAAGCTTCATCTATACCTTTTGGTTCAACTTCAAACGCAAGTGCTACTGCACTAGATTCTTCATGTCTCTGTGCCCTTGTTCGGACTCCTTCATTAAGATCTCCAATGATAAGTTCAGTTGGATGACTGGACTTATGTCTCCAATTTGAATGAAGAATTCTTCAGGTCTCAGCTGATAGAGTTTCATCTTCTAGTTGTTGAGCTTCCTCATGAGAGAGCACATGGTTGAAAAGTCTTGAGAGTGATTTGAAATATCAAGCTGTGGTTGAAGTAAATGTAGTTGAGTATCTTCATGAAACTTGACATTCATTGATTCTTCCACAGTTTGAGTCCTTTTGTTAAAGACTCTGTAGGTTTTGCTTGTCATGGAGTATCCAAGAAAGATTTATTCATCTGACTTCATATCAAACTTACCAACATTATCATTAGGGTTCTTCAATATAAAACAATTGCAGCCAAAAATATGAAAGTAGGAAACAATAGGTTTCTCATCCTTGTAAATCTCATAAGGCGTCTTTTTAAGTATAAGCTTGAGGTAAACTTTTTTGATGATGTAACAAGCTGTACATATAGCTTCAATCTAGAATTGAGAAGGCATTTAACTCTCTATAGCAGAGTTCTGGTCATCTCTTGCAATGATCTATTCTTCCTTTCCACAGCTCCATTTTGTTCAGGCGTATATGGAGATGAAAACCCATGTTGAATTCTTGTATCATCACAAAACTTGGCAAAATCTTGATTTTCAAATTCTCATCCATGATCAGTATGAATTCGTGAAATAGTATAACCTTTCTCATTTTGAACTTTCTTGGCAAATTTGAAGAAGTAAAAGACAGCATCAGACTTACTTGCCAAGAAATAAACCCAAGTGAACCGAGAATAATCATAAACTATTACCAGACAATAAGTCTTCCCTCCAATACTCTGAGTTTGAGTAGGTCCAAATAAGTCCATGTGAAGCAGCTGTAAGACATGGTTAGTTAATACTTGATTTATCAACTTATAAGAACTTCTTACCTGTTTTCCCAACACATATGATGTGCAAGAGTTGCTCTTTCGAAATGGCAAACTAAGGAGGCCACGAACAATCTTCTTTGAAGAGATCTTGGCAATTTGTTTCATGTTGGCATGTCCAAGTCTTCTATGTCACAGATTTATCTCATCCTAAACATATAACAGACACTGCGAGCTATTTGGGTTTATATCAAGTAGATAGATATTTCCATAATGCTTACCCGAAAAGGATTGTGAAGTTTCCTTACAAGAACCATAGCATATACCTTCTTGAAACTGAATTTTGTAACTAGCATCACACAGTTGACTAATACTGATAAGGTTATAGTTCAAACCTTTCACCAAGAAAACATCTTTGATAATCAGATTCCTAATTTGCACATTTCCACATCCAACTATCTTTCCTTTGCTTTTACCTCCAAAAGACACTTTCCCTCCTTCTGTTTTGACTAGCTTAACAAAGTAGCTCGAATCACCTATCATGTGCCTTGAACATCCACTGTCCAGGTACAATTTTGTTTTGCTCTTGATGGTAACTTGTTAATAAGAAGAATACTCATTTTTTCTTTGGTACCCAGACTTTCTTGGGTCATGTATAGTTAGTATAAGCAAAGTTTGACCAGTTTTTCTTCATTGATCTTCTTAATAAAGGACAATCTCTTTCAAGATGTTCTGAGCAATTGCAGTTGGAGCACTTTAAAGAATTTTTTCCAATGGGTTTTACAAAAACTTTTTCAAAATGATTTTTGTAAACAGCCTTTGAAGGTTTTCGTTCAAGCCTTTCCTTTACCTTTGGAAAATCAATCAAAAGAATAGTTTCAGGAGTCATACCCAAAATAGCTTTATTAAAATAAGGTCTTTGAATTGAAAGAAGTTTATCAAGCTTTTCAGAACCATTTGAAAACTTCTTTGAAAGATTTGAAAAATTTTCTTTTAGACAAACGACTTGCTTCTCAAGAGAATTGGACTTTTCCTTCGTAGCAGCTACTTTTTCGCTGAAGCTTTCAAATTTTTCAGACCAAACATTTTCTTGCTTTTAAAGTCTCATGTTTTCCTTCTTTAGCTCAAAAATTCTTTTCAGAGAAGATTCTAGACTTGAGCATAACTCATCAATGTACTTAGATACTTTAACGGGAATTTGGAAGTTGCTGACCTCATCATCCTAATTTGAGCCTAAATCAGAACTTGCTTCTGAATTCGAAATTGATCATGCCATCAAGCAGATGTTCCCAAAATCATCATCACTATCATCATCACTCTAGGATTCTGCTTTGAGTGCTTTCTTGTATTATTCATTTCTCCCATTGCTTCATTTTAGTAAAGGACAGTTGGATTTAATATGTCCTTTCTGCCTACAGTTGTAACATGTTACTTCATTGTTGGATTCGTTATTCCAAGACTGCCCATTCTGAAAGTTTTGTCTAGGATGTCTTCTTGGGAAATTTTGCTCAGGTTGTATTCTCTGAAAACTTTGAGAGCTAGAATTTCCTAAGTTGAATCTTTTTCCTTTGTTGTTCAATTTCTTGAACTTCTTCATTAGAAGAGCCATCTTTTCATCATCCAATGTCTCATTTGATCCTGCATCAAGAACTTCTTCATTAGATTTTAAGGCTATAGATTTCTTACCATTCAAGTCTGATTGATCATCAGATCTTTCCACTTCATAAGATTGGAGAGTTCTAATCAGCTCATCAACATAGAGAGGTTAAATCCTATGTGTCTCTCTGATAGTGATTTTCACTTGGTCCCATTAACTTGAAAGTCCACAAAGTAACTTATTCACTTTTATCGGTCCAGAAATAATTTGATCTTGATATGTGAGACCATTGACAATCTCTGTGAAGCGACTGAACATATTAGAAATGCTTTCTCTAGGCTTCATTTTGAAGGCTTCGTATTAACCAAGTAGAATGTTGATTCTTGTCTCCTTGACTCAGTCAATTCCTTCAAAAGTGATGTTCAACCTTTCCCATATTTATTTAGCTATTGTACAAGAACAGATACGATTATATTCTGTATGAGACAAAGCACAGTATAATGAATAAATAGCTTTAGCATCAATGTGTTGTCTTCTGATGAATTCAGCTTGATTCATCTCTCTAGCTTCTACAGCATTTTTCTCTGAATTTGATGTTGATTTGAGATTTACTCCTCTTTTAACAACATCCCATTTCAGTGGATCTTTTGATCTAAAAAATACTCTTATTTTATTTTTCCAGATGTTGTAGTCATTTCTATCAAAGTAGGTGCTCTAGCAACATTCTGTCTATCCATCACTCCTGGTACAAACACACTAGACGTAGATCTTTAACTTAGAAGTAAAACATTTCAAACACAAGCATGAAACTCTTATACCAATTGAAGGATCTAGCGATCACCTAGAGAGGGGTGAATATGTGATTTCAAAATCTTTTGTAGAAGTATATAAAATACAGTTTGTGAAGTGTGATATGTGAGTGATATGTGAAGAACAATAAGCACACACAAAGAGTTAAGAGAAAAAATCAGGACACAAGATTTATAGTGGTACGGCTTAGCTCAAGCCCACGTCCATTCTCTCGGGCTAACAGCCTATTGGCTGGATTCCACTATGAATCAAAAGAGTTACAAATCAGTTCTAAGACTTCACAGAGTCTTCTACGCTCACAGCAAGTATATGTAACATTCTTTTGTTTACAATAAGTGCACAATAAATGAGCAGCTCTAAACTTATAAATTAAACTCCCATCGACTTCTCGTCGTTCTTCTGAACAGCTTGAAATATCTCCCTTAAATACTCTTTCATGCCAATACGTCCGTTGGCACTTTCCAAAAGAATTCTTCCAATCAACCCGTTGGACAGAATCAGGAATATATCAAGCAATCTACAGATAGTGTTAAGAGCTGTCAATCCTAGTCACCCATGCAATCAGGATCTTGGTTTCCATAAATGAATACTTGCCACATTTACCCGATCTTCAGAGAATCCAATATGCCAATAATAATATTCATATTCTTGGAAGTAATCAATCTTGCTGATCCATAAAAACGCTGTCTGAAATCCACGAGCATTAGAGTCGTAAGAATATCCTCTTACTCAACCGTCGTCATAATTCCGTCTGATACCTTCAGATGTTAAAGATCTGAGAACCTTCATATTATACAAGTCTGACATCTCTTTAGATGATAAAGATCTAGCCACTTCCAGATGATAAAGATCTGGTCACAATTAAACACTTGACTCCAAGTCAAATCATGGAGTTTTTTCCTTTTGTCATAGAGTTTTGTCATCTTCAAAATCATCGATAGATCTTCCTCTAACAGGGCTGTTACAGATTCGGCCTAATTTAGGAGCCACATCAAACATGATCGACTTATCTAAAATAAGCTAAAGTGGGCACGCGCCACTAAAAATGCTTTAAAAGAGGACGAGCACTGGTTGTCTCAAATCGGGGATAAGGTTTCCTTTTTCCTATGTACCAAAAGAGGAATGGAGTGAGCAATGTGCTCGTAGGGGTGTCGAGGACAATCCATCTATTTCTTAAGTTTTTGGGGCAAGTTTGTTGCTAGGGAAAAACCCAACGCGATATTCACATTGGAGCCGTGAAAGCTTGCTTTAGATTAACATAGACCGTTCGGTGTTGTTCATAGGCTATGGTCCTTCAAAATAAAATGAAGAAATAAAGAAGATGAAGATTGGAGGAGAAGAATTAGTAATCAATTGGCGGATGTCCTGAATTCTATTATGATGCACTCTCGCACCATAGCCGAGGCAAAGGATCAATCGAATTTTTGGCTCATAATCTATAAGTCGCGTAATCACCATTGCGTGAAAAGCTAGTCCAAATTATGGTTATCAGGACGGGCCAAAAGTTCGAACTTCGGTCATTGTTCTTATAGGATATGATCATAAAATAGCCAGTTGCTGTCATCCTGAATAATATTAAAGGAAAAAACTGAAAAAACAAATTAATGTAACGAGCGAATTTAAGGTAAGTATCCAACCTCCAGCTGGTGTGGGGCATGTCTTAAATTCCATTCTAATGCACACTCCTCGTACCACTGCCCTAGCAATAATAGCAATAGCAAACCAATGGTCTTGCTTCGTCCTCCACATACTTTTAACCTCAAACTCTCGAGGAAGCTCGTCTCGCATTCTTGAAGCCTGATGCTCAACAGAGGCGACATTGATTCCACTTGGGGCAACATGGCAAATGTCTGCACATCCTCTGACCAGTCTTCCTTTTTTCTTGTTTGCAGTAGCGAGTTCTAAGAATTAATTATGGTTTGATGCAAAGGATTTGGATGTTTAGGGCCTGTTTGGCAAATTTCATTTTTGTTCCCCAAAACAAAATTTTATGTTCTTTTGTTTCAGGAAACAAACAAAGAAAAAAAACACGTTTGTTTACACTTTTGTTCCCAAGAATCATTTGGAGCAGAAATAAGAAGTAGAAAAAACTTGTTTCTTGTTCTTGGAACCCTTTTAGAAGCACTTTTTTATTTTTCTTCTGTTCCTCTCTCTTGTCACGGCCACCTTCGATGGTCGATGGCGGGGAGGTGGGCAGCGGTCAATTGTTCGTGAGCAAGAAGAAAAAATGAAAAGAACAAAAAATTTGTGAATCATACCAAACACATTTCCATTCTTTTTCTATTCAAAGAACATTTTTTTACCAAACGCCTATCTTATTCTAAATAGTTCCAGTGAGTAGAACTAAAACAGAAATGTTTCTTATAAAAAGTTGTTCCCCAGAACAGAAACTTACCAAACGCACCCCTAGTATCTCGATTGGTCTAGTCGAGAATGGGGCTTGATGGAAGAACGACCCCTTTATATTTGGGTTTGGTCTCGGCCCAATCCATTTTATTTTCGGGTTTGGTTATGTAACGACCCGTTTTTGGTTTATTCAAGACCCAATATTTGGAATTTCGAACTTATGTTCGTGGCCCGTTGGCCCCGGGAATCCTATAGATGAAAGTGTGAAAATTTATTTCGGGCGGTCCTCAAACTTTTGGAAAACTGTAATTTGGTCCCTGGAGTCAAAGGTTAATGTGGTTCCCTTCCTTTTTGTGCATTGACTGGTCCAACTAATTCAACCGACCCGACCGAACCATTTTCCCTGCAGGTTTTCTCTAGTTCACTGCAGTTTTTGAGCTATTACTACGTTTTGGATGGTCCAAGGAGAAGCTGCCATCTCCAACTTGCCGCCCAACCATCCACCAATGGAATTTCATACAATTGGTGACGATTCTCGCTAACCCACTGCCACCCACGGCCACTACTCGCTAGCCAACACATTACCGCACTTGGCCCACCCTTCGCTCCGCCTCTACCTCATCGTTGAGTCGTCGAAATCCCACCGTCTCTCACTCGGGTCGCCCTAGAGCTCTGTCTCGTGGGTAGGGAGAGAAAAATATCAAATTGAGTAGACTCGGTCACACCCAAGTGAAAATGAAGGACATCCCCATATTTCTTGAACACCCTCAAGCCCTTACTAGCATCGACCTTTGTTGTGAAGCTTTGTTACTCAGTTGCTATTTGTGATCACTACTTGCAAATTAGAAGCTTTTAGCCATGACCACCATTCATGAGCTTCCCCTGAACACAATCCCATTAGTCATTACTATTAAAATTTCTTCGTTTGGGCGAATTTGGCCCCGAAATGCTGCTGCCTCTTCTGAAACCCAGAAATCCGACCAGCGTTTTCAACGAGCCACCCACCACCGTCTTGACCACTTCATCCACTTCTACCTGTCAAGAAATCTCCGCAAGGATCCTCTGAACAAAGCCTAGCCACTCGCTGCGGTTGAAGTTGCACTAGCAGCCTGAATTTGGCCTTGACCCAATTGATGCTCGCTGGATCCAATTCCCCATTCTTCTAGCCGTGAGTCCACAGCTCACTCTCGACAACCTCCGACGCCTATCCACCAACCACACGTCCTTGGATCTCCCATGACCACCCTTAACGCCTCTACCTTCCGTAGCCACTATGTAGAATAGCCACGACCCGGCCAGCCACCAACAACAACATTCCTAGCTACCCTAGGTTCTAGTCAATGGCGTTGACCACCGTCGCCACTAGCTCCTCCGTGATGTGCTAGACCTCCAAGGACCCGGTGCCACAAGTTGTGCGACTTTTCGTGGGCGTGAAGTCGACCGTCGCCGCTAATCGAGGAGAACGCTTGGACCTTAAGAGAGCTTACCTTTTAATCATCGATTAAGAGGGTTATTTACCTTTTAATCATCGGTAGCTAATTATAAGTTGTTTGGGCTAATTTGGTGATTATTTGAATAGCATGGGCAATTTGATAATTGGGTTAATGAGGGGTATTTTGATAATCTGACTATTTAGGGGCAATTTGGTCATTTAATTTGGATAGGAGTTTGTCGACCAAATGGCAATGGTGATGGCACCCCTTAAAATATCAAAAGGTGGATTACAATTCGAAATAAGGATCAAGGAATGCCTAGGCGGTTGACTAGTTAGAATTTCCAGAGAGTCGATTTATATTTAATGTAGGTTTGTTTGATTTAATTGCTGATTATATTTGGATTGCGCATTTTATTGGTTATTGATTGGTATTTGTGATTTAATTGTGACTGATACCTGATTAAGCTGCTTGTGATTGATTGGATGACTGGAGTTGGTATCAATTGTGGATTGGCGAGCTATTGGACGAGGAATCGAGGAAATGATAGCATCGATGTGAGAAATTAGGAATTGATCGAGCCTGGAGGCCCGTGTAATCTCACGTGTGTCAAGAGGGTTAGCTTACCTACGTTGATAGTAATGGCTAGCATCCTGAGTGACCAGTGGAACCCCTATTACTAAGCTCGTGTGAGGATTAGTGGGACCAAATAGGGACCCTAGACTAAATGTCATCTTAAAAGGGAATTAGGGTGTATATTCACTGAGATTTTATCTCATTTGTTGTTTAACCCTTTGTTATAGATTCTAACAATGGAGTTCCTCCTTAGTGCCCGGTGAGGACGGCGGTGCCCACTAACGATGGGTGGTTGGTTGATATGGTTGTATCCGAGTATGGATACTTTTGAGAGACACGAGACTACTCATGACCCATAATTATATGGGTTTGACCTCTTCGTGGGTCTTTTGTAAACATTGATCCTGTTTATTTGAGTTGAGGAGTTTTTCAAATAGCCCAATTTTTGTCAAGGATTGATTTATTGCTTTTACTATGTTTATTTATTTATTATTGATTGGGTTAGCGACAAGCCTTGAGAACGTCGCGATTTTAAGTAACTGGTGAGGAACATCTTTGAGGACTATTGCGCACTTAGATTGGGGGCATGACAAGTTACAAGCTAATCAATCTAGTGTTCCCTTGCATCGTTCTTGTGGCCTTAAGACCTAGTCACAAGTCAACCTTTCCCACAACCTCTAGAGTTTCTAGAGATAGAAACCTTTTAGAGAAAGAGAAGCCATGAATTGTATTGTAATTGCTTGTTACTGAAAAGTATGAACCACACCATCAACATAAATTTCTTACTCACGTGCTTGTCAAAGATGATAATAAAAATAATATTTGTTACAAATGTCATTTATGTATCATTCTGAATGGAGGTCTACAAGGGTAGTTTAAAGGGGAAGAGGAAGTGATAAATGAGAGCCCATGTCTCCTTGATCTTTCTATGCTTCATATTGAAACTTCAATTATACTCTTCAATCAAGCTACTATAAAAAAGAAATGAGAGTAGAACTTTCTTTTTGTGACAAGATTAAATCCTGCATAAAATAAATTTTTTTAACCAAAATCTGTTTTGAAAGAAATGTTCATGGTTCCTCCTTTAAGTAGGGTACAATGTCTAGGAGACACTTAAGGCATAGCATTAGTTGTAGGTAAGTTTTAGAGTAGATGATTGCAAATTAATTATTAATAAAAGGGATTAGGATGTTAAAAGTGTTGTAACTTTTGCATGGCTTTCACTTGAGCATAATTTTTTTTATCACTTGAGTGCTAAAACTTCTACAAATTGATTACTTGAATGTCATAAGTTTCAATCAATAGCTTAAGTGCTAAAATTTATTAAAAACATTCACCTAAGCATAAAAAACCTGACATGATATAGCACTTGTGATGAAGGTTTTAAAAAGTTATGGCATTCAAATGATTAAATGAAAAGTTTCATGACCCTTAAATGATTGACTTACATAAGTTATGTCGTGTACCAATTTTCTCTGAATTTCTATGATTCTGTGATTGGCCAGCCGACATCTTTCCATATTCAATTTTTTAGATCTCTTTCCATGAAGAAACCCTAACAATGAACTTCATTGTCATACTAGATGTTCAGGAAATAGAGAGTAAAACCCCAAAGAGAAATCGAGACACAATATTTTTTTTAGGTTCAATCTTAAATTATGGTTGCATCTAGTAGACAATTCTACTACGATTATCACCTTCCGCCTTTTGTTACAACTCCTAGTTATGAGAGAGATAAAATATATCATGGGCCGAAGCTTCTAATATAATATAGATTCAAACTATAAAAGTCTTTTGACAAGTTAAGGGAGCTGCTTCATAGCCCTCGTTAGGGTGCCGCTAGCCATCCCACCCACTTAATGAGGAGCAAGACTCTCCTACCTTTATATTGCTGGAGAGTATGAACCACACCTCAACATAATCTTCTTATTTGCGAGCTTGTTAGAAATGATCATAAGAAATGAAAGTGAGAAGGGAGATTCCTTGTCTCCTTTATCTTTATGTGATTATGATTAAAAGTTGAACTCTATTCCTTAATCAAACTGCTATCAAAAGACAGTTAGAGTAAAATGTTATACATTTATACTCAAGGTAATAGCATCTTTGCTTTCATAAAGGGTCATTTGATGTTGACAGTGAATTTTTTTGGGGAACAAATCTTTATGCTATGTTTAAAGATAGAATATATCTTACACTAGACTCTATTCAAAAAGAAAAATTCCATTCTTCTTCCTTTAAGTAGGGCACAATGCTTGGGCGATGCTCCTTACCCAAAAAAAAAGCTTGGGAGATGCTTAGGCTTGGTATTAATTTCAAGTAAGTATTAAAGTATATGATTGTAAATCGATTACTAATAAGAGGGATAGTAATGCCAAAAAATGTCATCACTTTAGTATGATGCTCACTTGAGTATTATAACTTTTTTCAATCACTTGAATGTCAAAACTAGTAAAGAAAATATTCACTTAAATGTCACAACTATAAAAATGGCACTCAAGTCAGTGACAAATATAAATTGAGCAAATCCTTCACCAATTTCTCTGGAAAGGAACAGACCTTGGGATAGGCAGGGCTAAGGTGGCTTGGACGAAAGTATGTCTTCCTAAGGGAGAAGGAGGCTTGGGTATCCGAAGGCTTAAAGAGAGCAATAAAGCTCTAATGACAAAACACATTTGGATCCTCTTTACAGATAGAGAATCTTTATAGTGTAAATGGATCCACTCCACTTTCCTTAAGAAGAGGAGTTTTTGGACATTGAAGAGGCCGAGGTTTTGCTCATGGTCTTGGAAGAAAATTTTGGATCTTCGTCAAGAAGTGCGTTACTTATTTGAGTGGCGAATTGGAGATGGCAAGTCTGTGTCTCTATGGTTTGATTCTTGGCACACAAGGGGCCTTTTACATCTTCTTTTCTTGGATAGAGACATATACCGCTCTGGTCTCCCTAGAGAAGCTTTAGTGACAGATTTAAGGCCGATTGAGAATCAATACTATGACATCGTGGGAGGAGCCCCTTCCCACCCTACAGGACTACCCGGATCGCTTTAGGTGGCTGGGTCATTCCTTAGGTATGTTCTCTGTGGGCTCAGCATGGCATATTTTTCGGCCAACGAATCATATTGTATATTGGCACTCATTCATATGGGATAGTGCTATCATTCCATGTCACCAATTCCACCTGTGGTTGATGACCTGCAACAGGCTACCCACTTAAGTATTATTGATATCATGTCGAAGAATCTTAGGTGCCAAATGTATTTTTTGTAACCATAGACCAGACTCGGTTGATCATTTATATTTTGGATGCCAAATTACTGGTGAACTGGCGTTGTTTTGGGCTGCTAAATGCAACCTTGCGTGGCAAAATAGACCATGGATGGAAACAATTAACTGGGCAGTTAGATGCATCTCCGGGAACTGCTTTCACCAAAGTCTCTCTCGATTTGCATTAGGGGCCCTTTGCCATTTGATAAGGAAAACTAGGAACAACGCTATTTTCCACAATCAGGAGTTTTTTGTGCCGGCTATGAAGTTGCAACTTCAAAAGATTGTCAGAGATAAGGCCTTGATCTTTAAACAAGTGGCGGAAAACTCCAAGAACAGACGTATGCAACGTAGGTGGGGGTTGGACCCTTCTATTTTTGCAATTGAGGGCCGATCTACGTAGGTGTATTTAATTGGCCGTATGTTTTTCGGCCTCGTTTGCTTTATTTTAAAGTACTAACTCAAGCGCCATTTCACTCTTAATTGACATTGTTTAATGTCATCATGAGTGCGAGTTTTGTGGTGCTGGGTTCTTTCCTTTATTGTATAATCCATTTGGCAAAGTAATACAAATTCTTACATTTACCAAAATATATATATAAGTTTTATCTTGAAACCTTTCCATACAAATTCTCTACTTCAATCCATGATTGACTAGCGAATGTCTTCCCAAGATTTGATTTTTCAGATCTCTTTAATCAAGAAACCCTAACACCAAACCTCATTGCGATACCATATGGTAGGATTCGATGCACAGACACAAAGGAATAGTGAGTAAAAGTGCTGAATAGATGTCTAGAAGATAGTTCAAGGGAAAATTGAAGTGAAAAAGGAGACTCCTTATTTCATTATTTTTCAGTACTTCTATTTCATTATTTAGTTTGGATAAAAGTTTTTCGGCCAAATGGTAGTGGTTATGGCACCCCGTAGAATATCAAATGGTTGATTGCAATTCAAAATATGGATCAGGGAGTGCCTAGGCAGTTCACTAGTTAGAATTTCCTTAGAGTCGATTTATATTTAATTTAGGTTGGTTTGATTTAATTGCTGATTATATTTGGATTGTGCATTTTATTGGTTATTGATTGGTATTTGTGATTTAATTTTGATTGATACTTAATTGAGCTGCTTTTGATTCATTGGATGAGTAGAGTTGGTATTGAGTGTGGATTGGTGAGCTACTAGATGAGGAATCAAGGAAATGACGACATTGATGTGAGAAATTAAGGGTTGATCGGGCCTGGAGGCCCGTGTAGTCTTACGTGTGTCAAGAGGATTAGCTTACCTACGTTGATAGTAATGGCTAGTACCTTGACTGACAAGTGGAACCCTATTACTAAGCTCATGTGAAGGTTAGTGGGACCAAATAGGGACCCTAGACTAAGTGTCATCTTAATTGGGAATTATGGTGTATACTCACTGAAATTTTATCAAATTTGTTGTTTAACCATTTTTTACAAGTTCTGACAATGGAGTTCCTCCTCAAGTGTCTGGTGAGGATGGAGGTGCCCACTAACAATAGGTGGTTGGTTGATAACATCGTATCCGAGTATGGATACTTTTGAGAGACATGAGACTACTCATGACCCATAATTATATGGGTTTGATCTCTTCGTGGGTCTTTTGTAAACATTGATCCTGTTTATTTGAGTTGAGGAGTTTTTCAAATGGCCCGATTTTTGTCAGGGATTGATTTATTGCTTTTACTATGCTTATTTATTTATTATTGATTGGGTTAGCGACGAGCCCTGAAAACGTCGCGATTTTAAGTAACCGATGAGGAACATCTTTGAGGACTGTTGCTCACTCAGATGGAGGCGTGATAGGTTACGAGCTAATCAATCTAGTGTTCCCTTGCATCGCTCTTGCGGCCTTAAGACCTAGTCACAAGTCAACCTTTCCCACAACCTCTAGAGTTTCTAGAGAGAGAAACCTTTTAGAGAAAGAGAAGCTATGAATTGTATTATAATTGCTTGTTGTTGAAAAGTATGAACCACACCATCAACATAAATTGCTTACTCACGTGCTTGTCAAAGATGATAATAAAAATAATATGCGTTACCAATGTCGGTTATGTATCATTCTGAATGGAGGTCTACAAGGGTAGTTTAAAGGGGAAGAGGAAGTGAGAAATGAGAGCCCATGACTCCTTGATCTTTCTATGTTTCATATTGAAACTTCAATTGCACTCTTCAATCAAGCTACTATAAAAAAGAAATGAGAGTAAAATGTTATGCATTTCTATTCTAGGCAATAACACATTTTCTTCTATCAAGGGTTTAGTTGATTCTAAGAGGAGAACTTTCTTTTTTGTGACAAGACTAAATCCTATATAAACTGAATTTTTTTAACCAAAATCTATTTCAAAAGAAATGTTCATTTCTCCTCCTTTAAGTAGGGTACAATGTCTAGGAGACACTTAAGGCATAGCATTAGTTGTAGGTAAGTTTTAGAGTAGATGATTGCAAATTAATTATTAATAAAAGGTATTAGGATGTTAAAAGTGCTGTAACTTTTGCATGACTTTCACTTGAGCATAATTTTTTTTATCACTTGAGTGCTAAAACTTCTATAAATTGATTACTTGAATGTCATAAGTTTCAGTCGATAGCTCAAGTGCAAAAATTTATTAAAAACATTTACCTAAGCATAAAAAACATGACATGATATAGCACTTGTGATGAATGTTTTAAAAAGTTATGGCATTCAAATAATTAAATGAAAAGTTTCATGACCCTCAAATGATTAACTTACATAAGTTATGTCGTGTACCAATTTTCTCTGAATTTCTATAATTCTATGATTGGGTAGCCGACATCTTTCCATATTCAATTTTTCAGATCTCTTTCCATGAAGAAACCCTAATAGTGAACCTCATTGCCATACCAGATGTTTAGGAAATAGAGAGTAAAACCCCAAAGAGAAATCGAGACACAATATTTTTTTTAGGTTCAATCTTAAATTAGGGTTGCATCCAGCAGATAATTCTACTATAATTAACACCTTCCGCCTTTTGTTACAACTCCTAGTTATGAGAGAGATAAAATATATCATGGGCCCAAGCTAGTAATATAATATAGATTCAAACTATAAAAGTCTTTTGACAAGTTAAGGGAGCTGCTTCATAGCCCTCGTTATGTTGCCGCTAGCCATCCCACCCACTCGATGAGGAGCGACACTCTCGTACCATCCTATTGCTGGAGAGTATGAGCCACACCTCAACATAATCTTCTTATTTGCGAGCTTGTTAGAAACGATCATAGGAAATGAAAGTGAGAAGGGAGATTCCTTGTCTCCTTTATCTTTATGTGATTATGATTAAAACTTGAACTCTATTCCTCAATCAAATTGCTATCAAAAGAAAGTAAGAGTAAAATGTTATACATTTATACTCAAGGTTATAGCATCTTTGCTTTCATAAAGGGTTAGTTGATGCTGACAGTGAATTTTTTTTGGGGACAAATCTTTATGCTATGTTTAAAGATAAAATATATCTTACACATAACATTTTTGGAACTAGACTTTATTCGAAACGAAAAATTCTATTCTTCTTCCTTTAAGTATGGCACAATGCTTGGGAGATGCTCCTTACCAAAAAAAAAAAGCTTGGGAGATGCTTAGGCATGGCATTAATTTCAAGTAAGTTTTAAAGTAGATGATTGTAAATCAATTACTAATAAGAGGGATAGTAATGCCAAAAAATGCCATCACTTTAGTACGACGCTCACTTGAGTATTATAACTTTTTTCTATCAATTGAATGTCAAAACTAGTAAAGAAAATATTCACTTAAATGTCACAACTATAAATGGCACTCAAGTGAGCGATAAATATAGGCTTTATCTTGAATTTCTCTAGTTCATTCCGTGATTGACTAGCCAACATCTTCCTAAGATTTGATTTTTCGGAACTCTTTTAATCAAGAAACCCTAACACGAAACCTCATCGCGATACCAGATGGTAGGATTCGGTGCACAGACACAAAGGAAGAGAGAGTAAAAGTGCTGAATAGAGGTCTAAAAGATAGTTCAAGGGAAAATTGAAGTGATAAATGAGAGTCCTTATTTCATTATTTTTCAGTACTTCTATTTGAAACTTAAACTACATTCCTCAATCAAATTGCTATAAGAAAAAAACCAGAGTTAAATGTTAAGTATCTATTCTCCAAGTAATAACATTTTCACTTTTATGGAGGGTTCTATTGATGCTGAGAGCCACCTAACCGCAGATAGCTATGTTAGTTGAGAGTCTCTTCCTCATCGCTAAGGTCAAGAGTTCGAAACCCGCAGTTACTAGCCTTGTATATGGGGAGCCATGGTATTGGGGTCCCGTGCTAGTCTCTCCCGAGGTATAGAGGCTCGGCCCTCCGTCCGGGCACAGGGGGCCCGTGGTAAAGTCCTTGGTTATAAATAAATTGATGCTGATAGCCAAATATTATTTTTTGTGACAAATATCTATGCTATGTCTAAAGATAGAATAAATCCTCCACACTGACTTTTTTTTAACTACATTGTATTTAGAAAGAAATGTTTAATTCTTCCTCCTTTAAGTAGAGTATAGTGCTCGAGCTATGCTTAGGCATGTTAGTAATTTTAGGCAAGCTTTAAAGTGAATGATTAAGAATTAATTACTAATAAGAGGAGTAAGATTGCCACAAATGCCATAACTTTCATATGACACTCACTTGAGTGTTATAAATTTTTTTGATCTCTTGAATGGTAGTGCCAAATTTTGTTTAAGAACATTCACTTAAATATTGGAAATCCAATGTAGCATAGCACTAGTGCTAAATGTTTTAAAAAGTTATAGCACTTAAAGTGATTGAATGAAAAGTTATATGATGCTCAAGGGACAGGAAAAAAAATTATGGTACTCAAATGACTGACACACGTAAGTTATGTCTCAAAAACCTTGTCTCTGAACTTCTTTACTTTAACTCGTGATTGACTAGTGGACATTTTCCCGAAATTCAATTTTTTGGATCTCTCCTCATCGAGAAACCTTAACATTCAACCTCAATGTGACACTAGTAAGATTCAACATATACACAAGAAATAGAAAGAAAAAATAAAAAATAAAAATCAAGACAGAAGGTTTTTATCTAGGTTTATCCTTAAATTAGAGTGGCATCTAATAGAGGATTCCATTATACTTAACACCTCACATCTCTCTTTTATGAATCTCAATTATAAGAGAAAGATAATACATATACTTAATTGTTATTCATGAGGTTAAGTTACTAATTAATATGAGTTTAAACTATAAAAGCCCTATGATGGCTTTAGGGAGCTGCATTCACAACCCTTGTTGGGGTGCCCCCTCTGGTCCTACTCACTCACTAAGGAGCGGAATCCCCGTGTCTTTTCATTGTTGGGGAGTATGAGCCACACCATAACATAAACTTCTTACTCACGAGCTCGTTAGAGACAAACATAAGAAGAATATGGGCTACAAATGTTGATTTTATATCATTTTAAATGGAGGTCAAGAAGGATAATTCAAAGAGAAAAAGGAAGTGAGAAAGGATACTTCTTATCTTATTTATCTTTCTGTGATTCTGATTGAAATTTGAACTGTACTCCTCAATCAAGTTATGATTTAAAGGATAGTATGCAATTTTGTTCTAAGCAATAGCATCTTCACTTTTATGAAGGGTTTAGTTGATGCTAAAAGCGGAATTTTCTTTTTTGTTACAAATGTATATGCTTTGTCTAAAGGCATAATAAATCCTGCATAAATTAATTTTTTTACACCGCGCTTTATATGGAAAGAAATGTTTCATTCTTCCTCTTTTAAGTAAGGTATAGTGCCTAAGAGACACTCTTTTAAGTAAGGTATAGTGCCTAGGAGACACTTAGGCATGGCATTAGTTTCAAGTAAGCTTTAAAGTAGATAATTGTAAATTAATTACTAATAAATGAGATAAAAACACTATAAGTACCATAACTTTTGTAAGACGCTCACTTAAGTTATGACACGAGACTAAGTGACCAGCAAATGCTATAACTCGAAACCCTTTTCTCTAAACTTATTACTTTAGTCCACGATTAACTAGCCGACATCTTCATAAGAATTGATTTTTCCAGATCTTTCTTCATCAAAAAACCCTAACCTCAAAACTCAAACTCGTAAAAGTTTTGTACGGCCCTTACTTGAGAGTCATAATTTTTTTCGACCACTTGAGTGAAAAACTTCTAAAAAATGATCACTTTCATGTCATAGCTTTCAATTGATCGCTTAGGACATGCATGATGACCATTCTATTTCTGGCCAGATCTATTTTCTATTCCCAAGAACAAGTTTAGAGTAGAAACTTGTTTGGTAAAATAGTTTCATTTTTCTATTCTTGGAATAAATTTTTAAACCAGTAATTGGTTTGAAAAATATATAGGAAGTAAAAGTTTCTACTTCTTTATGTTTAAAATAAAAATAGAAATAATTTTTTTTCTTTTTGCTTGCCCTTGTCGCGGCCTCGACCTACTGCCAATTGCCGCTACCTACCGCCTACTATCGATCATTGACGGGTTGGCAGTCAGTCAATTATTGGAATAAAAATCAAGAAGATCTACCAAACGAATTTCTATTTTAGGAACATAAATTTTTATTCTTATCAAACGTACTTTTTATTAGAAGTTCATCTAGGGAATGACAGAAAAATCTATTTTAGGCTAGAAATTATATTCAGAAAAATAATGCTTATCATTCGTATTATTAAGTGTTGAAAGTTTGACATGACAAAGCATTTTTTATGAAAATTTTTAAAAAGTTAATGATACCTGAGTAATTGAAAAAAATTATGATACTCAAGTGAGTGTTTACAAATTATGACACTCAAGTGTTCCAAAGAAAAGTTATGGCGCTCACTAAAGTTAGGGCTCTTGTGGTGTTCTTATTTCTTAATAAAGAATTAGAATATTGCAGGTTTGTAGTGCAAACGGTCCATTTGCATTGTACGAATAAAATAAGACTATAATGTATCTTCTTATGAACGAGAATCCACACTTTCTGCAAGTCCTTCGAACCTATGTATTCGCAGGTCAATACCTCGGGAGAAACTGGCCCAGTAACCTACCGCCAGGGTCCCCCACTTAAATCATGGAACCATACATAGGAATCGAACCTTGAACTCAATTGTGGGAAAGGAACGTCTCCACTAGCACAGCCATACGTGGCTAGGTCCAGTAATGTATTAGTTACTTAAATGTAATAATAGCAATTTAGGAACATTTCATAAGATAGATAGGAATTGAACAGGCTGCCCCATTGAATCAAGCACATATGTCATGTTTTTCACCACCCAACATCATTTGGTTGAGAAATCATACGCGGCAATAGCAAGTCATATTATTTATCACAGATTCAACTACCTTTTCTAGTACCAAAATCCATGGAATGAATAATATGTTCAACTTGGTTATCTTCAAGGATCCACAAAATATTCAAGTTTATTAACACTAATACTTGATTTCATGAGGGGCTCATTGTAAACTTTATGGTAATTGATTTATCAAATTTTACCCTACGTCTTATATATCAATAAAGAGAGAAAATTCACCTCACATAATAGTTGAATTCCCTTGCAGCCATAGGCAGAGGGCATTCAACATTAAAAGCTGAATCTTTTCCCTCAAAATGTGCGACATTAAAAACTTGGAATACTCACAATCTGAAATTTACACCACTAGAAGAATGGATTTTTTAAAGCAATTTTTTGTAAATTAGCCAACTAGGTCCCCCTACTGTCAAGTATTGACTACCATCTAACTTGGTTGCAAAGCAACGCCTAAGGACAAATTAGAAAATAAAACAATTTCCTAGAAATGAGTTTATGAGTAGAAGAGTTTCTTACAAGATCAAAGATGGACAAGCTCACTTATCCATTTTTTTCTTTTTCATTCTTTTCCATTGGCTTCCACCTCTATATTTGCATTTCTGAGCTGATAATATACATTACCCTATTATATCACAAGGATACATCGTCCGACAAAGGCAAATGAGCCATTGTTAGTAATTAAAGCAAATCGAAGATATTGATGCAAAGTTTATAGACCAAGTTACTGATAAAGGAGTTATCAATTCAGTGGGAAAGTAATAGATTTTGTGGTTAATGTTGATTTACAAAATTTGATGTTGAAAACTATTCAGCTCCCATTTATTGCTACACGAGATGAGAGGAGTCTTTATGTGGTGTTATTTTTAAGCGTCTGCTTATATATCTATACTATATTTAATCTATTTTCGATTCCTAAGAATTTATTCCCTTAGAATGCTAGATATATTTACGAGCCAATTAAGAATACGAGTAAGAATAATTTAACAAGCCCATATATCGGCAAGCTTGATTATCATTTTTTTAATAATGTGAAAGGAGTGAACTATAAAAAGTCTATAATCCCAATCTCTTCCTTAAGTTGTGCATGTTATGAATTTTTCAGTTTCAAATTATCACGTCAGCCTTTATGATCAACTGTTGGATATACTATGACATCCTGAATTTCAACACCACTCAAAGATAATATTTTGCAAAATAAGTATAAGTTGAATGAATGAGAAGTTGAATGTGACTTGAGATGGATGGGTGCAAATTCATATGTATGAGGGGCTGCTGCATTGTAGCCTTCATACTTGGTTTATTGGATAAGATTGGGAAGGGAAATTGCTATTGGATGATAGTTGATGACTCTTGAGGCAAGTACTCAAGTGTTTTAGATATTTTAGTTTGACTTTCAAGACCTTTTCATATCCCATTTACAACTGAATGTGGGATATCACTGCTGGTTCTACTTCAGCCTCTCTTAGATATTTTCAATTCTTAGACCTCCATTAATCCAGCTGAGATACGTTTGCTCTCAAACCAGCAACTCAAGAATCAACACACAAGGCATTTTCAGCATCATCTGAGTCTCTTTTGAAGTTGAAGTAAACTCAAGTTTTAGTCATCTTCGCACCACCATCGACGTGGACTTGTTGGTTTGCTGATTAGGTGAGTCAGCCTCCAAACCTTTCTCAGGTTGCGATTATACTTAGAGGATTAGATGAGTGTTGACTAGCATGATAAGATGAGTGATAGATTGGATTAGCAAAAGTGATAGTGGTTTAGTTCAAAACAGAGGATTTCTTTGGAATATGTTTACTGAACTGTTGTTATTTACTGATTTTGTGGATCGAGGTGTGATAAGATTATGAAGTTGGTTCCTTCATGAAAAGTGTTTTAAACATCTTTCGCTATGACATATATTTTATCCAAAATTTTATGGATTTAAAATGGATTTATGTCATCTTCATTTTGAACAAAATAGAACTTTTGTTTCTGCTGGAACTTGTGACTTTTGATATTCTATGGATTTTTATCTACTCTTAGAGTTCGAATTTGAAAAGAATTACTTCACAAAAGTTGTTTGTTACATCGTCTACTATAACATAATCAAATTTCAGACCAAACGGATGAGTTTTGTATTGTAAACCAAACTGGTTTTGAAGAACATGATTTCTGAAAATTGATGCAAATTTTTGTAACAGATTGAGCAATTTACTGCTCTTTATACAGAAGGATTTGAGCAAGGTGTCTTCATGAAAAATGTTTCTTTATGTGTTCTTTATGACATATTGAAATTTGAAGATTTTACGAACTCGTTTGATTATGTTTATGGGTTTAGACGTGGAGACACGCAAGTGACTTGGTTTTGCCAGTTATGGTGGTTTTACATTTAGCTGAGTTGGTACGGTATGGGACGTGTGCAGCAAGGCCAGATGATTGACCTCCTTAATATTGGCTGGATAGAGTGTGATTCTATGATAACTGGTGTATGTTGTGGTGAGAATGGCATACGGACTCGGGAGAAGGATGGCGATACGTAACGCCTCTACCCTTGTTTTACATATGGGCTCGGGAGAGGGACGGCAATACGTAACACCTCTACCCCTGCATTGCATACTGACTCGGGAGAGGGACAGCGATACGTAACGCCTCTGCCCTTGTAGTACATTTTGATTTAGAAGAGGGGCGGCGATACATAACGCCTCTATCCTTACAACTTGGGAGAGGGATAGTGATATGTAACGCCTCTGCCCTTGCGTTGAGAAACATCTGAACAACTGATTGAACTTTTTTATGATGAACCTTATTATGGGACTGAATTGTGTGACATGGTATGTGACGTGTTATAACGATTTGGCCTTATAATCATAACCTTTGTGATGATATGATGATTGATGTGAGGTGATTCGGTTGTTAAAGATGTTTATCGTATGCTTATATGCATGAACTATGGAGTTTGAACGTCTTTAAATCTTACATCATCCAGACATTACATCGTTCAGATGCTAGGTCGTCCAGATCTTACATCGTCCAGACATTACATCATTCAGATGTTAGGTCGTCTAGATCTTACATCGTCTCAAACGTTTATCATCTCAGATCTTGATAGTCTAATAGTTTCCAGACCTTGATTGTTTGTTGTGATTAGGTTATCCTTAGGTGAATTTCTTCCTAATCGGGGCTTGGAGAGTTGACTCAGTGAATTTTTTTTCAGGTACCTAGATGGAGGTACGACAAGTACGTCATAGGGTCCCGTAGGCAATAGTTTTTGAAACACGCCTTTTTGGTGGACATGGAGCTAGTGGCTGTAGATCCCAGAGTTAGATAAACCTTTCTTTGGTTTAGACTTTTGTATATGAACCTCGGGATTGGTTTATGTGATGTTCCTTATGTAATTTGATTGTCCCGCTTTCCTATCCCAAGTTTGTTGTTGTCCGGATATTGTTTATTATGCTTGCGCATGTGCATAGAGGTTTGGGCCGGTGAAGCTACCTGGGAACATCGCAATTTCATTCGACCGTTGTGGGATATGCATGCACTCAAGGTTCAGGGCGTGACATCCCCGCCCGAAGTGGTATTAGAGCATGGTTTGTGTCTAGAGTGATAAGATGCGAGGGGTCTTAGGATAGTTAGTAAGAAAGGACCTTTTTATTATGTTGATGCATGTGATTGATATCTGATTGATTATTTTGAGTGAATCACTCAATTTCCTAATTCCAATAGGAAACAGGTTTCTTTAAAGATTTTATAGAATGAGTGATCAAGAGGAGAGGACTCATAGGAAGAGGTCCATAACGTCTATTACTAGGGGTAGAACGCCAACAAGGGCTGGTACCCAAGGAAAAGCATCAGCTCAGGCTAGTGCGAGTAGGGTAGTACCACCGCCAAAAGACATTGGTGGAACAGCAGCAGGTGATCCTAGAATCGATGGGATCATGCAAGCTCTCGAGACTATGGGAAATCTAATGGGGCAATAGGCTCAGAATCAAGCTGCCGCCACTGCTGCCACACCTGCTAAAATTCCACTTGGGAATGTGATGGTTGAACGATAGATGCACAAACTTGTTGAACAGTTTTTGAAGTTAAAACCGCTGAAATTCACAGGAACAGGAGATCTCGAGGCTGCAACCCTTTGGATCCAAGAATTGGAGAAAGCCTTTGCACTACTGAAGTGCTTAGAGGAGGAGAAAATGGTCCTTGCAGTCTATAAATTGCAGGATAATGCAAGGACTTAGTGGAAGGCCGCCAAAGGAAGAGTATTCCCTAAAGGTGTAATTCTGGAGTAGAACGCCTTCGTTGAGGTGTTCAATGGCAAGTATTTTTCTAAATCTGCCAAAGAATAGAAGATGGCAGAATTTCAAAGTCTTCGTCAAGGTGTAATGTCTGTGGACCAGTACGAAGCAAAGTTTACAGAGTTATCCCAGTATGCACCAAGATTGATTGAAGATCTAGTGGATCAACCAAGGAGATTCCAGAATGGACTTAGACAAGAACTTAAGGACCCGTTGGTATCGTTCAATCTGAAAGATTATAATGATTTATATGAACGGGCACAACTGATTGAAAGAAACATGAAGGAATGAGCCGCCGCATCTGGATCACGGTTCGAGTTGAGCAAGGATAGAAATCGGTTTGGGAAGAAGCCGATGACTGGGGGAAAGTATCACATTCCAACTAATAGAAAGGATGGAATTAGGAAGACAACATTTAACTCGAATGATGCGTGTTACTCCTGTGGGAGGAGACATAGTTCAGCTCCATGTCATATTAAGATGGGAGCTTGTTTCAAATGTGGCCAACACGATCACCAAATCAAGAATTGTCCACAGTGGCAGAAGGGACCACAGTTGCCACCACCACCACCGATGGTTCAGAATAGAGGATATGCATTACAAAGTGGTTTGAATCGACCTCCAGCACAAGGAAGGGTGTATGCCGTCACTCGACGTGAGGCAGAGGACGAGTTAGATGTTGTCAAAGGTATGGTCTCATTGAACAACCATGCTGCTTTGGAGCTACTCATTCTTTTATTGCTGAGCAGTATGTTAAGTTGGTAGGATTGAGTCTTGAACGTTTGGAGTCAGTAATTAGTATATCTACCCCGTTGGAGAATAGTGTGTTGTCTGCAGTAGGCTATCCCGATTACAAGTTAATTGTCGGTGAGCGAGAAGGAAAGATAGATTTGATAGTCCTACCCATGTATGATTTTGATATGATAATTGATATGGACTGGCTCACCAAGCAACGAGCTTCCATGGATTGTTATCAAAGGCGATTCAGTTTAAACCACCAGAAGGTGAAAGTTTTGAGTTCATTGGAAGCCAAGGAGGACCCTCAATTATTTTAATCTCGTCCCTTGAGGCAACCCATTTGTTAGACGGGGGTTGTCAAGGTTACATGGCCATAGTTGTGGATACAACCATTGAGGGAGCCGAAGTTGGAAAACATTGCAGTAGTGCAAGAATTTGCTGATGTGTTTCCAAAAGAATTATTTGGTCTACCCCTAGAAAGGGAGATTGAATTCGTGATTGAATACCGTATGGCATTGTCAGAGCTGAAGGAATTGAAGGTGCAGATGCAAGAGTTGCTGGATAAGGGATTCATACGTCCTAATGCATCACCTTGGGGAGCACCGGTTCTGTTTATAAAGAAGAAAGGTGGTTCATTGTACCTTTGCATCAATTATAGGCAACTTAATCAAGTAACGATCAAGAACAAGTATCCATTACCGAGAATCGATGACTTATTTGATCAGTTGCAGGGAGCGTCAATATTTTCTAAAATTGACTTGAGGACCGGGTATCATCAGTTGAGGATTAGAAAGGAAGATATACCAAAGACGACATTTCGTACGCGTTAAGGTCATTATGAGTTTACCATGATACCATTCGGTTTAACCAATGCCCCAGCTGCTTTCATGGATCTGATGAACCGTGTATTCAAGGAGTATTTGGATCAGTTTGTGATTGTATTCATTGATGACATTTTGGTATACACGAGGAGTATGGAGGAACACGAAAGGCATTTGAGGATCGTACTTCAGACTTTACGAGAGCATGGACTGTATGCCAAGTTCAACAAGTACGAGTTTTGGTTAACTTGTAAGTTTCTTAGGCCATGTGATTTCAGGTGAAGGGATTTCTGCGGATTCAACTAAGATTGAAACCGTGATCAATTGACCAAGACTGTCGACTGTGACAAAGGTTAGAAGCTTCTTGGTATTGGCAGGTTATTATAGACGATTCGTTGAAGGATTCTCATCAATAGCCATGCCGTTAACTCGATTGTTGAAGAAGGAAGAAAAGTTTGTATGAATGGATAAGTGCGAGAATAGTTTCCAAGAGCTTAAGCAAAAGCTGACTACTGCATCTATTTTGATAATTCCGTCTGGACCTGGAGGATATGAGATATATAGTGATGCATCATTCAAAGGACTAGGTTGCATGTTAATGCAACATGGCAGAGCTGTTGCATACGCGTCTCGTTAGTTGAGACCTCATGAGTTGAACTACCTGACGCATGACTTAGAACTTGCAGCAATTATATTTGCTTTGAAGATTTGGAGACATTATTTGTGTGGAGAAAGGTTCCAGATCTTTATAGACCATTAAAGTCTCAAGTATTTATTCTCCCAGAATGAGTTGAATATGAGACAATGACGTTGGATGGAACTTCTTAAAGACTATGATTGTGACATTCTCTATCACCCCGGGAAAGCTAATAAGGTCGCAGATGCGTTGAGTCGAAAGTCATTTATTGCACAGATGATGATTCAGGAATGGGTCTTACTTGAAAGAGCGTGAGATTCTATTTTCAAATTTGAGGTAGGCCACCTTTCAAGCCTTATGGCCACCCTCAGAATTGAACTAGAAGTGTAGATAAAGATCAAGAAGTTGCAGTTGACCGACCTTGAGATCCAAAAGATTCTGCAAGGAGATGCAGAAAAGAAAAAGGGTGACTTTCATGTTTCGGAAGATGGAATATTGAAGTTTGGTAGGCGATTGTGTGTACCTGATGATGTAGAGCTTAAAAAGGAGATATTGTCAGAAGCTCATCATAATAGTTACAGCATTCATCCAGGGAGTACTAAGATGTACCAGAATCTGCATCAACACTATTGGAGGACTAGTATGAAGGCAGATATCGCCAAGCATGTCGCCAAGTGTTTGACATGCCAACAAGTGTAATGAGGATTGTTGCAACCTCTCGAGATTCCTGAGTGGAAATGGGAACATATCACAATGGACTTTGTGATGGGCTTACCAAGAAGTCAATGAGGTAATGATTCTATATGGGTTGTGGTTGACAGACTAACAAAGTCTGCTCACTTCATTGCTGTGAGAAAGGACTATGCATTGGATATGCTGAGTTGTATGTGCACCAAATAGTGCGTTTACATGGAGTACCAGTGACCATTACGTCTGATCGAGATCCAAAGTTCACAACAACATTTTGGAAAAGTTTACAGACTGCCTTGGGAACAAAGCTGCAGTATAGCACTGCTTATCATCCTCAAACTGATGTACAGTTTGAGAAGGCAATTCAGACTCTTGAGGATATGCTGAGAGCATGTGTTTTGGACTTCAAAGGAAGATGGAAGGAATAGCTTCATCTAGTCTTGTTTGCCTACAACAACAGCTATCAACAGAGTATTCAGATGGCACCATTTGAAGCGTTGTATTGCAGAGCGTGTAGAACTTCAATTTGTTGGGATGAAGTTGGAGAGAGAAAGATAACAGGCCCTGAGTTGGTTCAACAATTAGTAGATGATGTCACCATCATACGTGAGAGACTAAAGATAGCCCTGAGTCGCCAAAAGAGTTATGCAGATAAGCGTCGAAGACCATTAGAATTCCAAGTTGGTAAGCATGTCTTTCTAAAGGTGTCACCAATGAGGGGTACTTCACGCTTTGGGAAGAAAGGGAAGTTAAGTCCAAGATATGTTAGTCCCTTTGAGATTCTGGAAAGAATAGGGACGTTAGCATATCGTTTGGCATTACCACCGAGATTAGCACAAGTACATGATGTCTTTCATGTGTCTATGTTGAGGAAGTATGAACCTGATCCGACTCATGTGCTAAATTTTGAGGAACTAAACGTGGATGACAGAGTATCATATGTAGAAAAACCAGTTCAGATCGTAGATCGAAAGGAGCAAGTGCTGCGTACCAAAATGATCTCCTTAGTCAAAGTAGTTTGGCAACATCATGCGACAGAATGAGCTACTTGGGAGAGTGAAGAAACGATGAGGTAACGATACCCCCACCTGTTTAAAGGAGTGTAATGGTTTAAATTTCAAGGACGAAATTTTTATAAGAGGGGAAGAGTTGTGACATCCTGAATTTCAACACCTCTCAAAGATAATATTTTGCAAAATAAGTATAAGTTGAATGAATGAGAAGTTGAATGTGACTTGAGGTGGATGGGTGCAAATTCGTATGTATGAGGGGCTGCTACATTACAGCCTTCATACTTGGTTTATTGGATAAGATTAGGAAGGGAAATTGCTATTGGATGATAGTTGATGACTGTTGGGGCAAGTACTCAAGTGTTTTAGATATTTTAGTTTGACTTTCAAGGTCTTTTCATATCCCCTTTACAGCTGAATATGAGATATCACAGCTGGTTCTAATTCAGCCTCTCTTAGATATTTTCACTTCTTAGACCTCAATTAATCCAGCTGAGATACGTTGCTCTCAAACTAGCAACTCAAGAAGCAACATACAAGGCATTTTCAGCAGCATCTGAGTCTCTTTTGAAGTTGAAGTAAACTCGAGTTTTAGTCGTCTTCGCGCCACCGTCGACGTGGACTTGTTGGTTTGCTAATTAAGTGAGTCAGCCTCCAAACCTTTCTTAGGTTGCAATTACACTTAGAGGGTTAGATGAGTGTTGACCAGCATGATAAGATGAGTGATAGATTGAATTAGCACAAGTGATAGTGGTTTAGTTCAGAACAGAGGATTTCTCTTAAATATATTTACTGAACTGTTGTCGTTTGCTGCATTTGTGGATCGAGGTGTGATGAGATTATGAAGTTGATTCCTTCATGCAAAGTGTTTTAAACATCTTCAGCTATGACATATATTTTATCCAAGATTTTATGAATTTGAAAGGGATTTATGTCAACTTCCTTTTGAACAAAACAGAACCTCTGATTCTGTTGGAACTTGTAACTTTTGATATTCTATGGATTTTTACTACTCTTATAGTTCCAATTTCAAAATAGTTCCTTCACAAAAGTTGTTTTTTACATTGTCTACTGTAACATAGTCAAATTTCAGACCAAACGAATGAGTTTTATATTACAAACCAAACTGGTTTTGAAGAACATGATTTTTGAAAACTGATGCAGATTTTTGTAACAGATTGAGCAATTTACTACTCTTTGTACAGAAGGATTTGGAGCAAAGTATCTTCATGAAAAATATTTCTTTATGTGTCCTTTATGACATATTGAAATTTGAAAATTTTACAAACTTGTTTGATTATATTTTTGGGTTTAGACGTGGAGACACGCAAGTGACTTGGTTTTGCCAGTTAGGATGATTTTACGTTTAGCTGAGTTGGCACGATATGGGACGTGTGCAACAAGGCCGGATGATTGACCTCCTTAATATTGGCTGGATGGAGTATGATTGTGTGATGACTGGTGCATGTTGTGGTGAGAATGGCATTTGGCCTCGGGAAAGGGACAGCGATACGTAACGCCTCTATCCTTGCAGCTTGGGATAGGGACGGTGATACGTAACGCCTCTTCCCTTGCGTTGATTAACATCTAAACAACTTCTTGAATTATGATATGATGAACCTTATTATGGGACGGAATTGTGTGACATGGTATGGGATGTGTCATAACAATTTGGCCTTATGATCGAGACCTTTGTGATGATATGATGATTGATGTGAAGTGATTCAATTGTTAAAGATGTTTATCGTATGCTTATATGCATGAACTGTGGAGTTTGAACATCTCCAGATCTTACATCGTCTAGACATTACATCGTTTAGATGCTAGGTCGTCCAAATCTTACATCGTCTAGACATTACATCATTCAGATGTTAGGTCATCCAGATCTTACATCGTCTCAGACGTTTATCATCTCAGATCTTGATAGTCTAACATTTTCCAGACCTTAATTGTTTGTTGTGATTAGGTTATCCTTGAGTGAATTTCTTCCTAATCGGGGCCAGGAGAGTTGACTCAGTAAACTGTCTTTCAGGTACCTAGATGGAGGTACGACAAGTACGTCATGGGGTTCCATAGGCAATAGTTTTTGAAGCACGCCTTTTTGGTGGACATGGAGCTAGTGGCTGTAGATCCTAGAGTTAGATAAACCTTTCTTTGGTTTAGACTTTTGTTTATGAACCCGAGATTGGTTTATGTGATGTGCCTTGTGTAATTTGATTGTCCTGCTTTCCTATCCCAAGTTTGTTGTTGTCCGGGTATTGTTTATTACGTTTCCGCATGTGCATAGAGGTTTGGGCCGGCGATGCTACCTAGGAACGTTGCAATTTCATTTGACCGTTGAGGGATGTGCGCGCGCTCGAGGTTCGAGGTGTGACATATATACCTGATGCAGAAATAGGCATGGGCGAAGTCAGTCTCTTTCTACAATACCAGCCTTTGGAATTCTTTGGATTGTCTAAAATGATGAAATTTCCCCATATAAACAAATTCTTGATTATATATGCATTCATGTATCGATAGGTCTAGAAGCTTTTAGACATGCTTTGCCTAGAAGCCAAGAGAAACACCGTAGGAATCAAATATCTTTGCATTTGCGAAATTCTTTGCCCCGTCTGAAATCATGAGAGCTTCCCCGTATAAACACTTTTGATCGCACATACACATTCGTGTCGAATGTCGATAGGCCTTGGAAGCTTTCGGACATGCCTTGCTCCAAAGAGAGTTTTTGTCCCTACTCGAGTCCAAGAGCAAAAGTAGTGGATGACCTTTAATTAAAGAGACCGAGGCACTTTCTAATTGAGCAAGAAAGGGTGTCCTACAGTTGTTTAACTTGGGATCATAACTGAATGTATAATACGTACACGCACATATATCCATATAAGCCATACTTGCTTATGGGATTAACTTTTCAATTGGAGCACATAAACTGTTATAATTGGATCCAAATTCTTCTCGATTCGGAGCTCAAAAATGCTAGCAGGCCGTTGGGCTTATGTGATTTGAAAAAAATATAAAAAGATAAAATTTAAAACAAAGAAGATCAAAATCTACACTAATAGTTAGCTTGATGTAGATTCTGAAGTACAGTTTGACTTTGATTTGAGTTTCATTATGCATTTTTACTCAAATTAGTCCGTGAGGATCGTCATGTTAAATATGCAGAGTCAATACCTAAATCAACAAGACATATGATCAATTCACACAGGCCTTTTACTTTAAGCAGACGCTTATGAGACAAATAAACATCGATTTACGTTGATTGCTTGCCATGCAAATCGATTCGTACGGCTTTCATGGGACGTGTGAAACTTGAAGCATTGCGCTTGGACACCCTAAAACTTAATCTTCCAATCCTCTTCCCAAGTGTCTCTCTCTTCCTATAAATTCACCTCCTCTCTCTCTCTCTCTCTCTCTCTCTCTCTCTCTCTCTCTCTTTTGAGCTTAAGTAACAAAAAAAAAACAAGAAGATGAAAACACTCCGGAAAGAAACTTAGGGAGCCTGTGAAACTTGCGGAAACATGCCGCCTCTGGACCACAAAGAGATCATTCAATTCGAGGAGAGCCTCCACCTCAACCTCAAGTGCTCCGACGAGCGACGGAGCTGGGAGAAGAGGTCCATCTACAGGGTCCACACTGGCATCACCGACTTCAACAAGAAGGCCTACCAGCTGCAGGTTGTCTCCTTTGGCCCTTACCACCATGGCAAGGACCACCTCCTTCCCATGGAGGAACACAAGCACCGCGCGCTCCGACACTTCATCAACCGCTTTGGGAAGCGCCTCGAGGACTTATTCGAGTCCATGAGTGAGGTGGCGGATGACATCAAGGAAAGCTACGATGAACTGGATCTAGAGGATAAGGTGGGCAGCAGCGTGGGCACGGCAAGCCGGTTCGTCATGATGATGATCACTGATGGCTGCTTCATGCTCGAGATCCTTAGGACCCCAACACTGGAGAACCAAGTGCCGATGCTAGTGCTGGATAGGCTGGTCGCCCTCCGTGATGGCCAGAAGGTTAGCTCCTTAGATTTTTCTCCCTCGTAAAACAGGTTTTTGCACGCATGTAAACCGCCGTACTATGTTTCAAAGAACATCTTGGTGATCTCAGAAGAACCAAACTAAACGCTCCACGCCAGTTGGATGCACGGTTTGAGATCAACCGACAATACTTTATTAGATCTATGACCATTGTCGATAACCTCTTTTTGCCTCGAGGACAATTCAAACGATAGCAGGAGGAAGAGAAAATGCACTGACTTTGCTCCAACAATGCAGGAGGACAAATTCATCAGCCATCTCATCCTCCAATTCTGCTCCCGCAGCATGGACAACGTGGAAAACGCGAGCAAGGAAAAATGCCTGCACGTCCTGGACGTCTTCAGGAAGAACATGCTGATGGAGCCCAAGAAGAAGGACAAGAAGGACATCAAGGACGGTGAGGGGATAATCCGGTCAGCCACTGAGGGCACGTTTGGTAACCATTCTCGTCTGAGAAATAGTTTTTTTTAGAAATTGTTCTCGGATGAGTTTTTGAGATGACAAACGCGTTTGGTAACTATACAAAATTTCTGTCCCTGGAATAGAAAAAGAACAGAAATGCGTTTGGTAACTGCACAAAATTTCTGTCCCTGGAATAGAAAAAGAACAGAAATGTGTTTGGTAACTTGCCAAAATTTCTGTTCCTAGATTGTTTTCATTTAATTAAAAAAAGTTAGTGAAGACAATAGCTTGATTTATGAAATATATTTGTATTATCCAAGACAATAGCTTCTGCAAATTGAATCCATGACTTCATAAATAAACAAATAAACTGTTAGGTGAACAATCAAAATTAAAAAAAGGATCTGTACATTACCTTTTTTATTTAGAATTGAGTTATACATGACATTCAAAGCTGGTTCTTCCAAAAAAAAATATTTTTACTTGAGCACAAGTTGCAATTATAGAGCAATAATTGGACACTCTACGTTTTAGCTTTTCAAAAGTTGAGAGCCAAGCAATTTTTTTTCGTTATTTTCAATAATGATGGACATATATGAACATTTAGAGAGCAACTTCGTAAAACATTGCACGTGGCCAATTTGCCATGGGTATAAACACAATATATAAGGGAAAGCATTAAGTACAAAAGAGTAATGCAATTAAACATACACTCGATTGTCATATAAAACATACACTTGCAATAGCAATCGAGTTTGCTTGGGGGATTCAAAAAATATTATCGGCCCAAGCTAACACCTTCTAATACAATAGCCACTCACAAATATATAGTGTACTTGGCTAATTTTACAAAAGTCAAAAACACGAAGTCATGGAATCTCAGGCATATTGTGATCCCTAGCCATTTGATTTGCAATAGTTTTCCTAATCATATTTATCTCGGCCGTCTCCTCATTAGAAGTATCATCTTCACCCTCTGCTTCTCCAGGTGCAAATTGGTACTCCGAATTTCCATATAAGGAAAAGTTTTTGTCTCTCTTGTCTTCATCACGGATATAATTATGTAGAGCGCAACATGCAATTACAATAAGTGCTTGCTTTCGAAGTGAAAAAGAAGGCATGTGTTTCAAAATGAAGAATCTATTCTTTAATGCCCCAAATGCCCTCTCAATGACATTCCTTAGTGAAGAGTGCTTATGGTTGAACAATTCTCTTGCTGTTCTGGGGCGTCTCCCTGTACCCCTGTACTCATTCAGATGATACCGTTCACCTTTAAATGGAGTTAAAAATCCCGAAAGTGGTGCATAACCGGAATCAACCACATAGTATTTGCCTATAACATAGTATATTTAAATTTTTTATGATATGCAACCACAATAAATAGTAAAGAAAATTACTCATTATAGACAAAGCAAATACCGGGTGGTGGTCGAGGGAATTGTAATCGAGGAGTCTCAAGTGCTGTCGAGAGTACTCGACAGTCGTTCGCAGATCCTTCCCATCCAGCATAGACAAAAGTAAATTTCATGTCGAATGAACAAGCACACATTACATTATGAGTGGTAGTCCATTTCCTGCCTCTAAATGGAATTTGCTTTGACACAGGGACGGAAGCACTAATATGGGTACCATCGATAGCACCTATGCAACCCTGTAGTTTTATGAAACTGTAATGTTATACAAGAGTTTTAGTGACATGTATTTGATGATGTAAATTCAATATTTAAATCATACCTTGAAGTAACGTCTATGGCTAGGATCCACAAGAATCTCATCCGAAACAACATCAAAAGAAGGTGCTTTGATAACCTCTTTTGATAGTTTTAGAATTGCTTCTAACACTATAGTGAAATACTTACTGATTGTTTCCCCTGAACGCTGGAATCTCTCACTTAAAGTTCTGATGGAGCTTTTGTGACCAACCAAAGATAAGAATATCCCAACTTGTTCATCTACCCTGACATACCAACTATCTTGTAACTAGCCTCTAACCTTCATTGTTTAACATAAGTTCAAAAAAACATGTCTCTCCATCCGGAAAGCTTCATATATTCTATCGGAATGTCCATGGATAATCTCTCTTACCCATTCGGGTCCTGATAGTTTACTATCCCTAATGGGCTCTCTTGTATGTAAGGACTTTTCTAACATGGCAATGAACAGAAATGAGGCAATTATCTCTTTCTCAAACTCATCGAAATCATGTTGAACTAATGCTACCTGCCTGCTAGATACACTATCTGATGGTTCTTCCATGGTACCTATGCCATTAAACAAATATAAGAACATCAACGAAGGAATTCTACATCCAAAGCGAGTAACACCTAATAACATAAGTAATAGACTGACAACAAACCAAATATAAAAATATCACGCAACTCATCAATATTATATCAACAAGTTACTTCAATAGTCTAAATTAATAATATAAGTCATAGAATTGAAAGCAAGTCATATATAAAAACAATACATAATCCAACAACATAGTCAAACTAAATTTAAAAATCTCATACAAGCAACAAACCAACATCTACTGAAGATGTTGTATTAAACCAACTCTCCTCTCAATTGTGGCTTTGATGAAAGCCACTCTCCATCCTGCATCAGCACATGCTCGTTCCACAACTTTGTTATAAAGAGTCTGCTCCAACTCAGGCATGTCATTCAAGACATCCATCACAGCAACAATAGAAAATGGATCCTCAGGTGCTTCTGTGACTTGTGAAGTTGTGGATGATTGACTTTCCTTAGATTTGATCATCCTTTCAAAGGCTTTGCATGCATTGGAAAAATCAACTGTGTGACTTTTTCTTCTCCTCTTGGTATTTGGAGTCCTATCCAAATTGTGTTTGTTATGAACCTCAGGTGAAGTATTTTTGCTAGTGAATACATCCTCATCAAGGTGGTGCTCAGTAAAGTTCTCTGGATTTCCTCCATCAAGAAAAGCACTGTCATCCTTATCTGACACTATAAATTCTTCGGCATTTCCGATCGCATACTCCCTAGTAGCATAGGTATCCCCAAATACAATGCACAGATCTGGGTACTGAGGAAATCCATCCTTCTTGAATTTTGCCCACTCCTTATTATCCTGCGTTTGTCACAATAATGATATATATCAGCAATATATTCAAACATCTTAAAATTTATATCTACAATGATCTTCAAATGACAAAAAGTTAAATGATACCTTGATGTGTAATTCCCATATACTCGGATCGTCGACGACAACTGTTTTATTCACATGATCCCAGCCAAATCCGGATTGTGAAATAAGTTTCTTGAAACTAGCATATTGTCTTCTCAATTTGTTTGTCTTGTTCTTCAACTGTATTATGGTATATTGGAATCCAGACTGTTTGGTGAATTCAGTCCGTATGTTATTCCACCCTGCTTTGTTAAACGTACAAGTGGTACGATTCCCCTTTTTCACCTCTTCTACCAAAATACTTACAAACGTGTTGGTTGTAAGCTCAGTCCATTTTGCATTGAATGCATCTCTCTCTCTTTGGGATGCCATTTACTCTTCACTGGTTATACATCATGATATAATCACGTAGGAATTACACTTAAATCATAACATAGTCATAATATTCTAATCAATATGCATATTAAATGGAAAAGCAATTTAAATCATAACATAACCATAATATAAAATGCATGGTACTCCTAAGAATTAAAACAAATCAATTTTAACATAACGAAACACATAGTTGAAAAGGAAAGATAGATCGCTACCTTTATGAACTATAACAACTGGCTTCGGATGAATCTAACACGTTCTTAACCCCTAAGCTGGAAGCAACAAACAATAAATTATCGAGAAGTTGTTATAGTAAAAAAACATATCATCAAGACAAAGCAGTATAAATAGACAAATACGCAGCTCAAATGGGAGCATGCAAAGCCCTATTTCCACAGTTCAAGACATCAACTATATTTCCAGTACAGTTTTTTCAAAACTCAGCTGAATAACTCTCGGTATATCATGCCGAACAATTATGCAGCAACAGAAAACATAGTAAACTGATTAATAACAGCACATAAGAATCTGTAAGATTGAAACCTTCAGAATATCCACTGTTGTGATGCCAGAATCAATTATTTGATCCTTAAGAACGTCAAACTTGTCTGGAGTCAGTTTGTTCAGTATCCTGCATACAAAATCACCAAAGGATTTACAATCTAGGAAGCATAAGTGGCATAGATATGTTACGTTAATCTATAGTCCCTACATGAATGTTTTTATGGATCTTTGTCTGACACAACATACAAGCTAACAATATATTGGACAAGGAAACATAACTAACTCCTACGCTTGCTTACATTAAATTGTATCCATAAAGAGAATTTATTTGCTGGCATATTTAAAACTGCAAGCAGGCAAAGGAATTATAGTCTAGGAAATGCAGACAACGTGAGTATGCTATCAGCCCCTAAATGAACATATCTATGGTTCTACTTCAGAAACAAGAGGTGAGTATTTCTCCCCGAAAGATTTAGTGTTATCCTCATCACTCAGATGGTTTCCCTCTATGGTTAAAAAATTCATGGTCAGCTTACTAATGTTTGCTCAAGTATAGTTCAAGCCCACTTGTCAAGAACCCCTGCCTACCTAACTCTGAGTCACAAGTCTGCATTGACCGACCGGAGTAACCATTACCGTTTCATCGTACTTGACCACATTATAAGTCTGCATTCAATGAAAAACTAAGAATTCAAATCGGTTACCAAAAACAAAGTATTCAAAGCTTCACAACAATGTGACAAGAGTCGCAGACAGATTTCACTCTTTTCAGCTAACACTTATGTAGCATAATTATCTTCTAGGAGGTTTGCCGAATTTACTAAATGATGCAGAAGAACAAGGGACAGCTACAAGGTTATTATTGAAGTTCGCAATATCAGGAATTGCCATTTTATGGAGTGGTTTTACGATTTGGAAAAATGAAATAAGCACACGAGAAAAAATATAACCATCCCTCAATTAGATCATAATACTATTATAACACAATGAAAGGGAAATTTTGATTCAGTAAATGCAAATAACAACCAGCCAAAAACTAAAAATTAAGATCAATATATATCATTATCAATATGAAAAACCATGTTCCTAAACCAAGCCACTAGGATAGCGAAAGATAAATAAGACAGAGAGTCAAATGCTCTTATAGAATTTGTGATGCAATTTTAGGCTGAATGATATAAGCAACACTTAGCCAAGGTATTAGCAAGGACGCTCATAGGTAAAGCTCCACAACACAAGACCCATAATGAAAAGTCAGAGAGAAATTGCAAGACCAAGCATACGAGGATCCCTTTGCTCCATCTAACTACACGAACTTTCCATTCCATACATGAAGGGCCCACTTTCTCTTAAATGGTGTTTGGCAGTCAATCGGGACGTAATTGTTCGACCAGTTGGTTCTAAAAGGCAATCCCATAGAAGCCAACTGATGGCAAGTGGGGTTGCCTGCTAATCACACTTAGTGACCTAGAGGATGATGGCAAACATTTGAAACTCAGAAGCAGAATTCCAAATTTGACAGATCAGTAACTAGCCTATTATAAAGTGCACAACACAATATTGACAACAACGTAAACCGATCCAATCTCAATTAATGCAAGAACCACAGAAGATAGAAATAAAAAAACCAACAAAACTAGGGCTTAGAAGAATTACCCAATATCGAAGCGAGAGAAACTCCACCAGGGCATTGTGGAAGTCGAAGATCAATTCCAGCTCATACGCCTGTTAAGAAAAGAAAAAAGGGCACCGAAAAAAGTCCAAGTCAATCATTTTGTCGATGCTTCATTGCTAGCTGCACATCCAAATATGGTGCAGAAAAACCCAATTGAGATGAATGGATGATGCCCTTGAAGTTTTTCATATCAATTCTAACTCATACCGCTTCACGAAGAACATACCTTAGGGTTATTTTTGGGATTGAGGAAGAAATCAAGTCTAAGATGCCGCCTCTGCGGTCGCCGTTCTGAGTCACGAGCTAGACGAGGGAGATAAGGCGGAGGGAAGAGGAAAAGGATGCTGCGATTGTGAGCACCACCTCAGCGGTGGCCGCTCCCTGTCACGAGCTGGACAGGGCCGCGCAGGGGGAGAAGGTGGAGGAGGCAGCGGTGGCAGAGAAGGATGAGGAGGCCGAACCGGTGCGAGTGCGAGCGGAGGAGGCCGGATTGGTGCGAGCGGAGGAGGAGAAGCAGATCGTGGGTTTGTGCCTTCTTTGTGCGAGTAGAGAGGGAGTGCAAATAGTGTAGAAGCAGAAATCGTGGGTTCTCTTCTTTTGGTACTGTTGATTTATGTCCGAGAAACTGAAAACCTATTTTTTTTTGTTTCGATTTCTTGTCCCAAAGTCATCCTTGGCTTTTTTTTCATCCCGGGAGTAGAAATTTTGAAGACATTTACCAAACAGGTTTCTCGTCCCAAATTCATCCGGGGACGAGAAATCAAGAACCAGAATGGTTACCAAACAGACCCTGAGCTCCATGAGCATGGGATCCGGTTCAAAATAAGCGACACAAACACCCTAGAAAACATCTCCTTTTATGGCGGGGTCTTGAAGCTCCCCAAGATTGTGGTGGATGAAGTCACCGAGTCCATGTTCCTCAACCTGATCGCATTTGAGCGATCCCACGTGGGGGCTGGGAACGAAGTCACGTCCTACATCTTTGTTGACACCTAATTTTTTGCTTTTAGATTTAATTGCATCAAAAAAAATTTAAAAAAAAAAAGGGAAAGGAATTTCGATCAAAATCTCCAAGAGGTTTGACTGAATATTTCATTTGTCCAAGCAGAATACTTTTAAAAGAAAAGAATCAAGAGAAATCTGGAGAATATAAGGGGATGAGGAAAGAAAATTTTTGTGAGGATTTGACCAAATTTCCTTTATACCATAGACAGATTGGGAGAAAACTTCTCGGGGGGAAGGCAAGTGAAATAGAAATCTCGATCAAATCTCTAAGATTTGACCGAGATACTCTTTTACCCATTATAAAGCAAGGCCTGCAGAGGACAAAAAGGGGGGGACTTTTCAGAGAAAAGAAAAACACAGACGCACACACCCACAGAAGACTTTTAGAAGACTTTACAACGGCACTTTTCTGAGCAAAAAAAAAAAGCAAAGACAGATAAGCACACACAGGGAGGAAGGGAATAGGCGAGAGAGAAAAAACTAGAGAGAGAGTTGGCAAGCGGGACCGAGAGTGAGAGAGAGGTGTCCAGGCCAAGCGGTTCGTCCACGATCCAGTGACTCGCACGCGACGGCTTGAGCAACCTTGCTCCGGCAACTCGTTCCGCAGCTTTTCCCTTAATTTTTCTTCATTGCGTTCGTTTGAATCAAGTGGTTTCCTTGTACAAAGTGACAGTCTCGGAAAGCCACACGTGAGTTGGTTGCATTTTGTTCCGCCTCAACACTATCCCCCGTGTCTTAGTTGCGAGCAGGATGTAGTTGATTTACTTTGCAGGCTGTCTGTGAGAAGGACTTGCATTACTAGGCATTGCACGACATTTAGTTTAGGCACATTAAATTACATGTCACTTAGGAATTGCATTAGATTTCATAGCATTACATTTAGGAATCTAGAAATCATGTTAGGTTAGGTTTTCATAATAAATTAGTTTAATTAATTCCAAATTTCATTAAATAAATAAGAAAATGTAAAAAAATGCCTTTTTGCATGTCTTTTAATTACTTTAGTTAATTAATATGTCACGTAGACTAGCTTAATTTAGGATTTTCATATTTCAAAGCATGTTAGGTCATGTCATTAGGTTTAGATTTTCATGCATTTGCATATTAGTTTAGTTTGCATATGTTAGAATATTATCTATAGTTAAGATAAATTTTTAATTTAAATTAAGGATTAATGTAGTTTGGTTCCTATTTTAAATTAGACATTATTTAGATATAGATAATTAGTTTCATTAATTAATTTAGAATTGCATTAGGATAGTTGCATATAGGATCTTTTTTCTATTACATGCATTGCATACATCTTAAAAACCCCAAAAAAGAATTTTTTTTATATTTGTTTATTGCTTTATTTCATTAAGCATTTAAATAATTGTTTGCGCATCCGCGTGATCACCATGCATGTTAGGGAATAAAATCAATTCAAGATGCCTGCAAATTATTTTTGAAATATAAGAAATAGGTTTTCAAGTCCCCGAATTCAAAATCTCTAGTTCGTAGGGGTAAAGTACTGCTCCCAGTATTTTACATGGATTTCTAATCGACCCACCATAAATAGATTAGTGGCGACTCCAATTGTGGGTAAAGTACTCCAATTAGGTGCACCACCTAGGGGTTAGGCTAATGGATTGCAATCGTGGGTGTCCTTCCGGAGTGGCCATAGCCCAATATCCAGCTTCCTATCGTCTCCCACTCCTGATTAAGCTCGGCTGCCAGAAGAAGAGTCATCAATTTCACAACATTGTCAGGCGAATGGTAATCCTAGTGGTCTGCAGTTAAAATAGGGAAATGGAAGGAGAAAGAAAACAAAGAATGTTAGCCTCAGGACGCCTCCAGTAGAAGCCCTGGAGAAAATTGGCCATGACATTGTCGACGCGTTCTTCCCTGTTCACTCCAGGATAAAAGGGGCTGTGGCATCACAATGGAGCATTGACAGGCAACAGGCCAAAATCTGGAGGATTAGTACTACATTGTCGTGAAAGAGAGTGAATTGCCAGAACAGAAGTGCACAAATCTGACAAAGGAAGACCATAGACGTGGAAGACATTTATGATGAAGAGACCTTCGTTCGCGCATATGTTGGCTTTCTGTATAATCGTTGGAATCCCAACAATTGTCGATCAATCATTGCGACAGCATTACAAGCTGGTCCAGTATTTCCTCGCACTCCACCTTTCACCTAGTTAATCACAAAGCATATCAATGTCATCAATTCAGGAGAGGATTGAGCAACGAATTAAAAAGTTCAGCACAATTCTTCCTTGTGAAAGGGAGAAGGATTCAGTTGGAGTCCAATGCTCCTTGTCAGGGACGTATCAACCATCTAAAAATGAAACAAATACAGTGGTAAGCACCAGTACCACAGCCTTGGAAGCAGACGTGGACATGGCATCGGCTAAGGAATTTAACATGCTACAAGAATATTATCACAAACGAGGTCGACAAAGGGAAAATCTTTAAATCGATGACTCTGTACAGTTACTGAGTGAAAGCTATTCATTACTCTAGTAAAAGGTGAGCTCTTTCTTATAGAGAACGATGATATATCCAGAGGTCCTTCGTAGACACGGGGATGAGATAGAACTTTGTTTCATTATTAACCTGATAAAACTCTAATGGCGAAATTCTTCCCATCGGGCATCCATGAAGACGCACAAGTGCCATTGAAGTGGAAGCGATTATAAATAAGGACATTGCATGGCTGCTCAATGAAGTTTCTGATAAATTACCAAACATCAACAAAGACTTATTATGACCATTTGACAACTTCTTGTCATACGGGACATCTCAATTGATCGTGGCGCTACGTCACCTAGCAAGTAATTCTTTGCATAAGTTTGTGATCTTGACGTTGAGGGCTTGACTTCGACCCCATTAAAAAGATGATGACCCAACCAAGGAGATGGAATTAATTCTTCTTCTTTTTTGGTTGAAAATTTTCCTTTATATATTCATTCCATAAAGGTACTACATGAAATATCACTAGTCTCAGCACATAACATTTCCAATAAACAAGGAGGGGAATATAAGATCCAATTGCTCGGTAGCATTTTCATCCTCTAGGCCTGAGCAGCCTAGTCCGTCATCTGATTTTGGGCTCTGGGACAATGGGCTATTCTCAAGCAAAGGAAATTTCGTACACGGGCTTGGGCTTCTTTGATAAGTGTTTGTGCTTCCTAGTGAATTTGATCTGCTCCTTCACTAATCTCTCTCACCAAAACAAGCTGATCAGTTTACATAATAAGCTGCCATTCGTGTCTTCTTTCAAAGTGCTTTAGGGTTTTGACGATTACCGCCACTTTTGCTTGAAGCGCCGAAGAGACTCGCAACGTTCGAGCGAAATCTTCATGGAGAATTCCTTTGCTATCTCTACAAACACACGCCACCACTTCCTCTCCAGTTCTTGGATTGAAGGATCCATCCATGTTGAGTTTTAGTACTCTAGGAGGAGGAGGTGACCACCTCGCAAGTAATATATTATGTGCCTTTGGTTTTCTCGTGATCTCTTTTGCCTACCTCTCATAATTTTCTACTTCTGCCCTAGCTAATATGATAATCTGTTTAGGATAAGCTTTCTGGGCTCGAAACACCAAATCATTCCTCGCTTTCCAGATCTGCCATAGAAGCATAGAAAAGAGCTCGAAAGAGCTGGAGGTATGTTGAAATTTAACTAACCATTAATTCCAATGTGAAAAATCTGCTAAAATAAAATCTGATCACAATGCAAAAGGACTCTTTTCTTTCCCCATTCACCTCTTTTATAGGTCAATTTACGGGTAGATACTACCACCAGAGATGATGTAGTACGCACATCATCCAATCTTTCCATCTCCTCTAGTGTTGGACTATGTCATCTGCTACTTTCCCAAATGACATCTAATTCAAAGGAGAATAAGAGGGTTCATTGTAAAACTTGATTGGCTGAATTTTTCATTATATAATGCTTTATATGCTGATTTTGATATGGCAAATGGCATATTAAGTCCTGTGGCAAATTATTATTGATTATTGATTAGGGCTACACTTATGCCAATGCCTTTTGCAGAGTAACAAAAGGCCGTGTAAGAATGTAGAAAGGGAATCAATCCTAAAAGACAAAAACTAACATTGAATGGGGACATGAAAGAACCCTACACCCAATACTGAAAATAATTTCTTTTACAAGAAAAAGTGATAAAGATGTTGTTTTGCGATGGGTCAGCGAACTCCCAATTTGCCGTCGAACCATCAAACAGGACAACATGCAACTGAAGAGCAAAGATAGACGGCCCTATAAAACCAGCTAATGTCTGTTAGCTGCATCACGTTAAAGTCAATGGCGTCTACATCGTATAAGTGATGAAGATCTTGTTTGACGGAGAAAAACTTGGGACATTGTCTATTAGCTGCATCACGTTGTTCGTTAATGAGGATGGATGTTTCATAAGGAGAGATTGCGCTAGAGGGAGGACTGGTCAAAAGAGAAATGGTGGTGGGGTTGCTACTTGAGCGCCTCATGCGACTCCCCATTCTTCAGTTGCGTGAGTCAATGTTGGGGATGAACAGTACTCCACCAGTTGCTTCAACATATTCGCCACCGTAGCTGATCTTGAAGAGCCAAAAAAGGACCACCACCTCCATAGCATGGCTTACGTACCTTTGAGAAAGCGATGCCTCTTTTCCTTTTCTCTATCTGTATTTGTGTTTCTCGAATTCTCAAGAGACACATGCGATGCCCATTACCTCGGGAGCTTCGACCCTTTCAAAGCACATGAGAAGTTCAACCATTTTATTACACAATTTGGAGGGTTCGCATCTTTTAACCCTCTCAAAAGTGCCCATTCAATATAGTTTCGAAAAATTACGCTATGTCACCTGGGGTCTTTCAGTAGGAAATTTGCCCCCATGACATTTTAAGAGTTTCGCAATGTCAATTTAGACAATTTGAAATCCACTAAAATGTAGGGTTATAAGTTGGGGATATCAGTTGATGCCTCCTTCACCACAGTTGAAGTTGATGAAGGCAGTAGTTATCATTAACACTACCGACAAAGGTGCTCTTATCATGGAGAGGGAGACCATAATTTTTTATGTCAAACTAGACCTTAGAACCAGTACTTTCTCTCTCTGTCTCATAAAGTAATTTTTAAGTTATCCAAACTTTAACCGTTTTAATGACAACATATTAATGTTATGAAATTAAATCTAGATGAAAAACTATATAATAATGAAAAGATTATGTTTTTCTTTAAAGCTCATTGGATGCTAATGATATACAATCAGATTGGACAAATCAAGCATATTAGAGTTAGGGGTGAGCATGATGGACCGCCCAACCCGAAAACCGCACGGACCAGATTGGACTGGCCAGGTTGGTCCTGTTCTTTAGACTTGCGGTCCGGTCCACGGTTCTACAAAATGGAACCGGTTCCCGACCGGTTCGGAGGTCGGTGTCACGCCCCGATCTTCGAGCACGCAACGGTCTCTGAATTTCTTCTTTCTTTCCTTCGGTCTATGAGTGCAACATCCCAGGACTTGTCACCGTCCTCCTAGTCTCCAACGAAAGCGCGAATTTTCGCCCTGTCAACTCCCACAAAACTCGTCTCTAAAATTCGATATACCTGAAAAATGGTTACCACGACGGGTTGAGATATAAATATCTCAATGAGCCAACCCCCTAACTCAAAACTAGGTCTGTCAGTTGCCCTAGGGTCCCTAATCGCGTCTCACATCTTCTTAGTCACCCTTCCAAAGCACTTGCTCACCCACATAACTTCTCTTCCGCGCTCATCCTATCCATGAGTCTACTAAACCCTTGTTGTCACCTAGCATTAAGCCTAATCATCTCACCAATCAAAATCTATTACAATGATTAAATAAATTATCAATAATTAAATAAATTGCACAATAAATCAATTAAATGATTTACACAATAATTAAATAAATTACACAATCAATAAATTAAGGCTGTCCACAACCGACCTAAGACCCTAACCAGTCTACTATTCGATCATTGCAAGCCTCAGTCCCATAGACCTTCCATTGCATCCCTTCGACATCTAAATCATTACTAGGCCCCACTGACCTCACCATTGATCCATCCAATCGCAGCATTTTTTGGTACTACCCGACCATAATCAATCCATCTTAACCAATCACATATTAAAAACCACATAATTGCCCTAATAATTCTACTAAGGCAAATAACATGCCTAATTAAGTTTTAGGAGGTCTACTCAAATCAAAATCACGTGTTGTATGCGATTGGCGGCGACGTGGTTTTCCGAAGTTTCGGTCGAGCTCGAGCTTGCTACGAGCCTTCAATCACCAATCCGATTACACGGTTGTGTGGCCTAGCTTCAGTGGATCACGATGGCAGCTTTGGTGATTTTCCAGCAGCGGTCCGGCGAGATTCCGGCGAACTTCCGACGAGGCTCCAACGGTGATTCTTGGTCGTGGCGAGGTGGTCGATCACCTGGATGGAGTGTCGGGAACATCTGGATGGTGGAGGGCCTTCGATCGGCGGCTGGACAATTGCCAAAAGATCCAAAACAGTGGCTGGCCTTGCTAGTCGGCACTGTTCCGGTGACGAAACAATGGACGGGCGACTCGGGCTAGCACCTGGGGGAATGGGTCGATGGTGGGACCCACCACAGCAACTGGCAAGCGGCGGCGAGGCGTCAGCAACAACACCGGCGAACTTGATCGGGACCGGGGGTTTTGAAATCGAGGCATTCGGGCTCAAATCTACGGCAAAAAGAAGCTGGGTTAGCGTCGGCGTCAGCTGAGGAGTGTCTTTGACAATCATGAAGCAGTCGATGGCGGTGGACGGCAGCTAGAGAAGCCCCCACAGTGGACGACTCGAGAAGAAGGGGCGTTCGGGGCTGTGGCTTCACGCGATGCTGGAGGCGATGCAACGGCGGGAGCAGCGGTAAGCTTCGGGTGGTGTCATGCATCAAAGGAAGAGGAGCGAGCAAAGGTGTCGGTGGTGGAAGCTGAAATCGAATGGAGCAGAAGCGGACGTCCAAAAATGGCGAAGAGGTCCCCCCTCCCCCACCCAAAAGAAAGCGTCGCGGTGAAGAAGAAGAAAAGGGGGAGAGAGAGATAGCGAGAGGTGGGAGCGCAAAGGTGGGCCCCTTTCTCTGCTGTGCAGAGAAATATAGAAGAGAGAGAGATGGGATGGGTCAACAAGTCAAAGAAATGGGGAAGAAATCGGTAGAGTCACCGTAAAACAAGGAAAAAGAAGATGGAGAGAGAGTGGGGAAAAGTAGGCTGTTACAGGCGGGACCGAATCGGACCACTTGAACCGAAGAAGAATCGGCCCGCTCCCTTTCCTTCTTCACTTTAGAAACTCATCTTTCTCGTTTCTATCTTACTTCATTTCTGTTATTCCCAACGCCTCCTCCATTTTTGTCATTTCTATCTTTCATGGAGTAACTCTTACTGCATAATGAGGATAAGCGGCTGCATTTTGACCAGAATGCCATTGTGACCGGAGTGCCATGCTTTCAAAATGGTTGCTTGACAAACAATGGAGGGATTTGCAGTAGGTAGGTTACAAATGTGAAATTCAAAAAGCAACTTAAAAAGGAAAGGGGAAAAATAAATAAATAAAAATAGAAAGTCTGTCCATTTCCACCATTAGAGCACTAAGCCAAAACAAGCTCGAGACCTCTCTCTCTCTCTCTCTCTCCTTTGAAAACTCGACCTTTGGCCCCCCGAGAGCAGCTCTCTACGTAAAAAACCCAAGGGGCAGAAAAATATGAGGAAGAGAGCGAGAACCCAAGAACCCATCTCAACCCCGAGCTCGCACACCAGCGATGACCAAGTTGAGTCCAAGAAGATCTCCCACTATGAGCAATCCAGGGAGGAGCGGATCAAAGTGAACCTCGAGAGGATGCAGAGGCTCGGCATTGTCGACCTCTCCTAGAAGCTCCGATCCTCCTGCTTGCCTTCCAAGCGAACTCCAAGTCTCAAATCGTCTGAAAAGTGTGCTCTAGTCCGGCCGTCCGGTCCTATTAGTCGGTCTTCCAGGTGGCTCATCGCATTAATGTCGATTCCGCAGGAAGTGATTTGGGTTTGGGTTGTGCCTCGTGGTTTGTTTGGTTGCGAAGGAAAATGCAGTGATGTGATGGAGATTGTGTGGTTTAATCAAAGATACTTGTGTGTTATGTTTGGTAAAAATGTCTCCTTTTACAGTCTACAAATTCTGGTTTTTTTCTCTGGTCTAGAGATGTTCTTCTTTGCCAACCGACGGGAACTGTTTCTTCCTTCCAGATCGCTTAGTGTGTCATTGATCCCGGTCCCATTAGACCGCCCGAGAACGGACCGGACCGATTGGTCCCGTTTGGTCATGTCCTAGGTTTAGTTGGTCCAGTCCCCAGTCCTAAAAAACGGGGACCGGGCTCATCGGTCCAGTTTCCGATTCCGAGGGGGAACCGGACCGGTCGGGGAACCGATCACCCCTTAGAGTACTTGATTTCATTAAATAGTTTGAATAGAGGAATTGGGAAAACAATGTTGGCAGATAGACTAAATTAGTCTTAACCTAATTTTATAAAGTAGTGGGAGTTTAATTTGGTAAAGCCCTTAAACACTGTTTCAAGTACCGTTTAGAAAGGGAAAAAAAAAAAAAGGAGCAGAATCAAATGGACCATTAGATGGGCCTGAAAGTTTTCAGAGGGTGTGACTTGCGCTTCTAATGGAGTGTGGCCCAATCCAATATAAGATTCAATAGAGGCTGCTCGAGTTGGGGAGATAATCAAGAGGCGGGTTTGGGCAAGCTCATCAAGTCCTTTTGAATTGATACGAATCAGCCATCTCCTATAGTACTTCCCTCAATTTATCAATAGATCTCAACAATTAATGTATCTATTGACGCCTATATCGAAATCGGTTGAGACATTAAAGCATAGTAGGAATAAAAAGGTCTTTATCTCTTTTGATATTTTTGTCCCATCTAAAATAATCTGAAATTCCCTCTATACAAACTTTTGACCACACAAAAGCATTCATATTATCAATTGGCCTTGAGATTTTCAAACGTGCCTTGCTCCGAGGGCAATTTTTTTTTTTTTTTGGTCTAGACCCAGGTGGGCCTGGACTGGATCAATCGCAACCTTGGTTGTGTGGGTCCGATATGGCGTCCACTTACGTACTTCATTTGATCGACAATGGTGATTACACTTGTTTTATAGATACCGTTCTAGACAAGGATATTTTAGGCGATTAAACTCATGATTAGTTAACGCGGGAGTGGTGGTGTAGATTAATTGCCACCCTGGTCTAACGTGGTTGGAAAAGTTCCCTGTAGAAAGCCTAAAACTCTTCAGTATCCTTAGTATCAGAAGAAGGAAAACTTTTGTGAATTAGTACGTAACCGCTCCTCTTTCTTATTAAGCCGATGCTAATCGCTTTGAGGCTAAATTTGGCTTTCGAGGTAGAAAATGTAATGGTACATGTCCAATGCGTATCCATTATTAAAATCTGCGGCTGCTTTGTAGGGAACATCTAAATACCATATAAACTAAGTTTTATGGATGGCGTGGTGGATAGAGCCATTTGTAATGCATGGTAGGCATGTACATTACCTCATTTTAATGTAACATTGGCATAAGTAAAAAAACAAAGGAGTTAATAATTGAAGGCTATCATGATAATGGGCTGTAAATTATTTTATGCGAACCACCATGCTCACAAGGATTCTTTCTTCCAAGAGCAAAAGTTGTCGAGCAGCCTTTAGTCAGTTTATGGAAGAGAAAACAAAGGGCACTCTTTTCTGTGAGCAAGAAAGGAATTGTTCTGCATGCAGCTGGATTATCTGGGATTGAAAATTGAATGCGTTGCCCAGACAAAAGGGACCCAACATGAGTGTCATCAGTGTTCTTAATTAGAGCTTCAGGCCTAAGATGCATGTGCTGTTATTTATCTCGAAAGAGTGAATCGAGAGGGTTGCATGATGTCAAGAATCATATGATGAAGACTACTAATATGAAAGATGATGCTGGGAACAGAGAAAGGAGTGATATTGGGAGCAGAGAAAACAGAGCACAAGAAGTTGACTATTATACACGAAGGCTTGACTCGTGCGTTGATCATTGCGTACGAGAACTTGACTCTTGTATAAGTAATAGTTCTATAGAGATAGAAGACAAAGGATGAACGGACATATCTCTTTCTGTTGTACAGCTGTTAGTTTATTGTTAGTTTGTTGAATCTGTAACAAGAACATCTGAAGCTTGTACTACATATACATAGAAGAGCAAACTCATTAATAATGCTCTCAGTTGAAATACAATAATACAAAGAAGAGGAAGCCTTTCAGGAATTCTCTTTGTCTTCTTCATCTTCATCTTCCTGGATACTCTACATCTTCTTAATCTTCAACTCTTTTCTATTTCTCACTCAAACACAATTTCTTCACATAATATCAGAGTAAGAGGTCATGAGTTCAAATCTTTTCAGACCCCTATTCTGTCTCCCCAAAAAATATTTTTACGCTTAGTATTGGCAAAAAGATCAGATTAAGCACGAGAGGGAGTGTGAAATTATTTAAATATATATCAACGTTTTCACCTAACGGCTTAAGCTTTTAAGACAGTTTGCAGTACTACCGATCTATCTCTCTTCATTCTCCATGATGGCCCACATATTGTCCTTTTATTACACTATATCGATGATATCATTTTGACTAGAAGTTTTGACCACTTACTTGACACACTGATCAAGTCTCTCAGTCTTCAATTTAAAATGAAAGACCTTGGTGATCTTCACTATTTTCTTGGCATTGAGGCTAAACACACAGCCAATGATCTATTCCTCTGTCAGACTAAATATGCTCTTGACATACTTACTAAAGCCGATATGGCTGATTGTAAGCCTATCTCTACTTCTCTCTCCTTATGCCATGTGGTTATGAAGAATGATGATCGTCTCCTTAGTAATCCACTTCAATATAGAAGTCTTGTTGGTGGCCTTTAGTATCTCACAATTACTCGTCCTGATCTTGCGTATGCCACTAATTTGTTGTGCCAGCACATGCAAAAACCAACACTTGGTGACTTTCATAAATTGAAGAGGGTCTTTCGATATGTTAAAGGCACAATGCATCTTGGTCTATCTCTCCATTCTCAGAGTTCCATGAATCTCTATGGTTTTTCGGATGCCGATTGGGCTGGTTGTGCTACAACTAGGCGTTCAACTACTGGCTTCTGTACATACATTGGCTCTAATATCATTTAATGGGCTGCTAAGAAGCAACCAACTGTTTCAAGGTCATCTACAAAGGCAGAATATCGGGCACTTGCCTCTGCAATTGCCGAGCTAACTTGGATAAGCTTTTTCCTTTGGGATATTGGTATTAGCCTATTCTCACCAACAATGCTCTTTTGTGATAATCAGTAGGCTATTTCCGTCACTGCTAATTCGATCCTTCATTCTCGCACAAAACACATTGAAGTAGACTTCCATTTTGTTCGAGAGAAAATGTCCTCTGGCTCTCTTTACCTGCGGTATGTTTCCAGTGTTAATCAGATTGCTGATATTTTTACCAAGGCATTATCATGGCCTTCACATTTCACTATCAAACTCAAATTGGGTCTGGGCTCTCAAACCCTTCCAAATTTGCGGGGGATGTCAAGAATCATATGATGAAGACCACTAATATGAAAGATGATGCTAGGAACAGAGAAAGGAGTAATATTGGGAGTAGAGAAAACAGAGCACGAGAAGTTGACTATTATACGCGAAGGCTTGACTCGTGCGTTGATCATTGCATACGAGAACTTGACTCTTGTATAAATAATAGTTCTATAGAGATAGAAGATAAAGGATAAACGAAAATATCTCTGTCTATTGTATAGCTGTTAGTTTATTCTTAGTTTGTTAAATTTGTAACAAGAACTTCTCTGAAGCTTGTACTACATAAACTCAGAAGAGCGGACTCATTAGTAACGCTCTTAGTTGAAATACAATAATACAAAGAAGAGGAAGCCTTTCAAGAATTCTCTTCGTCTTCTTCATCTTCATCTTCTTGAATACACTACATCTTCTTCATCTTCAACTCTTTTCTATTTCTCACTCAAACACAATTTCTTCACACATGATACAAGAAGCGGGTATGAAGTTAGAAAGCCATGCTAGGATGTAAAAACCGATATTGGATCCGAGTAATTCTCGGTTGGAGCTCACAAACATTTATAATAAGGGAAATTATTTGATCGATCTCGAATCTATTATTTGTATGTCAATTTAGTTATAATCTTTTTAATATTGTTAGTTGGGATCCGAATCTTTGCTCGGAATTCTTATGTAGTCCTTCTGAATGATTTTCGCTTAGAATCTCTGAAGTGGCGGTGTGCCACGTAGGACGACTAGGCATGACTGGGCTATTATGTCAACTATTTCGGCGAAAATTGATCAGAAGAACAACTTTGGAATTTTGCATAGATGTTTATGATTAAATTGACAAATTGAAAAGTTTATGACTAAATCAATATCCGTATAGTAGACTTATGATTAGCTGTATAGTTTTCCCGATTATAATGGATCCAAGTTCTTCTCCACTGGAGCTCAATAATGGTCGCGGTTTATAAGGCTCATTAATTTGAAACCAAAAGAAGGAAAAAGAAAAACTTCATTAATATATAGTTTAACTTAGAAACTTCGACTTCCCCGATGTATTTCGATTTCGATTTGAGTACTAACCTATCTTTTTCCTTGAATTAATTTTCCTCCGAACTGAACCAATGGAAGCGCCCGATGCAAATGGTCATGCGTGCCCATCTGAAGGAGGGCATCAAGCACTGAAAATGACACCTCGAGCAAGAAATCAGGTATACCCTAAACATACTAGGGTAAAGGAAAATTTATTACCAAATGAAACATAAAGAAATACTACTCTAACTTTAGTGGCACGTCGAATATGCAAACATCGTTGCCTAAGTTGAAGTTACATGTTCTCGATTCGTAATCGCACTTTAGACAGACACCAGTGAGATTCCAAGGATTCGAAAGGCTCGTACGTGATTTGCGATGTGGCGTGCATGCGATTCGATTCCCACGTCTTCCACGGAACACTTTAAGACACTTTTTGTCTTTACATGTGGTGCACAGGTGACCCCCACATTCATGGCTTGTCGAGTAATGCCTCTTCAGCTTGAAGCACCGGGGACTCGGAGCATCTCCAACTTTGTCCCTCGACACGCTTCCCATCTCCCCATCTCCATAAATTCACCGCTCCTCTTGCTCCTCCCAGTGTAGAATGAAAAGAGGGAGAACATCAGACGCTCCAGAGCATACACTTTCGGAACCTGTGAAATTGGCAGAGCCATGTCTCCGTTGCCACCACCGCCGGACCGGAACCGGACCGAATGGACCATCTACGTCAACGATAGCCTTAAGCGTATGCCCATCGACGAGGGACAGATATGGAAGAAGCGGTGCGTCTACAAGGTCCCTGCCTGTGTCACCGACCTCAACCGTAAGGCCTACCGGCCGCAGGCAGTCTCCTTCGGACCCTACCACCACGGTGAGGACCACCTCCGCCCCATGGAGGAACACAAGGACCGCGCGCTCCTCCACTTCCTCAAGCGGTCCAGGAAGCCCCTTGAGCTCTTCCTGGATTCCGTGAGGGAGGTGGTGCGGGACCTAGAGGATAGCTACGAAACACTGGACCCAAAGTGGAAGGAGGGCGGCGCTGAGGGCGGGGTGAGCCGGTTCCTGGAGCTGATGATCAAAGACGGCTGCTTCATGCTAGAGATCCTGAGGACCGCGACACAGAAGGTGGACGACTACGCGGACAACGACCCCATCTTCAGCAACCACGGGAAGCTCTACTAGGCGGGATATGCTGATGCTGGAGAATCAGCTTCCGAGGCTAGTGCTGGATCGGCTGGTAGCTGTAGAGAGCAATGGCGGGAAGGTCACTTTCTTATATTTCGATCCGTTGCTAGAGAGGCTTTTGTTTGCACGGATGTGCACCTTACATCTTTGATGATTTCACATGGACTGATCCACCGAGTTTAACGCCCCATACGCGTTGGATGCACTGTGCAAGATTAACTGACAATTTCTTTATTAAATCTGTCACTTCGGAAACTTCAATTTTTTCCCCTTTTGATCAAGTAATATGGATAGGACCACAATCTCGGATTTAATGTACTGACATTCCTCCAACAGCACAGGACGACGAATTCGTTAACGAGCTTATCCTCAAGTTCTGCTCCCCCGGCATGCCCATCACGAAGATGGGCAAATGCCTGCACGTCCTCGACGTCTTCAGGAAGAGCATGCTGTCAGAGCCCAAGAAGAAGTTCCACCACAAGCTGGGCAAGGGGAGGCCAGATAGCAGTGAGGACATTATCCGGTCGGCCATGGAGCTCGACGAGGCCGGGATCCAGTTAAAGAAGAGCAAGACCGACAGCCTCAAGGACATCTCCTTTTCCGGGGGGGTCCTGAGGCTACCTGTGATTGTGGTGGACGACACAACCGAGTCCATGTTCCTCAACCTCATAGCGTTCGAGCGCTTCCACGTTGGGGCCGGGAACGAGGTCACTTCCTACATCTTCTTCATGGACAACATCATCGACAGTGAGCGGGATGTCGCGCTGCTCCACGCCCGGGGCATCATCCAGAATGCCATCGGGAGCGACAGGGCGGTGGCCAAGCTGTTCAATTCTCTGTCCAAGGATGTGACACTCGACCCCAACAGCAGCCTCGACGCCGTGCACAAGAAGGTCAGCAGGTACTGCAAGAAGCCCTGGAACATGTGGAGGGCTAATCTCATCCACACCTACTTCAGGAATCCATGGGCTATATTGTCCCTCATCGCCGCCATCTTCCTCTTCGCGCTCACCATAATCCAGACCGTATATTCCGTTCTCAGCTACAATCATTGAACCGTCCCGCTGCCTCTGTTCAATAAAATTTTTACGGTTTTCAGGTTTTTCTCCGGAGGGCTGATGCTCGACCATTATCTCTTGATCGGTTGTTGATTACTGTTCTGAGCGATTTTCCTCCTGTTTGCAGTGATGTTCACTTAACCCCTTTTTGAATGTTTCGGATGTTGGACATTTGGCTTTTTTTATGTACCACTATCAAATGATAATTCTCCTGTTTCAGCCCACTTCATGTTGGTCCAATTTGGGCAAGGGGCGTGAAGGATGATCAACTTTTAGGCAACTGAAATCTTCCATTGAACCATTTTTCTTCTTTGATCAAATTTGTCAGAATGCCACAGTGAATTCTAGTGAAAAGCAAATATGGCCTTCACAGTCACTTTAATTCCCATTGGCCGCGACCTTTCAGTACTCAAATGTTGGATTTGATTGTTCAGGAGGGCGAGAGACTAGAGATGAGCTTGCGAACGATTGTTTCTTGATATATTCCTTCTTGAAATTATAGCCGCCATATGCTCCAATAGAGAATGCATCGGTGAGATTGCCACTGTGTGTTTATGTGTTGACCATAATCGGGGTATTCCTGAAAGATATATTTTGGAAAATAATCATAATCGTTAGCTACAATAGAAATTAGATTTACTTTGACTGTCTAAGCTTAAATTTTTTTTTTTCTAATTTTAAGAAGAAACATATCGAAATGCATAGGAAATTGGAAAGAGCAAAGCAAATATAGGTAAAAAAGAGAGGTAGAAATGTATATGCATCTTAAGTATGAGTTTTTTATGGGCTATAAATTAATGGGAATGGGTTTTCATAGGTTGCATTGAGTATGTATGCATTTTAGTAATATGAGTTGAGTCGGGTCAGGCTGAATATGTGTCGCTACGCTTGTATAAGAGTATTTTTGACCTAATCCACCCATTTGATGATATTAGCCACTATCGTGGCAACTAGGCCGATCTCAAGTCCAAAATCCATTTGAACGCGGTCCCCGCCAACGACTTGAACACCATTGGCACATGAAAACCTCATCTTAGGATCTAGAGAAGCCTTTCCGACATTGCCACTACCGTGATTCACGCTTTATTCGTTTTACGAAAAATATAATATTTTTGGAGAATATTTTTTAGGAAATCATTTTCCTGGAAAATGGTAATATTTTTTGGTGTTCATTTGTCTAAGGCTATCAACTCTCCGGCCTCGAGCGAGGCGAAGGCACGCTATTAGAGGCCGCGGTATTTAAAGATAGATAAAAAAAATGGAAAATATTTTTCATTTAAAAAAAGGAAAAATATTTTCCCCATTTTTGAAGGTATTTTTCAATTGATACGAAATATTTTCCTTGACTATTTTATTATCCGTGAAACAAATGTTGGAAAATTCGAAAAACATTTTCGCGTAAATTATTTTCCGTGAAACATATGGAGCCTCAGTCTTCATCCGCTCGTACATTCCCATCGCATTGTGGAACTGCCATCCGCAAGTGGAGTTCTTGCTCCCCCTTCCCTCCAAGAGAAGGAAAAGAAATTCCAAGGACAAGAAAAGAGACCCGCGAGACCTGAACCAAAATCCAAATAAAGAGAGGAAGAGAATTGGATCTCACATGGCATCAGCATGCATATTTGACCTTGTCAACGGTCGTGATTGCATTCGTCCACAGATACCGTCATCGACAAGGATATTTTTAGATGAATCCCGCTAAAGAATAAGCATATCTCTTGAACTCGTTCGTTCATCTGCTCATGGTAAGGTACAATGGACTGGTGGGCAAATCTCGAGTTCATTGGTTCATCGGTGATGACATAATCCAGTCGGCCACCAAGCCGGACAAGGCCGGGATCCGGTTTAAGAAGAGCAAGACCACCAGCTGCAAGGACATCTCCGTCGCCCCACGGGGTTCTGAGGCTCCCTGTGATTGAGGTGGACGACACTACTGATTCCACTTACCTCAACATCATGGCCTTCGAGCGCTTCCACATCGGAGCCAGGAACGAGGTCACGTCCTACATCTTCTACATGGACAACATCATCAACAGCGAGCAGGATGTCGAGCTGCTCCACGACCAGGGCAGCATCCAGAATGCCCACAGGAGCGACAAGGCAGTCGGCTGTCCAAGGAGGTGATGGCTGAACCCGACCGCAGCCTCAACACTGTGCGCTGGAAGGTGCAGCAAGTACTGCGAGAGGCGCTGGAACATGTGGAGGGCAAATCTCACCCACACCAACTTCGGGAATCCTTGGGCTATGTCGTCTCTTATTGCCGCCATCTTCCACTTCGCGCTTATCATGATACAGACCAGACCGTATATACCATGGTCAGCTACAACTCTTTAACCCTCCCTTTGGCTCTGTACAAATTTCTTTTTCTTTTTTCCATTTTTTAGCTTTTCTCCTGATGGTTGACGCTCGATGATTTGCTCGTTGTCATGAATGATCTTCCTCCTGTTTTGAACGATGTTCATTTCACTCGTTAAATTTCCGAACGATGGACATTGTGCTCTCTTTTTTTTTTTCCGTCATTATCAATTCACTCGTTTCAGAATTCTTCATCTTCGTCCACTTCGGATAGGTAGTGCTAAGGACGATCAGTTTTAGGCAAATGAAATCTTCCATCAGTACCATTTTCTTTCTTGATTGAATTTGCTAGTTGCAGAGAATTTTAAGTGAAAAGCAAATACGGATTGCGAAGTGATCTCTAATCTCCGCTGGCTTCAGAATTCAAAGTCATCTGAATCCCAATGGCAGAGCAATCAATCATCAACCACAGAGACTAAACATGCTTTCAAGCTGAGAAAGAAATATTTTTGAAATTTCCGATATCCATCACGAAATAAAAGGAATGATAGAGATTCATTGTTATAGATCGCAATTACAAAAACCTATATCGAAATGAAACAACAGCGTGTTGCTAATTATGTACAGAGAGCCCACAAATTTGGAGAAAACTGCAGTTCTCTTGACTCCACTGAGCAGAGCGCATGTTTTCTGTATGAACTGCAACGAACCATAATGCAGTAGATGTGGCTAGTTGCTTCAATAAATATTCAGGGATCGAGAGTGTCCTTCCAGAGTAACGACTACAAAGTCAAGCATCCTACCGTCTTCCAATTCCGATTAAACTCAGCTGCCATAAGAAGAGTTATCAAATTAGCGACATTGTCAGATGCATGAGCAACGTTTTCTAGTTGAAATAGAATAATGGAAGGAGAAGCAAACACACAATGTTATTCTCAGGACGCCTCCAGAAGAAGCCCTGGAGGAAAACGGGCAAGACATTCGTTGCAGCGAGGACATAAATAGTCAAGGCGTTCTTGCCTATCCACTCCAAAACCGTGGTGGAACGCCTAAGCCCAACGAAATCAACCTGTTGAGAAAAAAGCCCGTTAGGAACAACAAGAATATCTGGAACACAACATAAGACTTGTCCTCACTATAACATAATATATGGACATAAAATTGTAAAGTAAATACGTGGTCGACGTAATCCACAGTGCATTACCATCAGGTATATTAAGGTGAAGAGAATGCCAGCCACACCAGCAGAGACAGCCACGTAACTGCATGTGTAGAGAGCCTTATTGACATGCATGCCTGTTACGAAAAAGCAAATGATAGATAAATTAATAAAAATATCCTCATAACTGATAGTTGATTCTGATGATTAATCAAAGATCGAAAGTAAATCACCAAAAAGATCTAATGCCAGGCCTAGAGCCACAAGAAAAGAAGATGAGATCATCCAGTGGAAAGTTCTATCCCCATGATCCTGAAAGCAAAATGCCAAAATAAGAAAGAGGTAAAAAAAGTGATCTCCATTGGGTAAAATAAAGCTCTCCCACACACAATTCTCTCACCTTAAAATGGACAATCACATGTCCAAAGTGCAAGCCAACCAAGCATGTAACCACGGCCATCACAGAACTGCGCACATAAAGCATAAACAATGTTGGAACACATGAAACCCGTAACAAATTACCAACTATCCTTCTCTCATAGAAGGCCACCACATTATATATATCCATAGCAATGTCTAATTAAATCACCCACTTAACCACAGAGACAAGAATCCATATATTTGGCCTTTTACCGACAGAAACACTTTTGATTTAGCACGTAACATAGCAACCCCCCCCCCCCCCCCTCCCTTCTCTTTTCTCTCTTTCTTTCAATCTTCCCCTCCTCCATCCTAAGCCCTACCCTCTTCCCTCGTGAGTAGTTCTTGAAATGAATTGAAAGCATGAAGAGTAGAATCTCAAGAAAGCACCTTAAAAGGCCTTCAGGATCAAAGGGGGCTTGGCACCATGATGGGGCATTAGCAGGCAAAGGACCAGACTCTGGAGAATAAATACTGCATTGCTGTGAAAAAGATTGAATGATCAGATCAGAAGTACCCAAATCCAAGCAAGAAAAACCATGGACGGAGAAGAAAGATATGATGGACAGACCTTACTCCGTGCAAATGTTGGCTTTCTGTATAAATGTTGAATTCCCAGCACTTCACGATCAATCATTGCAACAGCATTACAAGCTGGTCCAGTATCTCCTCGCACTCCACATTTCACCTTGAAATGGACAAATATTAGCACCTAGTCAGTCACATATCATACCGACATGATCAATCCAAGGAAAGATTGAGCAATGAATCGAAAAGCTCACCAAAATTCTTTCTTGTGAAAGGGAGGGGGGTTCAGTTGGAATATGATACTCCCAGTCAGGCACATACAAGCCGTATAATAATGAAATATATAGAGTGGTCAGCACAAGTACCACAGCCCTGGAAGAAGACATGACATGGCATCAGCTATGAAAGTTAACATGCTACAAGGATAATGCAGTCTGAAACAATATCATCGCAACTGCAGTTGACAAAGGGGAAATAACAAATGCCTTTCCCATGGAGAATGTCAGATATCCAGAGTTTTTTCATAGACACAGGAATGAGGCGGAAATATGTTCCAATAGTTACTTAATTATACTACAGAGAGAAACTCTTCCCATCGATGAAGACAGACAAGTCCCATTCAAGTGGAAGTGGTTTTAAACCTCCTCTAAGTTACTACCACTATATTAACTATCATTATCTTAGTATTTATTTTGGCAAACGCTAAAATTCCCTGTAGAGCAAGCTGAGGAATCTAGCAGCCTTCTTGCCCTAATGACTTGACTAACATGCCTTGGCAGAGCATTAATATTCACAGTATTTCCAGTTTTGGAAACATTGGGACCAGCCTCTCCAGCCTCTGAAAACAAAAATCATTCAACTTTAAGAATGGTTACTCTAATTAATCTAATTTCCATACCATTGACTTCGGTACTTCTTCAGCAGAGAAAATCCTGAATTAACATCATTGTCGCCCTTTAGCCAAATCTCACATAGTGCTGCTACCAGAAATGCTATAGCTATTCTCTGGAGGGGCAGAAAATGATAAAGTGGTTATCAAGTAAATTAGACAGCACATGAAACTTTAATAACAAAAAACAACTAATAGAAGAGCTTTATAAAAGCACGTACTTGCAGTATTCCCATAAATCTCATTTGTTCCATGTCCACTCCATAATTAAGACTACCAACACCATGAAAATAACCACCTAAGGTACAGAAATGACAGAAAGAAGGAATTACTTCCCAGTATGACACAGATGAATTAAACAATCCAGTCATAATTGAAAGAAACTGTGACATAAACCTCATTCAGCAAGTAAATAACAAAATCTGCAAAGAATATGTTATGACTGTCCCATATTACCAAAACTAGGTACTGAGTATGGTACCTTGGAGAAAAAGACCTATAAGCAAAAGTCTAAGTGCCCGAAGAAAGACTTTCCGAGTTGCAGCAGTTCTGCTTGACATTTTCTACCAAAAAAAAAAGAAAATCTGTCAGATGATTAAGTTGATCAAGGTAACTTCTTCAATAGAAGTCAAGGAGAAAGAGGCAACATACATAGGAGACACCAAGCTCCAGGGTTTAGCATATAGGGTTCGAGATTCAAAAGGTATAGCTTATTAGAGCAGAATAAGTACTTGGAAATACAGAGATATACATCAGCAACAAGTACCTTGTACACAAGTCCCAGTGAGACACCAACAATAAACAGGAAAAATGGCATTACATAATCTGCCAGAGTTAAACCATCCCATGGGGAATGGTTGATTGGAGGGAAGATTCCACCCGCATGATCCACGAGAATCATTAGCTGCATGAAGCAAATTAAGAGCGAGTAGAGTAAAAGTCATTTTCAGAACCCAGAAAACTACATCAAAGAAATGTGCAAGCAGAGGAAAACAGTCTCTGAGTGATTCACGGTTGTTAGTTGACTTTTTCCAATATCATATGTGGCTGAAATATTACATCATATTTTTCTCTTTCCTTTTCCTATTAAAGTTTCCCAAATACAAGGGCCAATTATTGATCATTCAGCCAACAGGAAAAATCCCCCTCCGGAGGACACATGAAAAATCTGACTTGATCAAGTGGCATAAATACTGGGAATGAAACAAATCTCTTTCTTATCACTTAATATCCAGGAGATCATAACATCGGTAAAAATGTAACAGTTCAACATAGAGAAACATTGACAATATGGTATATAAACTTCCACGGTTCAGCCACAATGTCCCAGCCTTCAACAATATGATAGCAATTAATGATCAGATAAGAGCAAATGCATCCTAGCTACTGTATTCGCCGCAGAACTAAACTAGGCTTCATTTAGCCCAACTAACAATTCCCTACATGTTTAAAAAAGGAGTTATTTCACTTCTGCTACATTTGAAAACTGACGGACAGATTTCATGCCTGAGCACTCCGAGATTTGAGAAATACCAAGTTAAATGCCCTTTTGACTCATATATTAGGGTGGGAGTTTTCGCCCCATCTGTCTCGGATCGAAGTTCAACATGTCTAGACTCTCTAAAGCTAGTGTCACCATCTGAAAGCGTATCATTCCAAAACCTCCCATGTTGCAGGAAAACCGTATGCAGGGTCATTAATATTTCTTCAGAGTGTGGCACTGGGAAGAACACTCGTTCTTTTTCCATATTATTATATCTTCAGATTGAGGCCATAAGAAGAAAGCTCCTTTCTCCCTTCAATGGGAGTAGGACGGAAAGCAACTTTATAAACTAATGATAAATAATACTTTCCTCTGCCTTGACTTTTGCTCTAAGTAAAGAAGATGCAATAACATCCATGCAGGGTCCATGCGGTGGGGCCAAGTGTAGGTCTAGATGCTTTTCATCAAATGTTTTCTTTATTTTTACGTTTTTGGCCTGAAAATGATTGTTAACATAAAAATGTTATAAATCTAAAAGTACCCTCTCCAATAATTTCCCTCCTCTGTTTCTCAGGTTCACAAGAAATCTAGAGGTTGGTAGCTGATCAAGCCATAGAACTAAGGAGAATTGCATGAGAAGAAAACATAACCTAATCGATTGCTCATTCCCCCAAGTTACAGTTAGGAGGTACGTTATCAATGACTAGAACTTAAGACAATTAACCGACAGTTTGTCGACAACTAAGATAAAGCTTTGTTATGTTTCTGAGGATAACAGTTCGGCTACCACTATTATGTGGATAATAATAGTAATGCTCGACGTGCCATGACCTTCCGGTACGCAAACTCCACCCTTCCGTGCAGATTCGACCATGCCGCATTAGGAATAAGCCCAACACCTAAGACGCCACCATCAATATCAATTTTATCGACCCAACAGCAATGAATACGTTGAAGCGGGCAGCGACTTTCCGGTACGCAAATGCAGGGATTCCAGAAAATCACATTGAGCACGAGCCTTATGGGGCACCTCAAAAGTTTCATACTTCTATCAATATCTTTACGACTAACTCGTGTCGCTTTCCTAACAAGATGGAAAAAAGGCGGAGAGCAACATTACCACGACGGAGAGGCCGCGAAACACGTCCAGAGAAACAAGCCGCTGCCGCCGCTCCGATCCCTTGCCGCCGCCGCCGCCGCGGCGAGTGGCTGATCTCGAGTCGGAAACCCGCCCCGCCGCCTCGACGTCGCCTACTCCGACGACGCAGCCATCGCCGGCGCGCGGGAACCCCGCCTTGGGATCGAAAGAAGCCTTCTCGACGTCGCCACTGGCGTCCTCGGTCCGCACCCGCTCGTACGCACTCATCGCATTGCGCAACTGCGCGGCCATCCGTGACGAGACTTACTTTCTCCGGTCCTTCCTCCCCTCCAAGAGAAGGAAAAGACAAAAAAGGAAGAAGAAAAAAAAACCGAAGGACAAGGTGGGGAAGGAAAAGGAGAAGCGCGAGGGGCCCCCGAAGCAGAACCGGAATCCAAAGAAAGAAAGGGAAAGGAAGAGAACAGGCGGAGGAATGCCCCTCCACGCGCCTCGCGGTACTCGAAGGGATAGCGACCGGCGCACGGTAACGTTCTCCGCTCGCCGCCCTGCAGCAGGAGACAGAGAGAGAGAGAGAGAGAGGGGAAGACGACGAGGCAGGGCGACGAAGGAGGAAGGAGGAAGGAGAGAGAGAGGATGGAGTTGCTAAGGGGAAAGTGATTTGCGATCCCGCCAAATAATTAGATAGAGATTTTTAACAGTTACTTTGAGAAAATAGATATTTCTTATCTGGCGGTATTAATTATCTTTTGCCTAATCACCCCGGATTAATGATAACGACTCCCCTAATCCCTCTGTCTCTCTCTCTCTCCCCCCAATATGTAGGTAGTCATGGTGGGGTCCACCAGATGACGTGGCGCGACGTGAGCGGGCTGTGGAAGGCTGGCGGGGAGGGGCAGATATTTCTCTGCGCCTCTTTCCCCCGTTTTCCTTCTTTTTTTTTAACTGCGCGCGCCCGCGACAGAAAAGGACGGACTGCGCTGTGAGTCCGGAAAAGATCTCGGGGCCGAGCCCTGACTCGGGCGCTTCCGGGAAAATCTTTTTGCTCGCGACCGCAGATTCCTTTGGTTGCCGTTACGATTCCCTTGGAGTCCTTCCCCATTTATCTTTTCGTTTTATTTCCCCTCTATCAGGAGAAGATTTACATACTCATGTTTCATCAATATCTCCATCAAATCTACGTTATAGCTTTTCGAAATCGATATCGTTGCTTGTCGACGTTCGAATTGCGCCTGAAAAATCAGCGATCCTCACGTTCGAAAGAGAATCGATCGCACCGTATTTTCGATTCCGCGTTGGTAATTCATAAGGACGTGATAAAAATTTTCTTTTTTTTTTCTTTTGAACATGGTTGGCTTAGAATGCGTCGCGGCATAACCGACGATGTGCATACGAGATTCGGCCTAATTTAGGAGTCACATCGAACATGATTGGGCTCGTTTAAAATAAGCCAAAGTGGGTATGCCACTAAAAAAAAGGCTCTAAAAGAGGAGTGGAGTGGGCAATGTGCCCGCACGGGTGCCGAGGACCACCCATCTATTTCTTAAGTTTTCGGGGGCCGGGGAAAGCTGCTTTAGATTAACATAGACCGTTCGGTGTTGCTTATAGGCTTATGGTTCTTCAAAATTAAAGGAAGAAGAACTAAAGAATGACAAAGATTGGAGGGGGAGAACTCATAATCAAATTTTCAATTGGTGGGTGTCTTGAATTATGTTCTGATGCACTCTTGCACCATCGCCGCGGCAAAGAACCTGTCGAATTTTCGGGTCAAAATCTAGAAGTCGGGTATTTATGATTGCGCGAGAAACTAGTCCAAATTACGGTTATCGAGATGGGCCAAAAAGTTTGAACTTAAGTCGTCGTTCTTCCATGACATGATCATAAAATAGCCAGTCCTCATCCTGATTAATACTAAAGAATAAACAGAAAAAAAAAGACAAGAGAGTTTAGGGGGAGTATTAACGTTACGAGCGAATTTAAGGCAAGTTTCCAGCCTCCAGCTGGTGGGGGCATGTCTTATATTCCGTTCTGATGCACGCTCCTCGCACCACTGCCGTAGCAGTAGTAGCAGCAGCAGCAGCAGCAAAACCAATACCAATGGGCTTGCTTCGCCCTCCACATACTCCAACCTCAAATTCTCGAGGAAAGCTGGGCTCGCATTCTTGAATCCTGATGCTCAACAGAGGCGACGTCTTTCAGATGCAGGACTTCCCATTGATGTAAAGTGATGCCATGAATATGCTTTTTACTGTTCGCAACTCTGATCTTCTTTCATCAGTTTTTCTTGCAAACTGGGTAGATCAAGCTAATCTAACAGGATGACAAACTTTGTGTACTTCAATCTAATTGAATCATTCCTTCCTTGAAGAATTCAATCTTATATTCCACTCGGGACAACGTGGCAAATGTCTGCGCATCCTCTGGCCAGTACTCTTGATGCAAGGGCCCCTTTTATTTTTGGGTTTGGTCCTCGGCCCATTCCCTTGGAGGAAGGAAGCTAATGAAGCTCTCGGCTTTAAGCTCCGTGTTAAAGCATTAGACATGGGTCGCGAGCCCATCAATTTGGTGTTCCCTTGTATCGCTGATGTGGCCTCAAGACCTAGTCACTAAACCTATCCCACAACCTCGCAGAATTTCGATCACTTGAGTGTGAAAATTTCTAAAAATTGATCACCTGAATGTTAGTGCCAATTTTTTTTTTTAAGAATGTTCAACTATGTGTTGGAAATCCGATGTAGCATGGCACTTGTGCTAAACGTTTTTAAAAAAAGTTATAGCACTTAAAAGTGATTGAATGAAAAGTTATATGATGCTCAAGGGATCAGAGAAAATTTATAGTACTCAAATGATTAACACACATAAGTTATGTCTCAAAAGCCTTTTCTCTGAACTTCTCTACTCTAACCCATGATTGACCATCGGTCATTTCCCGAGATTTGATTTGATTTTTTTTGGATCTATCCTCATCAAAAAACCTTAACACCCAACCTTGATGTGACACCAGATATTAAGATTCAGCAAATACACAAGAAAATAGAGAGCAAAAAGGAAAAAAATATTTTTATCTAGGTTCATCCTTAAATTAGAGCTGCATCTAATAGAGGATTCCATTATAATTAGCACATCACATCTCTCTTTTATGGTTCTCAATTATAAGAGAAAAATAATAAATGTACTTAATAGCTATTCATGAGGTCAAATTACTAATAAAATATGAGGTTAGATTATAAAAGCCCTATGACAGCATGAGGGAGCTCCCCTCAAAACCTTTGTTGGGGTGCCCCCTCAAGTCCTACTCACTCGCTAAGGAGTGGGATCCTCGCATCTTCTTGTTGTTGGGGAGTATGAGCCATACCCTAACATAAACTTCTTACTCATGAGCTCATTAGAGACAAACATAAGAAGAATATGGGCTACAAATGTTGGTTTTCTATCATTTTAAATGGAGGTATAGAAGAATAATTCAAAGAGAAAAAGGAAGTAAGAAAGGAGAGTTATTGTCTCATTTATCTTTCTATGATTCTGATTGAAATTTGAACTACACTCCTCAATCAAGTTATGATTAAAAGGAAATGATAGTTAAATATTATGCATTTTTGTTCTAGGCAATAGCATCTCACTTTTATGAAGAGTTTAGTTGATCCTAAGAATGGAATTTTATTTTTTGTGACAAATGTTTATACTTTGTCTAAAGGCAGAATAAATCCTGCATAAATTAATTTTTTTAAACCACACATTATATGGAAAGAAATGGTCCATTCTTCCTCCTTCAAGTAAGGTACAATGCCTAGGAGACAACTTATGCATGGCATTAGTTTCAAGTAAGCTTTAAAGTAGATAATTGTTAATTAATTACTAATAAATGAGATAAGAACGCTACAAATACAATAACTTTCTTTTTATTACTGGAGTGTCAAAATGTCTAAAAAAAGATCACTTGAATGTCATAACTTTCAATTGATCACTTTAAGTGTAATTTTTTTAAAACATTAACCTAAGTGCTGAAAATTCGATGTGGCATGGCACTTTGGGGAACGTTGTAAAATTTATGACATTCAAGAGATTCAATGAAAAGTTATATGGTGTTCAAGTGATAGAAAAAAAAAACTTTTGACACAAGATTAAGTGACCTGCATAGGTTATACCTTGAAACCCATTTCTCTAAACTTCTCTACTTCGGTTGGTCATTAACTAGCCAAAATCTTCATAACATTTGTTTTTTCATATCTCTCTTTATCAAGAAACCCCAACCTCAAAACTCAAACTAGTAAAAATTTTGTACGACACTTACTTAAGAGACATAATTTTTTTTTCGACCACTTGAGCGAAAAAAAATTCTAAAAACTAATCACTTTAATGTCATAACTTTCAATTTATCACTTAGGACATGCATGATGACCATTTTATTTGGGCCCATATCTATTTTTCTATTCCTGAGAACAAGTTTGGAATCTAAACTTGTTTGGTAAAATAATTCATTTTCCTATTCTTTGAATAAATTTTTAATCTAGTAATTGGTTTGCAAAATAAATAAGAAGTAAACATTTTCTACTTCTTTATTTTTGAAATAAAAAAATAAAAAAATAAATTTCTCATTACTTTCCCTTGCCGCTACCTTGACCCACTACCAACTATCGCTCCCTACTGCCTATCGTCGATCATTGATGGGTGGGTGGTCAGTCAATTATTGGAATAAAAATTAAGAAGATCTACCAAACAAATTTCTGTTTTAGGAACATAAATTTGTATTCTTATCAAACACATTTTTTTTATTAGAAGTTCATCCATGGAATGATAGAAAATCTATTTCATGCTAAATTTATATTCAGAAACAAAATAGTTATCATTTGTACTATTAAGTGCCAAATGTTTTTAAAAACATTCGTCTAAGTGCTGAAAGTTTGACATGACAAAGCAGTTGTGATGAACAGTTTTAAAAAAGTTATGACATTCAAGTAATTGAACAAAATTATGATACTCAAGTGAGTGTGTACAAATTATTACACTCAAGTGATCCAAGGAAAAGTTATGGCGCTCAAGTGAGCATCATATGAAAGTTAGGGCCCTTGTGGTGTTCTTATCCCCTAATAAAGAATTAGAATATTACGGGTTTGTAGCACAAGCGGTCCATTTGGTTGTAGGAATAAAATAAGACTATAATGTACTAGTTCCCATTCCTCACTTAGATGCAATCATGGCAATTCAGCAAAAATTCATAAATATGGTTAAAAATTGCATAGGCCGCCCAATTGAATCAAGCGCATATGTCACGTTTTTCACCACCCAACATCATTTGGTTGAGAAATGATATGCCACAATATCAGGTCATATTATTTATCACAGATTCAATTGTTGGGCAATAATTGAAAAATAACACGTATCGGGAGAAAATATGTTACACTGTTTGTTCAATCAGAAAGAAAACAAGAGAGATGAAAAATAAGAATACACAAGGAGGTGAGGTACGGTGAACCGAATCTCCTTAAGACAATTAGTTCCTGCCCACGGTGCTAAGCAGCTTCACGAACTTCGCCTCCCAAGATACAACACCTCGAACCCGTTTGGAATAGCACTTTGCAAATAGGACTCTGTCGAACACTTCTTGAAGCCAACACACTGGGAGAAAACTTTAGGAGAGGAGTGATGTAAGTTACAAGTGAATGAAAGAACAATGAGAACTCTCTCTATTTATAGAGATTTCGAAGAAAAAAGGTTCACGAATCTAATAATTACAGCCATTAATCAAATACATGAACAAGAAGATACATGAACGGATAGAGTTCATGAATCTTAATAAATACAATACATGAACCGAGAAGATACGTGAATCCAAGATATACATGAACTCAAGCGACGAATCTCATTTAATGACATACATGAACTGAACTTCAAAATACATCAATAATGAGATACATGAGCTGAAGCGGCGTATCTCGTTAACATGATATGTTGATCCATTAACCGTAATAATTATAACATCAACTACCTTTTCTAGTGCCAAAATCCATGGATTGAAAAATATTAGCAACTTGGTTAACTTCAAGGATCCACAGATATTCAAGTGTATTGACACTAATACTTAATTTCATGAGGGACTCATTGTAAACTTTCTAGTAATTGATTTATCAAATTTTACCGTACGTCTTAAATATCAATAAAGAGAGAAAATTCACCTCACATAATAGTAGATCCCTTGTAGCCATAGGCAGAGGGCATTCGACTTTGCAAGCTGAATTTTTTCTGTCAAAATGTGTGACATTAAATGGAATACTTCAATCTAAAAATTTCACCGCAAGAAGATTGACTTTTAAGGCAAATTTCTGTAAATTAGCCAGCTAGTTCCCCCTACTGTCAAGTATTGACCAGCAGCTGACTTGGGTGCAGAGCAACGCCAAAGGACAGATCAGAAAATAAAAAAATTTCCTAGAAATGAGTTTATGAGTAGAAGAGTTTCGTACAATATCAAAGATGGACTAGCTCACTTATTCATATCCTCTTTTCCATTCTTCTCCATTGGCTTCCACCTCTATATTTACATTTCTGAGCTGATCATATGCATTACTCTATTATATCATAAGGATGCACCGTCCGACAAAGGCAAATGAGCCATTGTTAGTAATTAAAGCAAATCGAAGATATTGGTGCAAAATTTATAGACCAAGTTGCCGATAAAGTAGTTATCAATTCAGTGGGAAAGTTATAGATTTCGTGGATGTTGTTGATTTACAAATTTTGATGTCGAAAGCTGTTCAGCTCCCATGATTGCTTCACGAGATGAGAGGACTCTTTATGTGGTTTAAATTCTAAGCGTTTGCTTGTATATCTATACTATGTTTTATCTATTTTCGATTCCTGAGTATTTATTCCCTTAGAAATATATACATATATATATATATATATATGAGCCAATTAAGAATAAGAGTAAGAATCATATAACAAGCCCATAAATTGGCAAGTTTTATAGTCGTTTTTTTAATAATGTGAAAGGGATCAATTGAAAAAGTCTATCAGTGTCAATCTCTTTCTTAAGTTGTGCGAGTAATGAACGTTTTCAGCTTCAAATTATCACGTCAGCCTTTATGATCAACTGTTGGTTGTATACCTGATGCAGAAATAGCCATGGGGGGAAGTCAGTCTCTTTCTACAACATCGGCCTTTGGAATTCTTTGGATTGTCTAAAATGATGAGAATTCCCCATATGAAAATTCTTGATTGTATATGCATTCGTGTATCGATAGGTCTGGAAGCTTTTAGACATGCTTTGCTCCAAGGGGATTTTTTTGTTCAAAGCCAAGTCCATATGGATCAGATCAATTGCAATAGTTGATCGTGTCGGTTCACATGACGTTTGCATATTTATTTCAAATGATCAATGATTGTGATTGCATTTGGTTAATAAAACGATTTTAGAGAAGGATATTTTTAATGCAAATCCACTCAAAAGATGGGCATATATCTTAGGCTCTTTTGGTCACCGGCTCAAGATCAAGTGTATCTTAGTGGTGGGTAAACCAATTGTCCACTTGGCTTAGTCTGCTCGGAAAGATTTCTGTCAAGAGTGTTGAAAGTCATTAAGTTTGTGATGTGCTGTCAAGAGTGTTGAAAGTCATTAAGTTTGTGATGTGTTTTTCTATCGTCATCAATTTGCAAGGATTTTCTTCTGCCATTAGTATAAAATGGCTTTATAACGTTTTATAACGGTCATATAACTGCTATTTAATGCTCGTCTAATGGTTTTATAATGAGTATATAACGTATGATATATTTCTTCATAAGCCCTTCATTAATTTACAACGGTTCTATCACTATTTCTTAACGGCTTGCTTTTGTTTAATATAAAGATAAAACTGCAAAAGAAAATCTTTCGAGATATATATATATATATATATATATATATTGATTTAAAAAAATCTTAATAAAATATTTTCTTTCTTTACTGGACTATATAAATAACGTTCTTTATGTTCATTCTATTATTTTGTGTTGAATAAAGAAGAAGGTTTGTGGTTTCTTAGGACAATAGCCACTAAAGCCTATCGTAATGATTTGTGTACTCCAAAGAGTGGAATTATCCTTAAGAATAGTGATTGCACATCTCAATTAATTCTTATTTTCACCAATTTTACAACAATTACAAGAATAATCTGGATGGATTCTCAAGTTGACGCTGTCTTTGATGCCTCTATCTTCACGACTCCAGTTGTCCTACCACCACTGTCGCACATGTCTAATGCTAAACCATCTCTTGACATATCAAATATTGGAGTTTTTAATAGCAACAACTTCAAAAGGTGACAAGAAAGAGTTTTCTCTATTATCAATGAGCATCGCGTGGCTTTTGCACTTCCAGTGGCCGAACCAATTAAAAATAACCAATGAGAACAATGCAAGCATGCTAATAAGGTATGTAGGCACACAATTATTAGTACACTTTCTAATAAGGAAGCAAAACAAATATGGAATTCCATGACCGCAAAGTACATTGTCGTAGATGTTGACGGACAAAAGGTTGTCACTAAAATTATTATCGATGGAAAATGTCTCATGATAAGGAAATCAAGACACAAATCAATGAATATGAGGACTCAAAGGAGGAAAACAATAATTTGCAAGAAGAATTTATTGCGGGGGATATTGATTGAATGAAATGATATAAAAAAAAAGGTGTTTAATAGGAAAGAGGTGGAAAAAAAAATCTTGCTTAATGATTTTTGTAAAGAAGAATGAATAATTCATGAAACTGTCCCTCCTTATTCCCCTGAATCAAATGGCGTAGTCAAAAGAAAAAATAGAACTTTAAAATAAATGATGGATTCTATGCTTGCTAATTCTAAAGCTCCTAATGATATAGGGGAGAAGCAATACTGTCTGCATGTCATATCCTAAATAAAAATGGTTAAGAAAATTAGTAAAACACCTTATGATTTATAGAAAGGCTATTGTCTTAATTTTAAAATATTTAAAAGTGTGGGGGGTGCCTTATGCTTCCTAGTTCTGAGAAAGGAAAATAAACTCTAAGATATTATTTCATGTTTATTGGTTATTTGAACATTTTACTGCATATAAATTTCTCGTATTAAAAAGTGATGTATTTGATAGTAACATAATATTTGCCAAAGAATGCATAATTTTATTAGCATATTCTTTCATTAAGAATTGATCATATTTCTCCTTCACCTTTTCATAAAAATGTTTTTTGAAAATTCAAATGATGAATTGAGAAGGAGTAAAAGAATGAGGAAAGAAACTTCTTTTGGAAATTACTTTTATATTTATCTTATTAATAACGATCCTTGAACTTATTTGAGAACTTATTTGAACTTATTTCGAAGCAATTTCTTCTAGAAAAAGTAGTTTTTGAAAAAGAAAAGCCATAAAATTGAGATTGATTCTATTTTAGAAAATTAAATTTGGGAATTGGTTGATTTACCGTCAGGTACGAAGCCGATTGGTTGTAAAATGATTTTTAAAAGGAAGTTTAATATTGATTGTTCTAGTGATAAACATAAAGCAAGAATTAATAAAATGTTGATTATTTTGATGCATTAGCTCTGGTCACTATAATTTCATATATTTGTGATCTAATTATGTTAGCTTTGATTTACAAACTTGTTTACCAAATAGACATTAAAATAGCTTTCTTGAATGGTGATTTAGAAGAAAAACTTTACATGGTGCTGTGGGAGGGATGCATTTTTCCTGGCCAAGAAAATAAAGTTTGTAAACTTGTTAAATGCTTATATGGTTTAAAGCAATCACCAAAGTAATGGTATAAGAAATTTGATAAGGTTCTAGTTAATCATAAATTTTTCTCTGTCAGAATAGATAAATGTGTGTAATAAAAACCGTTGATGGTTTGTATATAGCTTATATATTGATGACATACCTATTGTGAATGAAAAAAAAATGTTTCTTGACTTCAATATGAGAGACTTGGGAGAAGCTAATGTTATTTTGGGTGTTTAAAATCGTAAAAAGTGATAGTGGTGTGATACTTACTCAAGAACATTATGTGGAGATCAGACTACTTAAAAATGTGCACACTTTAATGTCACACCTATGAATATTCTTTATGATTATACTATCCAGTTAGTGAAAAATGAAGAATATACTGTGGCTGAGTTTGTGTATGCTTAGATCATTTGGAGTCTGATGCATTTGATGAACTATACTTGACTTGATATAGCTTTTGCAATATGTAGACTGAGTCGATATGTAGAAAATCCAAATAATCTTGATCAGAGTAATAAAATATTTGAGAGGAACAATAAACTATGTCATTTGACAGAGTGGATTTGCCACCATATAAGAAGTATACGCTTATGTTACCTAGGTTTCGTATTCAAATGAGACAAAATCAGTTAGTGCATTGCGCTCGCTCTTGGCGGAGGGACCGTAACTTGGAAGTTAGCCAAACAAACAACTTTTGCTAAATCCATCATGGAGTCAAAGTTTGTAGCTTTGGAATTGGCTGGCAATGAGGAGGAGAGGATAAGAAACTTCGTGGCAGATATTCCTTTGGGAATAAAACTGATGATTCGCAATTAGCAATAGCCATTGCAAAGAATAAAATTTTCAATAGTAAAAATAAACAAATTCGATTAAAACATGATGCTATAAAGCAGTTACTTAAAGATGAGATAATGTCCATCGACTTGTAAAGTTAGAAGTGAATTTGGCCAATCCTCTAACTAAACCTCTGGCAAGAAATTTGATTAATGATACATTAGTGGGAATAGAATTTAAGCTAGTTGAGGAAAAACAACAATGATTATAACTCAATCCATGTGATTGGCGATCCAATGGATTAGGTTCATACGGATAATAACAAGTCACTTTTTGTTCTAGTTTAATTGATGTCCCTTTTGCAAGGAAAAAGAGGTTGAGCTACGTTTTTAATAAATTCCATAGCCTTGGTTATGGTGTATTATACTGCAGAATTATTTGACGGAATCACCTATATAAGTGTGGGGGTGATGCTGCTCCTATGAGAATTATTGGCGATAATCTGTAAAGCACTTATAAATAAACCAAGCACGTGCATGGCCTATGGGGCAAAATCGCGTTAAACAACAACCTTGTGAGAGTGTTATGTGATTGGTGAAAATTATCATTCACAAAAAGAAATCCTTGGTTTATGGAAGTTTCAAACTTGACCAATGATTTCATGAATTATATTTCATTCTTTCTTTCGATGGTTCAGAGTCTCAAAAGCAAGTGTTCCAATAGAGAACTCTAATAACCCGATATAATTTCTCTCATTTTTTTGAAAATATTTTGAAGTATGTGGAGGATTGTTGGATATTTCATTAAGTTTGCAATATTGAAAGTTAATTACTTTCTAATGAGTTTTTTTGTCATCATCAATTTCTAACAGTTTTTGTCTGTCATTATTAATATAAAACGTTTTATGACTGTTATAACTGTTATTTAACAGTTAGGTAACGGTTTTATAACGACTTTGTAACGTTTAGTTTATTCTTTCATAAGCCCTTCATTAATGTACAGCGGCTCCTTAGCGATTTATTAACTGGTTTCTTTGATGGGAATATGAAAATGAAACTTCAAAAGACAATCTTCAGATACGCACCCATTTAAAAAAAGAGATTATCCTTTTCTTCCTATTATCTTTTGCTTCTTTATTGGATTATACACATAACTATTCTTGTGTGCAGAATGAAAAAGGAAGCCCATTGTATGTTGAAATGATAGTTGCTAGAGCTTAACGCATTGAGCTTCCTACTTCAAGAAGTGGAATCATCTTTAAGCACAGTAGTCACTTGCCTTAGACAAATCTTATTTTTCATCAATTTGACAACAAAAATTTAATAGTACTCCTTCACATCTTTAATATTACCATGAATTTTTTTTTTGGCGGATTAGCAAAATAATTGCTTCTCTTTTGCGAAGAGCCGATACTAATCTTCGGAGGCTATTCTTGGCTTTTAAATTGAAACGCATAATGGTACATGCCTTATGTGTATCCGCTATTTAAAATCTTGCTGCTTCATAAAGAACGTTGAGTTATAATAAATTAATGACTTTCAATTGAAAATTTGCTTAGAAATTGATTTGAATGACCAAAATCAGTAAAATGACTTGCCAGTCGACACTTAAACAAAGTAGCATGAATACTTTTTTCAAGTCCAAATTTCACATTTTTTTTTTCACTTTCTCACCTAATATACAACCAAGCCTTTTGGGGATCAATCACACACTTTCTACTCCAGGAAATAGTTATTAATTTATGTCCAGTAAACACGAAAATTCAACATGCCTTTATCTGAGCTTGATCACCTTTAGGATTAACATTCGAACTTGGTTAATGATCATCAATTGATCAAGTAAAAAATACTAAGTAGATCAACCTAACTTAACCGTTAAGAGTTTCACTTACCTTGAACAAAAGCTTAGAGAACTCAAAGCCTTAGCCACCTTTAAGGAAAAATAAACGAGAACAAAGATTAACAATTCTCAATCATTTAACAAAACTAGTTTAGTAGAAGTTAATAAACCTGCAAATTCACCTTGAAAAATCTTGAAAGATGGAATTTTGAAGTTTCAACAACATAAGTAAGGAATCTTTATTTTTACTCGAAATATTGAAAAGTGATAATAATATAGGAAAGTGTTGGGTGGCCTCTTTCTCTTTGCAAATGCGAAGCTGAGTTATTTATAAAGGCTTCCTGCGATTAAGATAGGAGGTACTCGGAAGAGTTACATGTGTTACAAAGGGATAAAAATGTTTTACTAAAGTTAAGAGCAATGATAACATTGGGTCAAAAGCACTAGGTTGAAATTGAGTGAGAGGTGTTCAAATTAGAAAGAGACAAACGATTCGATTACATAGTTTCAAAATAGGTATCTGGATAGCACTACAAAAAAACTGTAATTTAACTACGAAAAATTAGCAATGGAAATAATAAAAAAAATATGTTGCTAATTTGCGACAGACAATAGCGGCGGATTTTGTGACAACGCTATTATTCCGTCGCTAATTTGTGTCGGATTAAGGTTTGTCGCTAACTGGCGACGGACCAAAAACAGTTCGTCACAAATTAGTGACGGATTTGCGACGGATGTTAATCCGTCGTTAATTTGCGATGGACGTAAAAAGTTCGTTGCTAATTAGCGACAGAATCATGATTCATCACTCAATCTGTGGCAAAATTAACGACGAACTTCTTACGTCTGTCGCAAAACTTTTTAGGTTCATCGCAAATTAGCGACTGAATTTGACGTCCATCTCTATTCTAGCGACGGAATCTCTAAGTCCATCGCTAATCGATGTAGATGAAGACCCAGATGAAGACGAAGTTGAAGACTTTTGAGTATTTTTACTCATTATGTCTTATACATCATTTGTGTGTCAAAAATATGTTATTGTTGTTGTCATAACATTAATCATCATTGATAAGTATTGTTATTATTATTATTATTATTATTATTATTATTATTGTAGCACTATTTGATTATTAATATAGTTATCGTTGTTAGTTCCCTATTTTCGCCAATTAGCGACGGATTTGCCAATTAGCGCCGCCGTTAATCCATGAATAGAGGATCTATGTAGACACATAGATCCGTCGAACCATATATGTTGTATGCATAAGACTATCATATAGATCATAATATAATAAAGAAGATTATTTACGCCTGATTTAAATCGATTTCAACCAATTAGCGATGGATTAATCAAATACGTGTCGCATATTTGATCACGTATTTGATTAATCCGTCGCTAAGTCCAATAAAAAATAAATTCCGTTGCTGAGTCGGTGGCTAATTAACGACTGAATCTTTTATTTCTGTCGCTACCATTGATTATAGCCGCTCACTCTCCTTCAAGACTCGATTTTTCCCTCTCTCTCCTCGCTCCTGATTATTCCGAGATCGAAAAATCGAGCGCCTTTTCCATCCCTCACTCTCCTCGCTCCACCCTCCGATCAATCGAGCGCACCGAGCTCTTCGCCTGTGGTGTGTGCTTCTTGTGTGTCCCTCGTAAACCCTAAGTAGCGATGAGTAAACAGAGATAAAGGTCGAAGCTTTGAAGGCCAAATTTCCCTTACTCTCCTCGGCCATCCCTCCGATCGATCGAGCGCGCCCAGCTCTTCGCATGTGGTGTGTGCATCAATTTTGAAGTAAACCTTAAAAGGAAGAGGAAACATGGGGTAAAGATTGAAACTTTGAAGGCCAAATTTCAGAGCCCATCAGAAACTCTCGCCCCGTCCCACTCATATTCGAAACAAAGACTCTTCATTTCTCTTCTTCTTTCAGGTTCTCTCTCTCTTTCTCTCCCCTATGTGTGTGTGTGAATATCTTCAAAAGATTTGTGAAGTATTGATTGATTATCTTCACTTGAGTTACTCGCGTGAGTTTCAATTGTTGGCGATGATCCGCGCGGTCTTAGTGACTTAGTGGACTGATGCAGTGTCGGTTCGACTCTTTTGTTTCTCTGTGTTTTCCATGTCATTCCTACGAAAAGTTCATTTCTTTGATTGGAAGATCTTGGATTGGCTGTTTTTTTATGATTGTCAATCATCATGTTTTTCAACTTGCATGCTGCAAGTTTTAGAATTGCCAGAATTTTAATGAGGAACGTGTAGGATAATGGAGTATGTCTTAATTATACAGAGTTTCCAGGAGTTGATCTCGGCACTGAGCAATGCATTGGTTGTCAGTGATGCGACTGCATGTTTGCATTTCACAGACTTGGTTGATGATATTATTTGACTTGTGACTTGAAGAGCATTTTAAAGTGTGAATGTTGATAATTGCAAAATATCTTGTGCTTGGCCTGTCAAAGTACGCATTTTTCGACTTGCTCACAATGGAAATAGATTAGCTTATGGTAATTTAATGGGCCTTTAACGTCACAGGCACAGATTATGGTATTTGGAGGGTTGAATTGTTCCTTATTAGGAAATAACTGTATGGTTCAAATGCCTAGGCATGTCGCTATTTCCAAGTTCAACTGTATGGTTTAAATGCTATATCACGTATCTTTAATACTGGAAATTGTGCTTTCTTTTTTGTTGGCATGGAATAAGGTATGGTAGGGTTTTTCTACAGACACATTGAACAAGTAATAAGGAAATTTGTTTAGCTTTGTCTCAACAGTTAAAGGCGTGTGGTGGATGTGGAAGGCACTTGCCTCTTCTTGGTGTTGGGAAGTTATTATGTGATTTGACTAGTGTTAGTGTGAGTATGCGGTTCTCTGCTAATCATGTCATGGCACTTATTGTGATGTTTTGCACAAATTATGAGGACCTTGTCTGTAATGAATTGCATCTCTTCCTTTACGGAATGCTACTTGAATGCTCTTCTTCTGGTTTTATTCTTAACGCATCCCAGAATTTCATTTGTTGATAGTGATTTTTTCATTCTTGCTTTCATTATCCATGCAAATTAAGTCTACTTGTTCAATTGAATGTTTCTCTCCTTTTCATTTTTGTCTTCTTGGAGATTTTCCTGGTTTGGTTTTAAGTGTGGAGAACCACTGATTGGATACAGGCCTTAAATGCAGCTTGTTTCTTGCCAATTGGTACCCTACCTTCCTTATGTAAGAAGCCTTAGTAGCTCTTACCTCTCTGCAGACGTTACGTTTTTCTTCTGGTTAGCAGTTGAACTCTTGCATACCTTCCGCAGCTTGTGCTACTTGAACATTGATGATGTCGTGATTAGATTTACAACTCCATCAGATCGATGAAGTGATATTTTCGTAAATCACTTACATCCTAGTATCCAACTGCGTGGGGGATTTAGGAGTTAATGTTGGGGTGGAAAATATTACTTGTACAGGTACTTGAAACATCTTACAATTGAAGGTGCAAAAGGCGATAGCAAGTTTGTTTCATTTTCTCAAGTACTCTCTAGGTCCAAAATGGTAAGCTTGATGATCTATTTGATTATGTGTCGTTAATGCATGTTCATATTTTTTAAGATATTTGTCTAACCTTTTGTACTTGTCAGTATAACCGTGGAGGTCGTCGTATTGTTTCACAAGGAAGACCAGCCCCTCTCTCTTCCCATTCCCCTTCCCCTTCCTCGTCCCTGTCCCTTTCCTCTTCCCTCTCACTTTCATCTAACCTTGAATCACCAAATGTTCCGTCTTCACAACATGGACGCATTGGCACCTCTTCCGACCCTCCACAACATGGACACATTGGCCCCTCCTTCAACCCTATACATCAAACTAGGGGACAAGTTTATCATAGGCAAACTAAATCTCCTTTAGTTCAACCTTCTTCAGCATCATTAATGAATGATGAGGGAAACACAAGTGAATAAGATACCCGATTCATTATATGCCCATATGGAGATTTGTAAGTAGTAGATATTTTTAAGTATATGTCATATTTAGAGTTTTATATATGGATGTCAATTAAATTATTGTGTGAAATGTTTGCAGATTCATGGAGGCGACGTATGTTGTGAGGCAACTTAGTAAAATAATCAATAAATTTTGGTGGGGGCCATATATTACATATAACAGCACTCCAAAAGAAGTACATCAAATGTGGTGGAATGAGTTCAAAATAGGTTTTTTCCTTTTATTTTTTCAGAAACTAAGTTCAGTGTAAATAAAGTTAGTTTTTTTCTATTGATTGCAGCGGATTTTAGGTGGGATGAAGATGAAGAGAATGAAGTTACGAGAATAATTAAGAAAAAGGATGGTGATCACATATAAAATGTGATGAATAAAGTGAAGACAATAGGTAAAAAGTCAGCTTATATTACAAGTGAAAATTGGACAAAAAGTAAGAAAATTTGAGACACATAAAAGCATAAGAAACTAAGTGAAATAAATAAGCTGAATCAAGCTTCCAGTTCTAGTGAAGGGTTTGCCACATATGCTGAGGGCTCTATCAATATCAGGGGTTTAGAAAAAAAAGAATGGTAAGTTTATTATATAGGTTGTAAGTTCACTTTTTTCATACACTCATTTATGTTTATATCTTGTAGGCAAAGGAATTAGGAAGGGAACCAACATATACAGCGACATTTGAATGCGCATTTGAAAAAAAGAAAGATAAGACATGGAGTGGAGATCGAGCAAGAGTTGTTAAGGTTGTAAGGTTTTACTTTCGACTTCATGGCAGTTATATATATTAAGTTAATTTATTTTCATTTATATTGGCAATGTAGATTAAATTTGATGAATTTTCCATGAGTAATGCTAGTAGTGGTGTTGGTGTTGTCGCTTTTGAACAATTAGTTGATAGTATGGCATTATGGGTCGAGGCATCGGGTGGGATAAAAAAAGGAAAATATTTGGACTGGGATCATTGTCGAGTGTATACACAACAAAGACTGCTGGAACGTCATCCTCCAGTGTGGCTGGTTCAAGGAGGACACGACATGAAGAGCAGATGGAGCGAGAAATGAGAAATGAAAAGACAACTTGAAGCTAAAGATGAAAAAACGAGAGCGGTCAAACAACAAATGCAGCTCATCTTGCGACACCTCAACATCGAAAATAATGAGGTTCTTCTTGTGCTTCCTACTAATCCCATAAGTGATGAGCACGATGATGATGACATTGATGTTGCTGTTGATGATGATGAGAATGCGACACATCAACCTCCATCACAATGAAGTTCCATCATTATCTGTTTTGTTTTTTTTACATAAATTGGTAATGCAAACTTAATTGTTTTTGTTTCAAATTATCAAGTGTGCTAAGTTTCCATGTGTGTTGACTTCTTTTTTCTTCTCAATAAATGTAGAAACGAAAGCTGAAGGGAAGAGAAAAGAGCTAGAAGCAGAGAGGGAGCTTGGCATGTTGCTCGCATTTCATGAGTTCATGATGGGATGAAGTAATGGAGTTGTTGCAAAAAAGGTCGTCATTATTTCAGTGAGTTAATATGTCGTCCTGGGTATATGTGTGTTTTTACTTGCTGAATCAAATGACTTATTATTAGCGAGTTCAAATGCTATAACTCTGCAATTTACCCGATATTAGGACTTGATATGAATGATATTTACTATTACAAGCTTTCTGTTTGATGTCCCGTACACTTACATTCGTCCTCTCAATGCTAAAAGTGTGTATCAATGTTTCATAGTGTTATTGAGTAATCAGATGTCGGATGAAGTTTCTTGTGTCTTTAAGTGTATGAGTACGCATAAAATAGTCTAATGGGATAACAGTATACTGTGAAAAAAAATCAATGCACTTGTTTATTTCGAGAACTAGGATATATATTATGTTTAGTGTATATGTTTATTCGCTGTGTCAAAAGCAAGTAGAAAGCTATAAAAATTGGTCATTTTCCAAATTAGTGAAGAACATGAACTAAACAATTGGCCCTTTTCCAATATCGTTGCTAAAAATTAATTAAAATTTGTTGATACATTCATTTCGAAAACAATGTTCATAATAACAATAAAAAAATTTCAGTTGCAAATTAGTGTGTAATTTCGATGCAAATTACGAAATGGGACGAAAAGACGATAATTTGGCAACGCGAAAAATTTAACGATGAATCGGCGACGATCTTAGCAATGAGAAATTAGTCATTGCAAATTAACGTCGAATTTAGAGAAGAGAAATTTTCGTCCCAAACTGGCGGTTAGCCACGAATTTAGCGACAAGTATGCTTGGTTGCTAAACTAGTGACGAACTTTATTGATTGAATATATTTGTTGCTAAATTAGTGACAAATTTCAGCGAAAGATATAAGATGTCACTAAATTAGCGACGGATTATAGCTACGAAAATCTAGTAATGGATTTAGGGACGGATATCATCTGTCGCTAAGTTAGCGACGGCCCAGATCCGTCAATAATTAGTGATGAATGATAAAATTTTCCGTCGCTAAAGTTTGCTACGCCATTTTAGTGACGGAAAAAAGTTCGTCGCTAAATCCATAACTAAATCATTTAGCAACGGATTTAGTCAAATCTTCCGTCGCTAAATCCGTAGCTAAATGACAGCTTTTTTATAGTGTATAGGTTACTAAGATATATACTATTTCGATACATAAACAAAGCAATTGGTGCCCATTTTAAACACCGGTAAGCCAAGGAATAATTTGAACCCACTAAAACATTCCACCACAATCGCCAATCATCGAGATAATCTTAACTCAATAAATTCTAACCTGCCACTTATCCACTACGTAATCTCAGAACGTATCGGTCCCCGATAATGATTATTACAACAAAAAGAATTTTATTGCAACTCTATATAATCAACATATGCACAATTTTTTTATTAACTTAGTACTAATGGAATCACTTTCCAAAACCCATGCTCACAAAAAGATATATTTTGAATGTTCAGTGCACCACGACATTTTTAATCCAACTAATATATTTCACCGTCTTCTTTTCCTACATATTATTGATTAATGTAGGAATTTTCGGATGTGGCATGCTTTCTCTCTCACTCAATTTCTTTTTTTGGTAATTGAGATGTCTAGATTAGCTTGCGTACACCTCAACGATTCCTCGGGAGAGACTAGCACAACAACTTATCGTCATGGCCCTCCACTTAAATCATAGGCACTTCTATGGGGAATCGAACTCAAAACCTCAACGAAATACAAGTTCGTCTTAATCAGTTGGGCTACCCATGGGTGGGTAAATGTTTTTGTGATGATATACAGATGTTTTAATGCTAAATCTGCATGGACAAGTATATTTCAATGAAAAGATTCTATTTTTTCTTTTTAACCAAAGATTTAATTGTGTAAATCAATCATATATGAGGAATCAACAGCAATAAGAAATTTGAGGAGCGGAATTGGAAAAACTGCATTAGTAAAAAGACTAAATTAATCGTTACCAAATATGAATTTGAAGGGGTAACCGAGAGGCACGTTTAGGCAGGTTAATCCAACCCTTGTGAAATGACGTGAATGCTCTACCGCGTACAATACTTCCCTCAACGTCTTAAACGTTGATCTATACAACTGAGGCATGGAACAATGTTGAGACGCCAAGAGAAACACTATAAGAAAAATATATGTTACCTCTTTTGAAATTATTTGGCTCGTTTAAAATTATGAAAACTCCTTATCTTGGCTCTCCTGAAGTGAATCCCAAAGGATTTAATCGATTGCTAGGCACATATATAATTCTTTTGCACTGCGGTATATTTACGCTTTGTAATAGGCTCTCCCAAGCCAAACCGACCACGACTTGATTTATCATTTTGGGATAAGGACACCATAAGCATCATAATTGTCATATAACATTCACTTGAATCCCGTAACTTTTTTTTTCATTAATTGAGTGCCATGGCTTTCAGATAACGTTCGCTTGAGTGCTATAACTTTCAGTCGATCACTAGATTGTCATAATCTTTATAAAAAAAGACTTTCATCTCAAATGTCATGCCACATTGAATTTCCAATACTTGCGGTCAACGTCTTTAAAATATTATGGGATTATCATCTCCTCTAAACCAAAATCCGACCTCGAATTTCATTATCAGGAACATCATCCAGCTATCAACCATAAAATTCCTCAAAAAGTAAGCCCCGAGGAAATGGAAGCATGATATCTGACAACAAATAGTAGACAAGAGCTTGGTATTGAAATCACACACGAAGTCAATTTTCAGTAGTTGGAAAAGTTAAACATGCATGTCAGGGAATTAAAGGCTTCGTAGTCCGCCAACTACCGAAGAGGCACCACATCTCCCGTATGATTGCGACTGAATTGCTCCTCAGAATGGTAAAAACGGCAGAGCCTTCCTAGAGGAGCGACTGACGTTCCCGCTGATCCGATCTAATCATCGTGTGCGAAATAATATCGTTCTGGATGAAATTACAGGAACTTATAAAGTTTAATATGCGAAAATCCTGTTCGATTGAACGGGGACACTTTAGAAGTTGATTTTTCTCATTATTCCAATGGAACAGTTCCATAACCTCTTTATTTCATCGATATTATAGATAGAGGCCATTGTAATGTAAAGTATGAACAAGAGACATATCATTCTAGGTTGAGTGTAGTGCAGATGTTCTATTATACTTTGGACTGTGCACAATTTCGAAGCGATCTTTCGAGTTAGTACTTCTATTAACCTTTTATATGTGAGAATAAAAAGTTAGGAGAAAGAACATAAAAAGTATAGTGGAGAGAGAGAGAGATTAGTTGAATGAATAGAAAATGGAGGAAAAGCTGCTTTGAGAATAATTAAAAAAAAAACTGTCATATTTCATTATCTCCGAATATATCTTATTAATTGTAGAATTTGAACTTAAAACCTCATCAATCTCCTTTAGAAGTAGATAGGAAAGAGATGATAGATCGAAGATAAAAATTTTATAACAGACCGAAATGTGGCCCAACCCAATTTAAAGTTCAATAAAAGCCGCCAGCTAGGGAAGTTGGGGTAATCGATAGCATATTGAGACAGGCTTGTGGAGTCCTTTCTAACTAACATCAATTTGTCTGGTACTATAAAATAATGGGGCAATCACCACTTGAGTCACACTCCTCTCATTTGTATCCATCCAACACTTAGGCTCCGTTCATTTCACGAAAAATACAGCAATCTGGAAAATATTTTTCAAGAAAATGATAATATTTTTCGGTGTTTATCTGTCAAAGGTCGCCGACTCACCGGCCTGGAGCAAGGTCGAGGGATACTGTTAGAGGCTACGATATTTAAAGGTAAGCAAAGAAAAGGGAAAATGTTTTCCACTTTAAAAAAAACGGAAAACGTTTTCCCCACTTTTGAAGATATTTCTTCCATTGGTGGAAAATATTTTCCTTAACTATTTGTTTTCCGCCCCCCGAACACCACAATTTTCGGAAAAATATTTTTCAAAAGAATATTTTCCGTGAAACGAACGGAGCCTTAAATAATAAAAATCACTCTCTAAACCACCTTTTCTCTTTACAATCCAGTTAAGTTTGCAATCGATCCTTGGAAGAAGGCTTAACTTGGGCTCTTCAATGATTCAAGGAAGCATATTGGTCCAGACGAAGTCAACGAGCGAAAGTAGTGAACAACAATTAATTAGTATTTTTGATTTTGTCCTTCAGGTTGAGCCTTCAATCAGTTAATGAAAGAGAACCCTAGGATGAAAAAACGACCTCAAGCGCAACCACGCACCTACCGAAGAACCGCGTCGAGCAATAAAAATAAGTAAGCAATCTGGCATATCTCAAATGTAGGGAAAATTATCCAAAAAGTCCTAAACCTATTATATTTTTGGCAAATCAATCCTAAACCTTTTGAAACCTTGTCAATTCAGTCATTCCGATGACTTTGTCTTGAAAATACCTATGTGGATGTCTAGTTAGCACTGTCTATCTTACGTGGCTGGACATCCATGTAGGCATTTTTTGAGATAAAGTCGCTAGAAGGACTGAATTGGTAAAGTTTCAAAATTGACAAAGTTCCAAAATGTTAGAACTAAATTGACCCAATTAGGCTTAAGACTAAATTGAAAAAAAAAATGCAATAGGTTTATGACTTTTTGAATAATTATCCCATGAACGAGGTACCCAAAAAAAATTATGACCAAAGTGTCACATGAAATATCAAATTATGGGAAGTTCATGCCTCTATTGGCATTTACATGTACTCAATTCAAACGAGCCATATAAATTTAGGCAGACACCCGTGAGATTCAAAGACGGTCGGGAGACCTCGTGCTTCACGTGCATGCAATTCATTTGTAACGGCTCACATGGACATGCTCAAATAGATTTAGTCTTTACCTCATGTGCAGAAAATGTCTTATATATACACATCCTGTCTAGTAATACCTCTTCAAATTGAAGAGACCAACTCCAAACTTCATACCCTCTTCCCTTACCCTCTCTCCCTCTCTCTCTCGCCATGAATTCTCCTCTCCTCTCACCCAGAACAGACATTTACGAAACTCGCCTGGCTATGTCCTGCGACGAGCAATGGGATTGGAAGTATCCGTCCATCTACAGGATCCCCGCCTTCATCACCAAACTCAAACCCGAGGCCTACCAGCCGCAGGTTGTCTCGTTCGGCCCCTACTACCACGGCGAGGTCGATCTCTGCCAAATGGAGGAACACAAGGACCGCGTGCTCCATCACTTCCTCGAGCGGTCCGGAAAGCCCCTCGCCCACTTCCGTCACGCCTTGAGTAAGGTAGCGCGGGACCTCGAGGAGAGCTACGACATGCTAGACCCAAAGTGGACAGAGGACGGAAGGAGCAAGTTCCTGGACATGATGATCACGGACGGCTGCTTCATGCTCGAGATCATGCAGGCCACGAAAATGAGGAGCAATGACTATGCGCCCAACGATCCCATCTTCAGCAAAGACAGGCTGAGATTCATAAAGCCTTTCATAAGGCGGGATATGCTGCTACTGGAGAATCAGCTGCCGATGCTAGTGCTCCGTGAGCTGGTTGCCGCCGCGGGAGATGGCATATATAGCTCTATCGTTAGAGAGGTTATTGCATGCATGCAAACCGCCGTACTATGTTCACTAACAGGACATCTTGATGATCTCACCTAAACCTCACGTGGAATTCATCAAATCTAATGCTTCAAAAATGTCGGATGCATTACAAATAAGTTTACAAGACATTGCTTAACAGAGAATGAAAAGGGAAACTCTATCAAACGTCACTTAACTAATTATACGAGATATGCCAAAACTAATAAATCCTAACTAATGATAATAGCGTAAGGAAAGTAAATTTTTAGCAAATCTTTTCTAATAATCATCTCCATGGAAGACTTCTTTTGTTTTTTTTTTCTCTCTTTTTTCTGCCAAGCTAGTCGTATCAGCACAATGACAATCTTGTATTCAATGCACTGACTTCACTCCAACGCAGGGACAGTGTGGCATCAACAATCTCATCCTCAATTTCTGCTCCTTGAGCACGAAAAGCACGGGGATGGGCAGATGCCTGCATGTCGTGGACGTCTTCAGGAAGGGTTTGCTGGCGGAGATCGGCCCCAACAAGGACCAGCAGAAGCAGGAAAATGTGGTGGTTGAGCACCCCAAGGAGGTGGAGATAATCCGGTCGGCCACTGAACTCAACGAGACCGGGATCCGGTTCACGAAGAGCGAGACCGACGGTCTTAATGACATCTCCTTTACCAAAGGGGCCCTGGAGCTCCCCCGTATCAAGGTGGATGACACCACCGAATCCATGTTCCTCAACCTCATGACTTTCGAGCGCTTGCACATTGGGGCTGGGAACGAGGTCACAGCCTACGTCACCTTCATGGACAACATCATCAACGATGAGAAGGACGTCGCGCTGCTCCACGCCGAAGGCATCATCCAGAATGCCATCGGGAGCAACAAGGCGGTCGCTGAGCTATTCAACTCTCTGTGCAAGGAAGTGCCGGTCGCATCCAACAGCAACCTTGACGCCGTGCACGAAAAAATCAGTAATTACTGTAAGAAATGGTGGAACCAGGAAAGAGCTAATCTCAAACGCAAGTACTTCAAGAGTCCTTGGTCTTCATTATCTCTCTTCGCTGCCATCCTCCTCTTCATCCTCACCATAATTCAGACTTATTATGCCATCTAAAGCTACAATTGAACCCTCCCGTTGCCTGTGTATTTTCTTCCATTTTTAGGTATTTCTCCTAATGGCTGATGCTCGATAATTATCTGTTGATTGGTTGTCGATTGTTTTCATGAATGATTTTCCTCCTGTTTCCAGTCTTGCTTATTTCCCTCTCTAAATGTTTTGAACGATGGACATTTGGCTGTTTATATATCATTATCAAATGATAACTCTCCTTTTTTTCAGTCTTCTTCATTTTTTGTCCAATTTGGATAAGTAGTCTGAAGGATGATCAAGTTTTAAGCAAATGAAAGCTTCAATGGCAAAAAAAAAAATGGTTAAACTTCGTTGAAGTTGTGGTCAGTTCATCCAGAAAAGGCAAGACTCTACAAGTTTCTAGTTCTATAATGCGTAGTTAAAGTTCATGGTTTTAGGCTTCTAAGTTAGGTTTTGTTTGTCTTTTGAAAAATGAATGATATGGAAAAATGAAATTTCTAAGAAAAATATTTGAATCCCTTGAAAATATTAGTCGATAAAAAACACTTTCATTATCGATATCAATTGATGTATAAATATTTTCTTGGATAATGAAAATTGTTTTCATCAATTTATTTATAAAAGAGATATAATGGATAATTTTAGGAAAATGAAAAAAATTAGGAACCGACAACATTGAAATTGACGTGTTAGTCCACAAATCGACAACTTAAAAATTAGATCATTTTGGTTGAAATGGCAACTTTTGTTAGAATTTGATTTCTTGGAAATCAACTACTTGAAGTTTGACGTATAGAAATCGATAACTTGTATATTTGATCCACTAGGTATAATCATTAAATTGATCAGGAAATCAACTTACTTAAAAAGTTGATTGGATGATCAAAATTTGGCAAAAGATTAGAATCGGTGAACTAGTCAGAGAACTAACGATTGGTGAAGAACGGTGATTTAAAAAGAAAATTTAAAATTGGAAATTTGCTCAGAAACCAATTAAATGACCAAAAGTGGTAGAATAAGTTGTCAAGCGACACTTTACTAAAATCGCATGAGTATTTATTAAAGTCCAAACTCCACATTTTTACACATATCTCAACCAATATACAATCAGGCCTTTTTGAGAGATGATCGCACACCTTCTACGCCTCAAAATAGTAATCAATTTATGTCAAGTAAACCCAATATCTCACATGCCTTTATTGAAGCTTGATTGCACTTAGGATTGACATTCAAACTCGATTAACTATATGGACCATTCAAGTCAAAACTACTGTGCATATCATCCTAACTTAGACCTTAGAGTTTTATATGCCTCGAATAAAGATGTGGACAAGTCAAAGTCTTAACAGCCTTTAAGGCAAAATGAACAAGAACAAAGATTAACAATTCTCAATCTTCTAACGAAACTAGTTTAAGTCCATAATTTCATTTTGTAAACTTTTGAAAGATGGAATTTTGAAGCTTCAACAGCGCAAGTATGAGATCTTTGCTTTTACTTGAAAGATTAGAAAGTGATAACAGAATAGGAAAGGAATGGGGGGTCTCTTTTTCTTTATTTGCAAGAACAAGTTGGAATTCTTTTGGAGTTTAGTTATCCCTAAAGGCTTCACACGATCAAGAGAGCACGTACATGAAAGACTTACATGGATTACGAAAGGAAACAATAATAACATTGGGTTAAAAACACTAGGTTGAAATCGAGCGAGACGGTTTGAAATAGAAAACAAAAAAGACAAATGGCTCAATTATATGGTTCCAAAGTAAATATTTTGAGAGGTCATTAAGATATCTAGTATTTCAGTACATGTGTCCCTTATAAGTATTGATAAGTCAAAAAAATATTTTGAACCCATTGAAACATACTGCAAAACATACCAATGCCAGAAATTCAATTCAGTAAATTTCTAACATAATAGTCATCCAATACATAATAAATCTATTCACATTTATTAATTCATTTTAACGGAATCACTTTTCAAGTACCACAATCATGGAAAAATATATTTTGAATGTGCTCCATGCTACAACATTTTTAATCCAAGTAGAATTTTTCACTTGTGACACTTATCGTCTTCTTTTCCAATATATTATTAATATCTCTCATAAAGTTTATTATATGTCATTGGATCTGTAGCCTTTCTAAGATGACATGCAGATATTTTGATATTACATCTGCATGGACAAGTATATGTCAATGAAAAGGTTCGGTTTTTTTTTTTTTTTTGAATCCCATTACATGTTGACAATTAAAAGGCTTGATTGTATAAATTAAGCATATCATAGGACTTCATTGCATTAGAAAATTATACTTTTATAAAAGTCATACTTCGTTGTCTCCGATGTGTCCTATTAGTTTTGACATTTGGACTAGAAACCCTTTACTCTCGTTGAGAAGTAGTAGCAAGAAGAATATAACTCGTAGAGAAGAATTTGGTAATCGAGCGAAATGCGACTCAACCCAATTTAAGAGCTGGTTAAGGCAGATGAGGAAATCAAGAGCAAATGTAGTTAGGCTTGTCAAGTCATTTCGAAATGACAAAATCCTCAATTTAATTTTTGTTTGTTTCACGGAAAATACTTTTCGAAAAATGTTTTTTCAACTTATCAGCATCCATTACACAAAAAATGAATTAATTAAGAAAATATTTTCCGCTAATAAAAAACATCTTCAAAAATAGGAAAAATACTTTCCAGTTTTCTAATAGCGAAAAACATTTTCCACCATCTTTTTTCACCTTTGGACCATGCACTTTGTTTTGCCAAACACCTTTTCCTTTTATTTTGAAAAAAAAATCAATTTTTTATATATTTTAAAATTTTCAAGATTTTCCTTTTCTTTTTCACCTTCTTTGGCCAGATGCCACCCACAGTAGTAGCCAGCAACTAGCCTCATGAAAGTTTGGGCCTCACCATTGGCCAACGAGACTTCAAAAGATGGAGAAAAAAGAAAGAATAATTTAAATTTTGATTTTTTAAATAATATTCCTCATGAAAAGATTTTTAATACCAAACAATGAAAAATATTTTCTACGTCATTTTCAAGTTTCGGGTATATAATGAAAAAAGACTTCCTTGAAAATATTTTCCAGAATTGCTATAATTAATGAAATATTAATACGAGAAAATACTAGATGATACTCTTCACATGAGTCACGCTTCACTCAACTCATTGATCACCACTTGTCCACTTGCGATCTCATCTTTCTTTCTTTGGCCTTGCATTTCTCTTCTCCTTTCTTCCTTTCAGACACCGCCAATGTCAACAGCTATGCCCATTGACAACGAAGCCTCCACCACCAACCACCGCGACCTCATGCTGGTCTTGCTCGACTGTGGATTGGATTTCTTCTCTTTTTTCTCTTGTGGAGTTAGGCGGGGGTCCGTCTGGAGTTTCTTCCTACTGGGTTTTTGCTTGTTCTGATTCTGAATTGGTGAGAAAAATCTGACTTTCCTATTGGGTTTTAGATGGTTGTGGAATTAAAAGGGAGGTTTTATGCGCATTTTTGTTTCTTCGTTGGATGGTCATGCCCTCGCAAGCAGCACGAATATCTAGTTTAACGTATACAATTGACTTTGCCATAGTAGTTTAACTTCACTTAAGTTTTAATATATTTTTTGCTAGAATCAACTTTTCTTCATACGAAGCCTGTGGAAGTTTCTGAATTTCACACTGGATGATTATAACTTGTCTTGTAGGCCATTTGAAGTTGATTTATGAGAAATTACATGATTGTCATGAGCCAACGAAGCATATATATTATCAGAAAGTCACTTGTTTTTTTTCTTGCAACGTGAAATGTATATAAGGAAGAAGGGCGTTGAGTACTAAAAGGGAGTTCTAAAGTTAAAAAAAAAAAAATTGGCTTGTCACATAGGTAAGAACTATAAATTTAATGTCGCGTCAAATATGTGAAGTCCCAACGAAAATCACAATACATGCACTCAATTCAATACGATATTTTTAGTTTAGGCAGACACTCGGGAGATCAATTAAGATCCCAAGGCTCGAACGTGGTCTAAGATTATGTGCGTGACGAATTCCGAATCGAGAAGGGCTACGATTTTCTCATATGGAGTAAAAATCTTGCGGTGCGCAGAACGTCGGAGCATCATCATTGAGCGACAAAATTCGCAAGTGAGGAATGCTTCCTTCCTTCCTTCTAGTTCATCCAACGAATGCTCCGCCATGGCTTCCAAATTTTGAATCCTTTTAACGTTTGCAGGGCATGGAAGCAAAAGTAAGAGAGAGAAAATCCAATTTTAGGCATAAATATTTTATCTGACAAGCCGGCCCCATACGTTGACGTAAATTCACGCGTCACATTCTAAACGGTCGGGGACCACGCCGACGTGAAGGTTTCGGATCATACGAGTGCTACGTCATTAGATGTTTTCAACCCACACGAACTCTTTAATTTAGAGACAGATTCATCGAATTCTTGGGTTGCGTGCCCGCAGCTCGACTCCTCTTCAATTTTTATCCTTCTTTCAGCTCAAGAAAAAAGGACATAAGACACTCACATCTGAAGGAGGAACTTGCGGAACCATGGCACCGCGGGAACCTAAGCAGACCAATTGGATCGTCCAAGTCAACGGGAGCCTCAAGTCCGTGCCCACCGATGAGCGGCAATACTGGAAGAAGCGGTCCATCTACAGGGTCCCCACCTCCGTCACCGACCTCAACCGCAAGGCCTTCCAGCCGCAGGCTATCTCCTTCGGCCCCTACCACCACGGTGAGAAACACCTCCGCAGCATGGAGGACCACAAGCACCGCGCGCTTCTCCAATTCCTCAGACGGTCTGGGAAGCCCCTCGACCCCTTCCTCGACTCCCTGAGGGAAGTAGCACGAGACCTTGAGGAGAGCTACGACTCACTGGACCTGGAGTGGAAGGAGGGCAGCAGTGAGGGCACGGCGGACCGGTTCCTGAAGCTGATGATCACTGACGGCAGCTTCATGCTTGAGATCCTGAGGACAGCGACACAGGTGGTGGACGACTATGAACCCGACGATCCCATATTTCACAGCCGCGGGATGCTTTACATGATGCCATACTTATGGCCAGACATGCTGATGCTGGGGAATCAGCTGCCAATGCTAGTGCTGGATCGGCTGGTGGCCATCGAGAGTGATGGCAAGGAGGTTAGTTTCTTAGATTTTGCCGTGACATGTTCACCTAACAGAATATGTGTGATCACTGATGGGCCTCACCTGCTGGATCCATCAAAACGAATGCTCTAAACCTGTTGGATGCATGGCTCGAGATCGACTGAGAATTTGATTACTAAATCTATCATCATCGGAAACTTCTTTTCTTTTTTCCTTTAGCTCAAGTTCTATGGATACGACATTTATCTCCCATTCAAACGCACTGACTCCACGCCAACAACTTAGGATGAAGAGTACATCAACAGGCTCATCCTCAATTACTGCTCCCCTGGAAAGCACACCGCGAGGATAGGCAAATGCCTACACGTCCTGGATGTTGTCAGGAAGAGCCTACTACTCCATGAGAAGCCCAAGCTGGACATGGTGAGGTGCGAGGGTTCTCTGTTAGTCCGGTCAGCTACAGAGCTTATCAATCATGGGATCCGGCTCGAGAAGAGCAAGACCGACAGCCTCACGGACATCTCCTTTGCTGGCGGGGTCCTGAGTCTCCCTGAGATCGTGGTGGAAGAAGCAACGGAGTCCATGTTCCTCAACCTTATCACATTTGAGCGCTTCCATGTTAGGACCGGAAATGAGGTCACGACCTACATCTACTTCATGGACTACATCATCGACAATGAGTGCGACGTCACGCTTCTCCACGACTTGGGCATAGTCCTGAATGTCCTGGGGTGCGACAAGGAAACCACCGAGCTGTTCCACTTGCTGGCGAAGTACACAACAATTGAACCCAACAACAGTCTCATTGCCGTATGCAATAAGGTCAATGAGTACTGCAACAAGCCCTGGAACAAGCGGAGGGCCAATCTCATCCAGACATACTTCAGGAGTCCTTGGGCTTTATTGTCTCTCATCGCGGCCATCTTCCTCTTCGCACTCACTATAATTCAGACCATATATACCGGGCTCAGCTACAACCCTTGAACCCAGCTTTTGCCTTTCTGCACAATAATTTTCTACTTCAGTCATGCAGGTACTACAACGTTACATATTAGCAGAAGCCTAGCTATAATGTCTGATATCATTAGATAACTAGAAAGTGGGTTGTAAGCGGCGGCTATGGTTATAAGCAAAACAACTTATGCTTCCTACGACTTCAGTCTTGTCAAGAACTTCAAGATTATCATTTTGATATAATTTATCTCGTCCCTTGATAGCTTGTGATCTTGTATGGATTCCTTTTTAAAGAAATTGATTGAACATCAATCTTAAAGATTATCCATGCAAGATATTTTGTTTAATTATTAATCACTCCAAAGGCAAGATATTTTCCATAGTTGAAGCACTCCATGTTTGAAACCAAGATTTAATTGTATGGGCAACCAATTTTATGAGAATTCTTGCTGCTCGGCCTCAACGGCTACCTTAATCTTCTCAACAATTGTCCAACTGCTAGATTAGACATTGATCATCTTGAAGATTGTTCAATAAGAAGATTAGATGCAAAGAAGTATAAACGAAGACCAAGGCATTGAAGAAAGGGGATCAATTAAGAGTTCATAACCCCAATTTGAGGAACTTTACATTCTTTACAATTGTATTATGCAAGCTTTAATATTGTAATTTTCGAGATGCGTTGGCAATATTATAGTTTGTGCTTAGGTATGAGATAGTGAATCATATCAGCTTGAGTAAAAGCAGCACTAACGTCTAGGAGAAGTATTTGAGTATAAGCAGTACCTTCTACTGTAACTACTTTAGAAGATTGACCAGTGGAATATAACCGAGCCAAACCACTATAAGCTCTAAGAACATTGTCTTAATTTTTCTGCTCATATTCACCTATTACTTGATAGAAGCACACCGCACCGCTTGATATAATCAAAACATTACTAATATCATCATTTTGTTTTACCTGGTCGTGATTATATCTAACTTGGCACCTTGAATTTCCATAATATCTTATCAAGTTTGTTGAAAAACCCTATTCACCCACTCTAAGTGTTTTGTTAGTCAATACCAAATATATCATCATTGTTTTCATGCTAAGCCTTTATCACTTAATCGGAAGTCATAATAGGCAATCTATAACTTCGGAATTGATACTTATAGATCAACAACTCGAAATGAACACTTAGGAACCAAGAACTTTGAAATTGACATCTTAGTCCACAAATGGACAACCTTAGAGATAGATAATGTTAATAATGGAAGATTTGAAATGGGCAACTCTGATCTGAAGTCGACTTCTTTGAAAATGACTACTTGAAGGTGACACATAGAAATCGATAACTTGGATAATCAATCAATTAATTAACAATCCGCAAGTTGATCAAGAAATCAATTTACTTAGAAAGCTGATTGGATGATCAAAATTGACAAAAGACTAGAATTGATGAACTAGTTAAAAGAGCTAGCAATTGGTCAAGAACGTTGATTTATAAAAAATTAATGACTTTGAAAATTGAAAATTTGCTTAGAAATTGATTGAATGACCAAAATCAGTAAAATGACTTGTCTGTCGACACTTAGTCGAAATAGCATGAATACTTTTTTAAGTCCAAATTTCACATTTTTTATACTTTCTCACCCAATATATAATTAAGCCTTTTGGGGATCAATCACACACTTTCTACACCAGAAAATAGTTATTAATTAATGTCAAGTAAACACAAAATTTCAACATGCCTTTATCTAAGCTTGATCACCTTTAGGATTAACATTTGAGCTTGGTTAATGATCATCAATTGATCAAGTCATAAACACTAAGTAGATCAACCTAACTTAACCGTAAGAGTTTCACTTACCTTGAACAAAAACTTAGAGAACTCAAAGGCTTAACCACCTTTAAGGCAAAATACACAAGAACAAAGATTAACAATTATCAATCCTTTAACAAAACGAGTTATTAGAAGTTAATAAACCTGTAAATTCACCTTGAAAAGCCTTGAATGATGGAATTTTGAAGTTTCAACAACACAAGGAACCTTTATTTTTACTCAAAATATTGAAAAGTGATAATAAAATAGGAAAGTGATGGGTGGCCTTTTCTCTTTGCAAGAACACGTTGTTGTTCTTTGTGAAGCTGAGTTATTTAAGAAGGCTTCATACATTCAAGATTGGAGGTACTTGGAAGAGTTGCATGTGTTACAAAGATAAAAATGTTTTACTAAAGTTAAGAGTGTCACGACCATTCCGAAGGTGCACCACCTAGAGTTCGGCTAATGGATTGCTAAGTTTGATTTAGCTCGAGCTCTCCCATGCTCATATCAATTCGCAACTTAGGTTTAAGTTATTAACATGCCAATTGATTTCAAATGGAGTCACCACTAATCTATATATGGTGGGTTGATTAGAAACCCATGTAAAATATTGGGATTAGTACTTTACCCCTATGAACCAGAGATTTTGGATTCGAGGACTTGAGAATCAATTTCTTTTATTTTCAGAAAATTTTTTGCAGGTAGCTTGAATTGATTTTAACTTTATTTCCTAACATGCATGGTGATCACGCGGATGCGCAAACAATTATTTAAAAGCTCAAAGCAACGAACAAAGATGAAGCAAATCAACAAGAAGATCTTTTTGGGGGTTTTCTATGTGTGTGCGATGCATGTAATGGAAAACTAATCCTATATACAACTATCTTAATGCAACCCTAAATGCGATTTTTATGAATTTCGAAATTATTAAATGAAACTAATTATATATAGTTAAATAACATTTAATCTAAACTAGGAGTTAAACTACGTTAATCCCTAATTTAAACTAAAATATTATCCTAACTACGGATAACATTCTAAAATGCAAAGACTATTTTAACATGTGATGCATGGAAAATCTAACTCCAAATGTGACATGACCTAACATGCTTTGAAATATGAAAATCCTAAGTTAACCTAGCTTACGTGACATGCTATTTAACTAAAGTAATTAAATGACATGCAAAAAGGTATTTTTTAAGATTTTCTCATTTATTAAATGAAATTCGAAATTAATTAACTAGTAAAATATGAAAATCTAATCTAACATGACTCATAAGTTTCTAAATGTAAGGTTCTACCATGCTATGAATTTATATGCAATTCCTAAGTGACATGAGATTTAGTATGCCTAATCTAAATGTTATGCAATGACTAATAATGCAAACTAATAAGAAAAGATTCATGTCATGACATGCATACGATTTTTTTTTTATTTTTAGTGAACTTGAAACAAAATGTGAAAGCCTAATTTAAACATGTAATTATATTTAAAAAACAATCTAATCATGTTATGCAATACTACTTAAATGCGATTTAACCTAAACATGAAAAATGTAATTCTATCTAACATGCAATTCAACATGGAATGCAAATTTTTTTGATATTTTTCATTAATGAAAGCACATCATATAAAACAAGACTCATCAAATGGAAAAAAATATCTAAGCTCAATAAAGAATTTCGTAAATAGATTCGATAAATTGATCTTAAGCCTTAAAGATCAAAATATCAATTTTATTCCCGCGCAATTAATTATTCCATCTAAAGCCTTATAGATAGAATAAAATATTGATTTTGGTGGTTGCGAATTGGAAAATAAGTTCCAATTGATAAACCCTATCACCGAAAGCAAACAAGTTAGATAGAAAATCAAATCAACATGAGAAAAGGATTTTTTTTTATATTGTAGAAAAATAAACATGAAAGACAACTACTTTTGAATAGTTGAAGTGCAATGAAAAGTGCTCGTTTGTAGAACCAAAAGGATATAGAGTCTAAGCCTATAATGCACCAAAGATAACCACCATGGACACATGAAGCGAAAACAAACACAAAAAAGGGCTTGGAAATTAATGAGGCCGAGAAAAACATCAAAAGTTAGACACGGGCTTGACAAGCCCAACAAATTGAGCATGGGGTTCATGAAGAAAACAAGCAAAAGTAATGTAAAACATATCCCTACATAGTTCGGGGACGGTGTCAAACTGGCGCACTCAATCGAACTTGAGCCAAACCATCGTTCGTCCACGAAGTCACCCGACCATGATCCTCGAGAGGCCGTGAACAAATCGGCTTTGACTAAGACTCACCGGTGAGAGAAGAAGAAAACGAATTGGGTGAGGTCATGGACGAAACGCCGAGGTCGAAGCTCACGGACGAAGGACGCTCCTTCCTTTTCTCTCCTCTGTTTTGCTCTCCCCCTCAATGTGGCAATGTCTATCAATTGTGTGGTCTCCTCTGAATTGTATGAGTGTCCCATTTATATAGCCGGAGATCAAATTTTGAATCAAGGAAAAGAAATATATTTTTTGATTTTATCTCGATCAAACAAAATTGATTTTTTTTATTTCTTCCCCTTTTTCCCCGATTCTCTTCCTAAGATCCAATCTTTTCGCCGATTTCTTGTCGAATATACGTCATTAGATATCCTCCCGCCAAAATCCACATGTAATCAAATCAGAAATTTCTGAAAGATATATTTCGTAATCTTGACTGAATTTTCAAACAAAATTACGAAATCGATGCATATATTCTCTCAAAGATTATTTCCGATTTATCAAAATTTAGGTGTCAACAAAGAGCAATGATAACATTGGGTTAAAAGCACTAGGTTGAAATTGAGTGAGAGGTGTCCAAATTAGAAAGAGACAAACGATTCGATAAAATAATTCCAAAATAGGTATCTTGATAGTTACTAAGATATATAGTATTTCGGTACATAAACAAAGCAATTGGTGCCCACTTTAAACACCGGTAAGCCAAAGAATAATTTGAACCCACTAAAACATTCCACCAAAATCACCAATCGTCAAGATAATCTTGACTCAATAAATTCTAATCTTCCACTTATCCACTACGTAATCTCAGAGCATATTAGTCCCCGATTATGATTGTTACAACAAAAAGAATTTTATTGCAACTCTATATAATCAACATACGCACAATTTTTTTTATTAATTTAGCACTAATGAAATCACTTTCCAAAAACCATGCTCACAGAAAGATATATTTTGAATGTTCAGTGCACCATGACAATTTTAATCCAACTAATATATTTTGAATGTTCTACCACGTATGATACTTCACTCAACGTCTTAAACGTTGATCTATACAACTGAGGCATGTATCAATGTTGAAACGCTAAGAGAGACACTATAAAGAATAATATATATATATATATATATGACCTCTTTTGAAATTATTTGGCTCATTTAAAATTATGAAAATTCTTTATTGTGGCTCTCCCGAAGTGCATCCCAAGGGATCTAATCGATTGCTAGGCATGCACTATAAAGGTGTGCATGGTCCAGGACGGTCCGACTCCCCCCCAGAACCTGGAACAGGATCGGTCTGCGGTCTTTAGGACCGTGGACCAGATCACCAAAGTTCTGGACTGGACCGGACCCGACCTATTGGTCCGGTCCGGTTCTTGGGCAGTCCAATGGGACCGAGAAAATTTCAAAAAAATGTTAAACTAAAATGAAAATCATTTACTTACACCAGTAAAAATGCATGACTCTTTCAGCCCCATTGAAGTCCCCTTGCTTTTGATGTGACCACAGTTGTAACTCAGCCAAGGACTCGTGCATCGAAGTTATATAGATGCAAAGGAAGAGAAAGTCATCATAAACGCAAGATGAACACCATATAAATAAGCGTATCCTCACGTTAATAATTAAAACGAAGTAGAGTTGAAGTTCTATATTTAACGAATATAAGTGGCCGGAGATGGTGTACAAATAATGAGAATCTATTCTGTCGGCTAAATCGAAAGTGAAGAACAATTACATAAGCAATGACAAACTGTGTAAGTATGGAGAAATAAATAGTGCTAGCCAGCTTCATGGCTTCAAGTAAATCCTCCTACGACAAAGGCCCCTAAAGAGTCATGCAAATAAGTCATAGCCTATTAAATCTAATCTTGAAGTCTACTTGCGTCCCTAGAGAATCTATTTTGGCTTTTGATAACTAGTAAGTGGCTCTAGAAGTTTGAAGCTTCTAGACTTTAAACTGGAGTTGGGTTCCTAAGTCACTTGGGCCAAGAGACACTTTGAAGGTCTTAGTGGTCCGGTCCGGTCCTCACCACCCCAGAACCGGGAATCGGACCACTCGGGAATCGGTTCCATTTTTTGGAACCGTGGACCGGATCACAACTCCGAAGAACCGGACCAATCCGGCCGGTCCAGTCCGGTCTGGGTGGTTCCCGAATTGGGCGATACCCGGTGCTCAGCCCTACGTATAATTCTCTTGCACTGCGGTATTTACGCTTTGTAATTGGCTCTCCCAAGCCAAACCGACCCCGACTTGATTTATCATTTTGGGATAAGGACGTCATAAGCATAATAATTTTCATAAAATATTCACTTGAATACCATAACTTATTTTTTTTCCATTAATTGAGTGTCATGTCTTTTAGATTACGTTCACTTAAGTGTTATAACTTTCAATTAATCACTAGATTGTCATAATCTTTTAAAAAAATTCTCATCTCAAATGTCACGCAATATCGAATTTTCAACACTTGTGGTCAACGGCTCTAAAATATCAAGGGATTATCATCTCCTCTAAACCAAAAACTGACCTCGAATTTCATTATTAGGAACATTATCCAGCTATCAACCATAAAATTCCTCAGAGAGTAAGCCCCGAGGAAATGGAAGCATGAATCTGACAACAATTAGTAGACAAGAGCCTGCTATTGAAATCACCCACGAAGTCAACTTTCAGTAGTTGGAAAAGTTAACATGCATGTCGGGGAATTGAAGGCTCCGTAGTCCGCCAGCTACAGAAGGGGCACCACATTTCCCGTATGATACTGAACTGCTCCTCAGAATGGTGAAACTCGCCAGAGCCTTCCTAGAGGAGCGACTGACGTTCCCGCTGATCCGATCTAATCATCGTGTGCGAAAAAAATATCGTTCTGGATGAAATTACAGGAACTTATAAAGTTTGATAAGCGAAAATCCTGTTCGATTGAATGGGGACACTTTAAAAGTCGATTTTTCTCATTATGTCAGTGAACCGTTCCATAAGTTCTCTATTTCATTGATATTATAAATAGAGGCCATTGTAATGTAAAATATGAGCGACAGACATATCATTCTAGGCCGAGTTTAGTGCATATGTTCTATTATACTTTGAATCGTGCACAATTTTGACGTGATCTTTTGAGTCAATACTTCTACTTCTATTGACCTTTTATATTTGGGAATAAAAAGTTAGGAGAAAGAACATAAAAAGGAGAGAGAGAGAGAGAGATTTGTTGAAAGAATAGAAATGGAGGAAAAGCTGCTTTGAGAATAATTATAAAAAAACTGTCACATTTCATTATCTCCGGATATATCTTATTAATTGTAGAATTTGAACTTAAAACCTCATCAATCTCCTTTAGAAGTAGATAGGAAAGAGATGATAGATCGAAGATAAAAATTTTATAACAGACCGAAATGTGGCCCAACCCAATTTAAAGTTCAATAAAAGCCGCCAGCTAGGGAAGTTGGGGTAATCAAGAGCATATTGAGACAGGCTCGTGGAGTCCTTTCTAACTAACATCAATTTGTCTGGTACTATAAAATAATGGGGCAATCACCACATGAGTTACACTCCTCTCATTTATATCCATCCAACACTTCGAATAATAAAAATCACTCTCTAAACCGCCTTTTCTCATTACAATCACCAGTTAAGTTTGCAATCGATTCTTGGAAGAAGGCTTAACTTGGGCCCTTCAATGATTTAAGGAAGCATAAGTTACCACGCAGTGTCGATTTAAAGCGCCGGCCCTTGACACCTTGCTTTGAGGAGAATTTCTTGGTCCAGACGAAGTCAACGAGCGAAAGTAGTTAACAACATTTAATCAGTATTTTTGGTTTTGTCCTTCCAGTTGAGCCTTCAATCAGTTAATGAAAGAGAACCCTAGGCTGAAAAAACGACCTCAAGCGCAACCACGCGCCTTCCGAAGAAGGACGTCGAGCACTAAAAATAAGTAAGCAATCTGGCATATCTCAAATGTAGGGAAAATTATCTAAAACGTCTTAAACCTATTACATTTTTGTCAATTCAGTCTTAAACTTTTTGAAACTTTACCAATTTAGTCATTCCAACGATTTTGTCTTGGAAAATACATATGTGGATGTCTAGTCGGCACCATCTATCTTACGTGGCTGGACATTTATGTAGGCATTTTCTGAGATAAAGTCGCTGGAATGATTGAATTGGCAAAGTTTCAAAATATTTAGAACTAAATTGACTAAATAAAAAGGCTGAATTGACAAAAATGCAATAAGTTTATGACTTTTTGGATAATTATCCCATGAACGAGGTACCCAAAAAAAATTATGACCAAGTGTCACATAAAATATCAAATTATGGGAAGTTCATGCTTCCATTGGCATTTACATGTACTCAATTCAAAGGAGCCTTTTGAATTTAGGCAGACACCCGTGAGATTCAAAGACGGTCGCGAGACCTCGTGCTTCACGTGCATGCAATTCATTTGTAACGGCTCACATGGACATGCTCAAACAGATTTTGTCTTTACCTCGTGCACAGAAAATGTCTTATATATACACACCCTGTCTAGTAATACCTCTTCAAATTGAAGAGCCCAACCCCAAACTTCATACCCTCTTCCCTTACCCTCTCTCTCTCTCTCTCTCTCTCTCTCTCTCGCCATGAATTCTCCTCTCCTCTCACCCAGAACAGAAATCTGCGGAACCTTCGAAACTTGCCTGGCTATGCCCTGCGACGAGCGATGGGATTCGAAGAATCCGTCCATCTACAGGGTCCCCGGCTTCATCACCAAACTCAAGCCCGAGGCCTACCAGCCACAGGTCGTCTCTTTCGGCCCCTACCACCACGGCGAGGCCCATCTCCGCCAAATGGAGGAACACAAGTGCCGCGTGCTCCTCCACTTCCTCGAGCGGTCCAGAAAGTCCCTCGACCACTTCCGTTACTCCATGAGTAAGGTAGCGAGCGACCTTGAGAAGAGGTACGACATGCTAGACCCGAAGTGGAAGGAGGACGGAAGGCGCAAGTTCCTGGACATGATGATCACGGACGGCTGCTTCATGCTCGAGATCATGAGGGCCACGACAATGATGAGCAATGACTATGCGCCCAACGACCCCATCTTCAGCAAAGACAGGCTGAGATTCATAAAGCCTTTCATGAAGCGGGACATGCTGCTACTGGAGAATCAGCTGCCGATGCTAGTCCTCCATGAGCTGGTTGCCGCCGCGGGAGATGTCATATATAGCTCTATCGCTAGAGAGGTTATTGCATGCATGCAAACCGCCGTACTATGTTCACCAAACAGGACATCTTATGATCTCACCTAAACCTCACGTGGAATCCATCAAATCTAATGCTTCAAATATGTCGGATGCATGGTTCAAGATCAGTCCGCAATTTCATTATTAAATTTATCACTGAAAAATCATACTGTTGCTTAGATTACTCATCGTCATTACAAATAATTTTAAGAGACATTGCTTAACAGAGAATGAAAAGGGAAAATCTAACAAATGTCTCTTAACAAATTATACGAGATATGCCAAAACTAATCAATCCTAACTAATGATAATAGCGTAAGGAAAGTAAATTTTTAGCAAATCTTTTTTAATAAGCACCTCCATGAGAGACTTCTCTCTCTCTCTCTCTCTCTCTCTCTCTCTCTCTCTCTCTCTCTCTCTCTTTTCTGCCTTTAAGCTAGTCGTATCAGCACAACGACAATCTTGTATTCAATGCACTGACTTCACTCCAACAACGCAGGGACACTGTGGCATCAACAATCTCATCCTCGAGTTCTACTCCTTCCCCACGAAAAGCACCGGGATGGGCAGATGCCTGCATGTCGTGGACGTCTTCAGGAAGGGCCTGCTGATGGAGATCAGCCCCAACAAGGTCCAGCAGAAGCAGGAAAATCTGGCGGTTGAGGCCCCCATGGAGGATGTAAAGATAATCCGGTCGGTCATTGAACTTGACGAGACCGGGATCCAGTTCAAGACGGGCACCACCTGTCTTAAGGACATCTCCTTTGCCAGAGGGAAACTGAAGCTCCCCATTATCAAGGTGGATTACACCACCGAATCCATGTTCCTCAACCTCATGACTTTCGAGCGCTTGCACACTGGGGCTGGGAACGAGGTCACAGCCTACGTCACCTTCATGGACAACATCATCAACGATGAGCAGGATGTCGCGCTGCTCCATACCAAAGGCATCATCCAGAATGCCTTCGGGAGCAACAAGGCAGTCGCAGAGCTATTCAACTCTCTGTGCAAGGAAGTGCCGCTCGCATCCAACAGCAACATTGACGCTGTGCACAAGGACATCAGTAACTACTGTAAGAACCGCTGGAACCAGGATAGAGCTAAGCTCAATCGCAATTACTTCAAGAGTCCTTGGTCTTCAATATCTCTCATCGCCGCCATCCTCCTCTTCATCCTCACCATAATTCAGACTTATTATGCCGTGCTCAGCTACAATTGAACCTTCCCGTTGCCTCTGTATTATAATTTCTTTCTTCCATTTTTAGGTATCTCTCCTAATGGCTGATGCTCGATCACTATCTGTTGATTGGTTGTCGATTGTTCTCATGAATGATTTCCCTTCCTGTTTCCAGTCGTGCTTATTTCCCTCTTTAAATGTTTTGAACGATGGACATTTGGCTGTTTATTCATCATTGTCAGATGAGAATTCTCCTTTTTAACAGTCTTCTTCATTTTTGTCCAATTTCGATAAGTAGTCTGAAGGATGATCAACTTTTAGGCACATCAAAGCTTCAATGGCAACAGTTCTTTTTTTTTTTTTTTGGGTTAAATTTCGTTGAAGTTGTGGTCAGTTTATCCAGAAAAAGGCAAGACTTTACAACTTTCTGGTTCTATAATGCGTAGTTAAAGTTTGTGGTTTTAGGCTTCTAAGTTAAATTTTGTTTGTCTCGTGAAAAATGAATGGTTTGGAAAATAAAATTTCTAAGAAAAATATTTATATCCCTTGAAATAATTAGTCAATAAAAAACACTTTCATTATCGATAACAATTGATGTATACATATTTTCTTGGATAATGAAACTTGTTTTCATCAATTTATTTTTATAAGAGATATAATGGATAATTTTAGGAAAATGAAAAAATTAGGAACCATCAACATCGAAATTGACATCTTAGTCCACATATCGACAACTTAAAAACTAGATCATTTTGGTTGAAATGGGCAATTTGAAATGGCAACTTTTGTTAGAATTTGACTTCTTGGAAATCAACTACTTGAAGTTTGACATATAGAAATCAATAACTTGGATATTTGATCCGCTAGTTATAATCATTAAGTTGATCAGGAAACCAACGAGAAAATATTGGATACCGGACCGGTACCAGGTCATTTTTACCTGATCCTATCACAATCTGACACTTGTCCTACCGGGCTCACAATTTTCAAACCCCATGCGCCTCTCCTCTCTCTGTTTGCAAACCTCCGTTTGGTTCGCTTCTCTCTCTCTGCTCTTCCCGTCGACGGAACACACGGCCACGACCTCCCCTCCCTCCGACGACTGCGACGTCGCCTCCCTCCCACCACCGCGACACCGCCACCCTCCGACGACCGCGACGCCACCTCTTTTCTGTTCTCTCTCTCTTTAAACCCTCCCCATAAACCTGTGAATCTCTTTGTACACAACAACAAAGATGTGGACGGCAAGGCCTCGTGGAGCTTGCACTCCCCGATCGATCATCGACAACGCAATCGAAAATACGACTCCAATGCTGCAGTCATAGCTGCTCGAGGACGTGTCTCAGCTCAGGAGAGAGATAAAGGCACGTCTTACATAGGGGTTTTGGATTGCCGTTGTGTTGGTTTGTGTGGGATTGGCGAGCGTCCATGGCGAGAATTGGAGACCCAAGAACGTGCAGGTCGCGCTTCGGTCAAGTGGTCCGGCACTCGCGGTCGTCGGAGGGAGGGGAGGTCGCGGCCGTGTGTTCCGTCGGCGGGAAGAGCAGAGAGAGAAAGAGGCAAACAGACGAAGGTCTGTAAACAGAGAGAGAGTAGGGAGACGCGTGCAGAGTCTGAAAATTGTGGGCCCGAAAGGACAGGCGTCACATTGTGATAGGCTCGGGTAAAAATGACGTGGTACCGATCCGGTACCCAATATTTTCTCGGAAACCAACTACTTAAAAAGTTGATTGGATGATCAATGTTTGACAAGAGATTAGAATCAGTGAACTAGTCAGAGAACTAACAATTGGTGAAGAACGATGATTCATAAAAAAAAAATAATGTCTTTTAAAATTGGAAATTTGCTCCGAAACCAATTAAATGACCAAAACTGATAGAATAATTTGTCAAGCTACACTTTAGTAAAATCGCACGAGTATTTATTAAAGTCCAAACTCCACATTTTTACACTTATCTCACCCAATATACAACCAGGCCTTTTTGAGAGTTGATCGAACACCTTCTACGCCTCAAAATAGTAATCAATTTATGTCAAGTAAACCCAATATCTCAACATGCCTTTATTGAAGCTTGATTGCACTTAAGATTGACATTTAAACTCGATTAACTATATATATGGACCAATCAAGTCAAAAGTACTGTGCATATCATCCCAACTTAGACCTTAGAGTTTTACATGCCTCGAATAATGATGTGGACAAGTCAAAAGTCTTAACAACCTTTAAGGCAAAATGAACAAGAACAAAGATTTACAATTCTCAATCTTCTGACAAAACTAGTTTACTAGAAAAGAATAAAGTCCATAAATTCATTTTGTAAACTTTTGAAAGATGGAATTTTGAAGCTTCAACAGCACAAGTATGAGATGTTTGCTTTTACTTGAAAGATTATAAAGTGATAACAAAATAGGAAAGTGATGGGGGGTCTCTTTTTCTTTATTTGCAAGAACAAGTTGGAATTCTTTTGAAGTTTAGTTATCTCTAAAGGCTTCACACGATCAAGAGAGCACGTACATGGATTACGAAAGGACACAATAATAACATTGGGTTAAAAACACTAGGTTGAAATCGAGCGAGACGGTTTGAAATAGAAAACAAAAAAGACAAATGGCTCAATTATATGGTTCCAAAGTAAATATTTTGAGAGATCGTTAAGATATCTAGTATTTCAGTACATGTGTCCCTTCTAAGTATTGATAAGTCACAAATATTTTGAACCCATTGAAAAATACTGCAAAACATACGAATGCCAGAAATTCAATTCAGTAAATTTCTAACATACTAGTCATTCAATACATAATAAATCTATTCACAAATTTTTATAATTTCATTTTAACGGAATCACTTTTCAAGTACCACAGTCATGGCAAAACATATTTTGAATGCGCTCCATGCTACAACATTTTCAATCCAAGTAGAATTTTTCACTTGTGACATTTATCGTCTTCTTTTCCAATATATTATTAATATCTCTCATAAAGTTTATTTTATGTCATTGGATCTGTAGCCTTTCTAAGATGACATGTAGATATTTTGATATTACATATGCATGGATGTCCTGACCTAACCTCCACCCTTTAGGGGGAGAAAGATAGGTTTCGAGGTACTTTCTCTTGATTCCACAATCTCGAGCTTGGATTCTCCCAAATCCATACCTCGCGTGACATTTGACGTTTTCAGTTTAAAAAATCTTTAATAATCTAAAATATTTTTTTTATTATTTAAAAGGAGCCACTACTAGCCTATTAAGGTTAGCTAGAAACCAAGTGAAAGCATTGAGAGAAATGCTTCACGTTCTACGCAACTAGAGATTCCTAAGGTACGAGGACTTGATTACGTTAACTATTTAGTTAACTCCCTTTTGGTACCTAAAATTGATTGATTGGTTGGTTAATCTAGATATTTGCATGCATGCTTACATCACCTAAAAGGCTAGTCCACTAGTGTTTTGATGTCAAGCTCTAAGAGCTTATTCAATTGGATTCATTTTAGAAATTTTCTATTTATATATTTTTTATTTTATTGACTTTTTTTTATCATTTTTTTTATTTTTTTATGATTTTCTAATGAATTTCTACTTTTTAATGATTTTATGATTTTTATGATTTTCTAATGATTTTCTGATTTTTTTACGATTTTCTAATGATTTTTATTATATATTTTTTATTTTTCTGATTTTTTATTTTTTTCTAATGATTTTATGATTTTTTTTATTTTTTATTAGTTGTTTTTTTTATGAATTTTCTAGATTTTTAATATTTTTTAGATGTTTAGATTTTTTTATTATCTTTTGAATTTTTTTATTTTTTTTATCATTTTCGGATTATTTATTATTTATTATTTATTTTCGGATTTTTTTATTTTCTATTATTTTTCTGATTCTTTATTTTTTTTATAGCTACTGTTTTATTATCTATTTACTATTTATAAAAGGAAAACAGGTCGGGTTTTGAATCTGATTGGATCCGGAAACCGAATCGGGTTCGGATTTCGAACCAAATTGAGTTCGAATCTCGAACCGGATTACTTTCTGAATCCAATCGCATTCGGACTCAACCCAAGCGCGCAGGCCTGAGCTCGTGGGCTGAAAAATTCACAGACTCAGCCTCGGACCCAAAAGCTCTCTTTCTTTTTCCGACCCAATTTCTTTATTTCCTTAATGCGGCCCATTTTATACGCCGGCCCCTTTTGTTATATTAACTTGGCCTTTTTCTTTTTTAGCTGGACTTCCTATTGTGGCGCAAGTCCGTTTTCTTATTACTGCCTCAACTCTCTCTTCTTTCAATTTGGCCTGATCTCTTTTTCCTCTAAAAGCCCAAATAACGATTGAATGCTCACATTCACAGCTCGGTGGATTTCCTTCATCTTGTTCTTCACTCACGTCTAACTCTCTTCATTGGCCGAGAACAAAACCACATCAGCGGATGCAAAAACCAGCAATATTATTATTCCTATTCAACTAACAAAGTTCATGTGATCGATTAAATCTTTCAACTAAACTAAAGAATCAAAGAAAAAACATTCAGACTTGATCTAAGCATTTCACCAAACATGTAAAGCTCAACAATGACAAACAAACTTTAGCACCGAAATCAATCTTGATCTAGACCACAAAACATCAATGAATGAATAAACTAATATCTACAATCTAAAAAATGCATCGCGGTAATTCAGGAATCAAGCAAAGTAGCATTCAGTATCAAATCAACAAAATCCAAAACAATGCACGGGAAAGGAAATTGAAGGAGACACAGCGAGCATATGAATGGTGATGAGCTCAAGATTTCCAAATATGATCAAAAGAGACTTACCTGCGAAATGAAGATCGAAGACAAAGACCGGACTTGCTAATTGACGATCGGAAACCACGAAGATTGTTCGTCGAGCTCAAAGAATGAAATGGCGATAGACAAACTTGCGGAAACAACCAAGGACACCGGGAAGCTTTGATCGGCAATAAGAATAAACTCTTAATCTCCAATAGCACCCCGAGAGCGAAAAAGTGAGAGAATCAGAGATTTCCATCCGTGAACAATCGTGACCGAGAATCTTCCATTCACGAACTTTCTCTAGAATCTTCCCAAATCGGAGAGAGAGTGCTTTGGAGAGAGAGTGCGGGCCAGAGCACGCCAGAGAAAGCGAGCTCGGGGAGAGAGCGACTGAGGGAGATTTAGAGAGCGAGCTCAGGGGCCAATTTCAGAGAGGGCTACTGAAGGAGATTAGAGAGCGAGCTAAGGGAGACGGTCAAGAAGGCGAGCTGGGAGAGCGTGCGAGCTGAAGGATTCTAGGCGGATGGTCCGCGAGCTGAAGGGCGGCTGAGAGAGAATCTCAGAGAGGGCGGAGCTGTGGGCGAGCAGGCGAGGGCGAGGGAGCTGTGGGTGATCGTCCGTCCGAGTGAGAGGGAGAGTGCAAAGGCCGAGAGAGACAGAAAATTCCCCTCTTTCTAGAACGTCCCCTGCAACAGAATCATCCCCCCATTTTCCTTTTGAATCTGTTATCCCCTTTTGAATACCCATAGAGAGGGAAATGAGATCAGAGAGGGCACGAGAGAAATTTTTTCTTTCTTTTGTCGTGCCCCTCTTTTTTGTCTTATTATTCCTTTTCTTCTTTCTTTTTTTTTTCTTTTTTCTTTTTAGAGATAAAACCCCCTCTTTCATTTTGTTGTTTGCGTGAGATTCAAGAAGACTAAGGGGCAAATGGGCTCTTCTCTATTCATTTTTTATTTGATTTTTTCCGGATAAACTCTTAATTTCTAATTAATACTAATTATTTCAGAAAATGATTTAATAGACTGGTAAAAGTTAGGTGTCAACAATGGACAAGTACATTTCAATGAAAATGTTTGGTTTTTTTTTTAATGAAGCCCATTAATGTTGACAATTAAAAGGCTTGATTGTATAAATTAAGCATATCATAGGACTTCATTGCATTAGAAAATTATACTTTTATAAAAGGTCATACTTCGTTGTCTCCGATGTGTCCTATTAGTTTTGACATTTGGACTAGAAACCCTTCACTCTCGTTGAGAAGTAGTAGCAAGAAGAATATAACTCATAGAGAAGAATTTGGTAGTCGAACGAAATGCGACTCAACCCAATTTAAGAGCTGGTTAAGGCAGATGAGGAAATCAAGAGCAAATGTAGTTAGGCTAGTCAAGTCATTTCGAAATGGAAAAATCCTCAATTTAAGTTTTGTTTGTTTCATGGAAAATACTTTTTTTAAAATATTTTTTCAAATTATCGGCGTCCATTACACGAAAAATGAATTAATTAAGAAAATATTTTTCGCTAATAAAAAAACACATTCAAAAATAGGAAAAATACTTTCGACTTTTCTAAAAGCAAAAAACATTTTCCACCATCTTTCTTCACCTTTGGACCTTGCACTTTGTTTCGCCAAACACCTTTTCCTTTTTTATATTTTATTTTGAAAAAATTCAATTTTTTATATTTTTTAAGATTTTCAATATTTTCCTTTTCTTTTTCACCTTCTATGGCTAGTTGCCACCCACAGTAGTAGCCAGCAACTGGACACATGCAAGTTTGGGGGGACAATTGCCATTTAATTTATAAACATTTTGCAACTTTGCCGATTCAGTCATAAACATTTTTTTTATGCCAAAATAAGTTCTAAACCTTTTGCAGCTTTGCCGATTAAGTCATTCCGGCGAATTTTGACCAGAAATGCCTATGTGGCGCCGACATGGCGTGACCGACCGTCACCGGTGATGATGTGGCAACGACGTGGCAAAAAACTACGTAGTTTTTGCTCCTTTGACCTGTCTTCTCTCTTTCTTCCTCTATCCACCTAACTTTGTCTTCTTCGTCCAGTTCTTCCATGGTTGCTAGGGGAGGGTTGCTGCTTCTGCATCTTCATCCTCGATGCTTGGCTTCTATGTTCTGCTCCGCCCTTGCTCGAGCTCGTCGGACGCGACCACCTCCGCCTACTGCCTCGCCCCATCGTCGCCTAGCTAGCCCCTGTCATCACTCGCCGCTCCCTCTGCCTTTGCTTTGGTTCTCCCTATTGCCGCTGGTGAGGGGAAAAAGAAAAACAAAGAAAGAAAGTCAAAAAAAGGGTAAGGGGAGCTTGGTAGAATAGGATAACGAGGGGATGCTTAAAAAAACGAAGAAAGGAAGTGCAGTAAGAAAAAAAGGGAGCTTTGGCAAAAAAAAGGAGGGGAAAAAGAAATTAAAAAAAGGGACACATTCTCTCTTAGTAGGGGAGCACCCTCAGTCTTCTTCCTTCGTCTTCTTCTTCCACATAGAGAAATTTGGAGAAAAATATGAAGTTTGATTCACGCGGACAAAAATTAGACAAAGAGGAATGAGAGCCGAAAAGCAAAAAAAGCGAAGCAGAAAATGGAGAAGGAAGAATAAGGGGGTCGAAAACCAAACCGAAGCCCTGCCCAAATCTAGGTGAGGCTAGCCTCTGCCCACAGTCGGCGAGGATCGTGCCCAGATTTGGATGAGGGAACTCCACCCAGATATGGGTAGTGGCCGGCCTTTGCCTGGCTTTCGTCGGCCGCGAGCAAGGGCTTTGCCGCCTTTTGGAGTGGCCGGCAAGCTCTGCTGGCCACGCGGAGCTCGCCGGCTAGGTATTTTTAGAAAAATAAGAGAAAAGAATAAAAAAATAATAAAAGTTTGTTGCCATTCATTGCCACGTCATCGTCGGCGAGGTCCGGGCGTGCCACGTCGGTGCTACGTAAGCATTTTCCAGCCAAAATCTGCCGGAAGGACTTAATTAGCAAAATTGCAAAAGGTTTAGGTTTTATTTGGCATAAAAAAAAGGTTTAAGATTGAATCGGCAAAGTAACAAAATGTTTAGGACTTATTTGGTAATTGTCCCCAAGTTTAGGCCTCACCATAGGCCAACGAGACTTCAAAAGATGTAGAAAAAAGAAAGGATAATTTAAATTTTGATTTTTTAAATAATTTTCCTCATGAAAAGATTATTAATACCAAACAATGAAAAATATTTTCTACGTCATTTTCAAGTTTCGAGCATATAATGAAAAAAGACTTCCTTGAAAATATTTTTCAGAATTGCTACATTTTTCGCGAAACAAACAGAACATTAATATGAGAAAATACGAGAAAATTCTAGCTGATACTCTTCACATGAGTGATGCTTCACTCAACTCATTGATCACCACTTGTCCAGATGGCAGCCCACTTGCAATCTCATCTTTCTTTCTTTGGCCTTGCATTTCTCTTCTTTTTTCTTCCTTTCAGCCACTGCCAATGTCAATAGCCATGCCCATTGCACACGGAGTCTCCACCACCAACTACCGCGACCTCATGCTGGTCTTGCTCAACTGTGGATTGGATTTCTTCTCTTTTTTCTCTTGTGGAGTTAGGGGAGGGTTCACTTGGAGTTTCTTCCTATTGGGTTTTTGCTTGTTCTGATTCTAAATTGGTGAGAAAAATCTAACTTTCCTATTGGGTTTTAGATGGTCGTGGAATTAAAAGGGAGGTTTTATATGCATTTTTTGTTTCTTCGTTGGATGGTAATGCCCTCAGCATGAATATCTATTTCAACGCATATAGTTGACTTTGCCATAGTAGTTTGACTTCATTTAAGTTTTAATATATTTTTTGCTAGAATCAACTTTTCTTCATACGAAGCATTGGAAGTTTCTAAATTTCACACTAGATGATATAACTTGTAGGCCATTTTGAAGTTAATTTATGAGGCATATATATTATCAGAAAGTCATTTTTTTTTCTTGCAACTTGAAATGTATATGAGGAAGAAGGACGTTGAGTACTAAAAAGGTTATCTCAAGTAAAAAATTTGGATTATCCCACATGTAAGAACTATAGATTTAATGTCACCTCAAATATGTGAAGTCCCAACTAAAATCACAGTGCATGCACTCAATTCAATACAAGATTTTTAGTTTAGGCAGACACTCGGGAGATCAATTAAGATCCCAAGGCTCGAACGCTGTCGAAAGATTATGTGCATGACGTGCATGCAATTCGACTCCCCCATTTCTCATGGGACAATACAGAAACGCTTTTTGTCTTTACCTAGTGCATGAAAAAGTGAAAATAGATCCATTGACATATGTTAAGGATGACATATGTCTCATCCCAACCATCCAAACTGAATCGAATGACCCTCCTTTATGTCAGGGGGATCCGGATCCCCTACGTCAAAGGATACTCTTCCCATCTGTCTCTCCCTAAAACTTTACCTCTTCTTTTACTCCTTTGAGCTTCAATCAAAACAAGAACATGAGATCCTTGCCGATAGAAACTTGCAGAGCCATGCCCCTATACTCGAACCTGACCAACTGGATCGTCGAAGTCAATGAGATCATCAATCTCATGCCCTCCAATGGGCAACGGCACTAGAAGAAGCGGCCCATCTATAGGGTCCCCGCCTGCACACCAACCTCAACCGCAAGGCCTACTAGCCACAGGCTGCGTCCTTCAGCCCCTACTACCACGACAAGTATGACCTCTACCCCATGGAGGAACACAAGCACCGTTTGCTCCTCCACTTCCACAGGGAAGGGCCTCGAGCCCTTCATCAAGTCCCTAAGGGAGGTGGCAGGGGACCTTGAGGGAGACTACGGCACGCTGGACCAAAAGTGGAAGGATGATGGCAGCAAAAATGTGGCGAACAAGTTCCTGCAACTGATGATCACTAACTGCTGCTTCATGCTCAAGATCCTAAGGACCATGACAGAGGAGGCAAACTACGTGTCAAATGACCCAATCTTTGGTGATTTCGGATATCTCTACATCTTTCCATTCGTAAAGTGGGACATTTTAATGCTAGAGAATCAACTACCGAAGCTAGTACTGGATCGGCTTGTTGCTGTTGAGAGAGACAGTGAGCAGGTTAGTTTCTTACATCTTGCTTCGTGGTAAGAGAAGTCATTGCACAAACACAAACTACCTTCTATGTTCATCAAACAATACATTTTGATTATCTCAAACGAACCCCACGTGAGATCCATCAAATTTGATGCTCCATACTTGTTTGATTTTCATGTAAGTATTATCAATATGACATTAATCTCTGTAGCCAAAAACAAGCAATCATACATGAAAGTGCTAGTGCGTACACCTAGAAGGGGGGGTTGAATAGGTGTTCTTGCAATTGTGCACAGAAATTAAATTTGCAAGATAAACTAAATGAAAATTAAGAACATAGAGTTAAGAAAGAGAGTTGAACACATCAGTTATAGTGATTCGACTTAAATTAAGCATACGTCCACTCTCGGTTTGATAGCCAATAGGCTGGAATTCACTATATTTCAAAAGAGATTACAAGATCAAGAATCATGCTTCTTTTCTCTCACGAAGTAGCAGTATTTCTCTCTTTTGATTACACGTTTGTGCACAAGCACAAGTACAATGAATAGCTTTAGACCGTGGAAATTTCTCTTATGTTCTCAACACCTTTCACAACTAGAGACCAATCCCTTAAATACTTCCTCTGGCCTTGTTGACCGTTGGTACTTACCAAAGAGGTTCTTCCAATCACACCGTTGGACAGAATCAATTAAGGGATCTCGAGCTACTTTTAGAAACCGAGAAGAGAAAGAGTCAATCCTAATTGCCCATATAATCAGGATCTTCAGTTTCCAAGAATGAGTACTTACTCAAAATACTTGTCTTCCAGTCAATCAATAAATTCCATATATAACCATATATATGACTGGAAAATCAACCTATCAACAATCCAAATATATCTCACTTTGAGGATAGATCTGTAAGAAAATACACTCCTTAGATTGACCGAGATTAATGATATAAAATATCCAACAAATATTCAAGAAGATCGAAAGCATAGTTTAGTATCACATCTTCCAGACAATATGTTGATATAGACGATGCGTATTCTGATATCTTCTCAGACTGTGCGAATGACTTAACCAGACGATGTACATTCTGATATTGTCCAGACGATGCGATAGTCTGTCTTCTTCAGCAAATAACACTCCAAATAGAATTGTGCTTTGTCAACTTCAAAACAATATGAAGAGATTCTCTAACAATCTACCCCTTTTTCAAGATGACAAAACAACCCTGCAGTTTTGATAAATCCAAAACATACAAGAACCTGTGATAGAAATCAAAGAAAACCTTCGAAATAGAAGAACATTAGTCTGTCATTAATAAGCCAAGATTTAGAACAAATCAACGTTCAGAACATCCAACCACAAAGTAACAAGGTTCAAATCATTAAAAACAAACATTGATCAACTAAAAGGCATAGGTTGTCATCAAACCTACTTTTCTCCCCCTTTTTGACATTCAAAAAAAGAATTAAGGAGCCGGAGGAGAATGGACAAGTTTGAACGAATCAATCACCAAGATAGACTGTTCCAGCTTCAGAATGTCATGATGGAGTTCTTCCTTGACCTGAGCAACCTCACCCTGAGTAGCCACTTGATTGAGACGTTGATCAACAAAGGCCTTAAATCGATCGATTGTAAGGATAGGCTGAGACTGTTGGGCTTGAACAGCAGACGGTAGTTGCAAAGTCTGAGTAAGTGTCGCAGGCTGTTCAGTGCCAGGCAAAGTAAAAGATGAAGGACGATCAGTCGAGAGTGGACTTGGAGGAGGAACATCCGAAGGAGGTTCTAAAACTCGAATGTTTGCTAGAGAATGAGAGGCGACTCTGGTGCGAGCTCCCCCTGCATCCAAGCTCATAGTGGATGTAGCATAAGAGGACATTTCTTTATCAGTACCACCCACAGGAATAGTGTCACCAACCAATCCTTCTGCTGAATGACTAACATGACCCATAGAAAAACCCACTTCATCATCAGACGAACTAAGAGAGACCTGTCCCTGAGGATGATCCTTTGGTGCCTCCCCTTCAATTTCATCATCCACATACTCATCAATCTCCTTATCTAGATCAACCTCCTCCTCTTTAGAGAGTCTGGCCTCACTGCTGGTTTCATAGCAGAGAATGATAGTACGTCCCTTTTTGGGAAAATGCTCAACTAGGGGTGCTTTCCCTTTTCTCTTTGCGACAAAAGAACCGGCCTTAGAAGTTCTAGACCCAGCTTGACCAGACACGAAATCAGGCAACCTCATTTTGGCAATCATAGTCTTGCCAATTACAGATATGGGAAGGGATTTCTTGCACAGCTAAGGAGGTATGTCAATGCAAAAGTGGTGGAAGATTTTGGTAACCAAAGCAGCATAGGGCAATTGCCCTTTGTCCTTCTGAGAGGCAAGATAAATCTGAAAGAGGATTATGAATTGAAGATTGAGTATACGATCATGGAGCATACCAAACATTAACCGAGTCTTAGAAGATGCTTTTGCCTGGAGGTAGTTGATGAGAATTTTATGAAGAATAATGTTGGTAGAAGTCATGCGAGGGTATACAAGCAAACCCTCAAGGGACTTGTCATTTGACAAAAATTCCACAGCTTCAACATCTGAGACCTCGATAGGAAAGAACCGAGTCTTGGAGACTCTGATGATCTCAGCTAGATCATTGACATCAACAGTAAAATTTTGGTCCTTGGCAGAAAATTGCAAAGAGTGGCGACTAGGGAAAGACAAGTTGGAATAAAAGTAAGCTGTGAGTTCAGGGTGAGTAGGGGCAGATTCTAAACAGAATTTTTCAATTTTGAGAATCTGGAAAATTAAACGTAACTTCACCTTCAAGGATTCCAGATAGTCAAAATCTACTATCCTAAGGATCATGACCCCTTAAGCCAACAGACAATCATAAGCCTCCTTATGATCTTTAGAACGGAACAACTTTTTCTCATTCCCTAGTAAGTTAGTTGCAACCTCTTTTAGCGGTTTAAACTGATTATATAGCTTTTCATCCTCATCACGAGCCTCAAAATCTTTCAGGGGATCCAATAGTAGGATACAAAGGAAAGTTCTTTCGTGCTTTCATAGTGGCACCCTTTGGTGCAAAACCCAATGCTTCAACTTGCTTTAAAAATTGATACTCATTCGGAAAGCTCGCTCCTTTCAAATAGGTGGTACTAGCAGCTAACGAAGTGTTCGTCCTTTTCAGTTCTCGATAAGCCTTGTAAATAGCTCAAGTGCTACGACTATGAATAGGTTTAGCATTAATTACCTCTGTAAGAGTCGCTACATCGGCAAGAACTGGTGGAGAGGCAGGAGGAGAAACATCCTCTTCAGTGAGATCAAAATGTGTTGGTTCTCCATATGAACCAAAGCCCTTTTGTGCGATCTTGGACGATTTCCTTGGGGGAGACATTCTGTTGGACGATTGATACATTCAAGGGAGAAAGGAAATCTTAAGAAAGAAATGAGAAATTTTGGACGAAGGAACGGATTTGTGAAGAACGGAGGAGCAAAGCGTAAGGGAAACCGTAATAACAGTTATGGCAACACACGATCAAAGAACCAAAAATGAAAAATATAAAATATAAAAGGCAATAATATATAAGAAAAACTTACCATTTTAAAAAAAATATTAAACAAATACTTGGATGGTGGGAAGAAGTCCGAACGTGCTAAAAGAGCTATGAGGCACGTGCTTATAGAAAATGAGAGCACCGTTTATCGCTGAGCAAGTGCTGAGTCTAATAAGTGATATAGACTATAATGAGAGAATGTTTAATTGGCTTCGAATAGATTCAAACAGCCGTTGATTCAGAAGTTTGGTGAAAATATTTATGAGTTGATTCTGAGAATCAACAAAAGTAATTTTGACATCCTTCTTTTGAACATGATCCTGAATGAAATGATGACGTATTTTGATGTGCTTGACCCTTGAGTGCATGATCGTATTTTTTGTTAGGCCCATTGTGCTTATACTATCACAACGAATTTCTACACAATACTTCTTAATACCAAGGTCTTGTAACTATTATCTCATCCATAAGATTTGAGAGCAACAGCTCCGAAGAGTCACATATTCAGTTTCAGTTGTGGAGAGGGCAACCATATGCTGCTTTCTAGAGAGCCAAGAGATAAGTCGATTCCCTAGAAGCTGGCATGTTTCAGAAGTGCTTTTCCTGTTAATTTTACATCCAGCAAGATCTACATCTGAATAGCCAAGTAAAGTGAAGTTTCCTTTCTTGGGATACCAAAGACTGAACTTAAAAGTGGTAGAAATAAATTTGATAACATGCTTAGCAACATATAGGTGTGATTCTTTAGGATTAGATTGATAATGAGCACACATACACACACTGAAGAGAATATCAGGACGAGAAGTAGTAAGATAGAGAAGTGAATCGATCATGCTCTGATAGAGTTTCTGATCTTCTGCTTTGCCTTCTTCATCCTTTTCAAGTTTGGAAGTTGTAGCCATGAGAGTATCTGTCTTCTTACAGTTTTCTAGACCAAACTTTTTAACTATGCCCTTAACGTATTTCTCCTAATGAACAAAAGTCCCTTCCTTCTGTTGTTTGACTTGTAGTCCCAAGAAGAAGGTAATTTCACCCATCATGCTCATCTTGAACTCATTCTGCATGTCACTTGAAAATTTCTTGCAAAAAATTTCATTAGGAGATCTGAAAATAATATCGTCAACATAAATCTCTACTAATAGAAAGTCATTATCTTCCCTCTTGATAAACAATATAGTGTCAACTTTACCTTTGTTAAAGCCACTCTTAATTAGGAAATTCTTAGCCGTTCATACCAGGCTCGAGGTATTTGCTTCAGACCATACAAAACTTTCTTTAGCTTGTAAACAGAGTTAGGATATTTTGGATCTTCAAAGCCAAGAGGTTGGTCAACGTAAACTTCCTCTCGAATGAATCCATTTAAGAATGTACTCTTCACATCCATTTGGAATAACCTGAAATTATTATAATAAGCAAAAGCAAGTAACAGTCTGATAGCTTTTAACCTTGCAACAGGGACGTAGGTTTCATCATAATCTATCCCTTCGTCTTGAGTATATCCCTTGGCTACTAGTCTAGCCTTGTTTCTAACCACATTTCCTTCCTCGTCCATTTTGTTTCTGAATACCCACTTGATTCCTATAATAGACTTTCCTTTGGGTTTAGGAACCAATTCCTAAACATCCTTGATAGCAAACTGTCTGAGTTCGTCTTGTATTACTTCTATCTAGCTATCGTCTGTCAGGGCTTCATCTACCTTCTTTGATTCAACTTCTGAAATCAAAGCAATGGCACCTGCGTCTTCATGTTCTTTAGGAAGTACAAATCGTTTTTATCTGGTGCAAATGCCTTCTTCAAGATCTCCAATGATTAGTCAGTTGGATAACTGGACCTATGTTTCCAATTCTTTTGGATTCTGGTGTTGGTTACTTCCCCTTCTTGAGAACGTTTTGAAATGTTCTGTATCTCTTCTGGGAGATCAAAACTTGTATATTCTGAGAACATATCAATTTCTTCGAGTTGAGTCAGATTGTCCTGACATTGCACATTCTCATGAAACTTAACATTAATCGATTCTTCTATAGGCTGATATCTCTTGTTGAATACTCTTTAAGCCTTGCTAAAGGGAGAATATCCCAGAAAGACTCCTTCATCTGATCTCTCATCAAACTTCCCAATATTGTTAGAAGCATTTTTAAGAATAAAACATTTACATCCAAAGACATGAAAGTAAGAAATATTCGATTTATTCTCTTTGTAAAGCTCATATGGAGTCTTTTGAAGAATGGGCCTTAAGAAAACCCTGTTAATGACATAGCAAGTATTAGATACAGCTTCTGCCTAGAATCGAGAGGAAACATTACATCCGATCAGTAGAATTCTTTCCATTTCTTGAAGAAATCTGTTTTTCCGTTCTACTACCCCATTCTGCTGAGGAGTGTAAGGAGATGAAAGGATATGTTGAATTCCAAGATCATCACAAAACTTCGTAAAGTACTGATTTTCAAACTCCTTCCCATGATCATAATGTATTTTAGAAACCAAATACTATTTCTCATTTTGAACTTTCTTAACAAACTTTGAGAAATATTGAAAAGTTCTGATTTATTTGCTAAGAAATAAACCCAAGTGAATTGAGAATAGTCATCCACAATTACCAACTAGAATCTTTTACCTCCTAAGCTTTGAGTTATTGCCGGTCCTAAAAGATCCATATGAACAAGCTGCAAGACTCGATCAGAAGATATTTGATTGACAGATTTAAATGAACTTATGACCTATTTTCTAAAGATACATGGAGTACAGGGATCTGTCTTCCGAAAAGGTAACTTTGGAAGGCCACGAGCAAGTCTTTTTATATAGATCTTAGCAATTTGTTTAAGGTTGGCATGTCCAAGTCTTCTATGCCAAAAGCTAGCTTCATCTTGTAATGACACAAGACATTTCGAATTATCCAAATTCATGTCCAAAAGATAGATGTTACCATGTCGACGACTAGTGAAAGATTTCAAACTGTCTTCACTCGTTCCAGATCATATATCTTCTTGAAAGTTGATTTTATATATAGCATTACATAATTGACTAATGTTCAACAGATTGTACTTCAAGCCTTTCAAAAGAGAGACATTGTCGATGATCAAGCTTCCAATCTTGACTGTTCCAAGTCCAATAATTTTTCCTTTGCCTTTGCCCCCCAAAGAGACTTTTCCTCCATTAGTTCTAACTATATTAGTGAAACAGCCAGAATCACCAGTTATATGTCTTGAGCAGCCATTATCTAGATACGACTTGATCTTGTTCGAAACCTGTGAAAAGACAAAAGACTCAAGTTTTCTTTGGTACCTAGACTTTCTTGGGTCCTGTAGAGTTAGTACAAAATAAAGACTTTTCATAATAATTTCTAATAGGTTTCCATTTTAAAGAGCAGTCTTTCTCAAGATGTTCTAAGTAATCATTAGAGCAAATGAGAGTGCTTTTCTCAACAGGTTTTACAAAGACCTTTCGGAAATGATTTTTGTAAACCTTCTTGGGAAGTCTATTTTTGAGTCTCTCTTTCACTTTAGGAAAATCGATTAAAGATTTAGTTTCTGAGGTCATACCAAGGCCAACTTTGTTGAAATAAGATCTTTGAACAGAAAGAATTTTTTCAAGTTTCTCAGAGCCAATGGAAATCTTTTTTTGACACATTTGAAATGTCTGTTTTTAAGCAAAAAATTTCTTTCTCAAGAGACTCTGACTTTGCTTTTGAATCATACACAATTTTCTCAAAATTCTCAGCCTTTTCTTTCTAGATCGTTTCCTGTTGCTTAAGTCTCAAGTTCTCCTTTTTCAACTCAGAAACTCTTTTGAGAGACGATTCTAGGCTAGAACATAATTCAACAATATATTTAGAAACTTTAGTAGGAATTCTGACCTGATCATTATGTTCTGAATCCAAATCTTAGTCTTGATCCGAATCTGAATCTGAGTCCAAGTTTGCCATTAAGCAGATTTGTGCACACTTTTCATCATTGTCTTCACATTTAGTGTCACTCCATGTTTCAACCTTTAGGGCTTTCTTATATTTTTCATTTGTTCCTCTCTTTTCTTTGAGTAAGGGACAATTCGGCTTGATTTGTCCTTTCTTGTGACAATTGAAACATATCAAGTCTCCGTTCGATTTATTCTCCTCAGGTTGTTTCTTTTGAAAGTTTGATAATTTGAATTTCCTTCCATTCTTGTTCAACTTCTTGAATCTTTTGATAAAAAGTGTCATCTCCTCATTATCTAAATAGTCATTAGACCCTGCATCATCAGAATCAACATTAGTTTTTAATGCAATTGACTTCTTACCTTTTAAGTCCTCGCTTTCATTTGATCTTTCCACTTCATAGGATTGAAGTGTTCCAACGAGTTCATCTACTAAGAGAGGTTGAATTCTTTGAGTCTCTCTGATGGACGTCCTGATGTGGTCCCATTCCTTGGATGAACTGATGATCACTAACTGCTGCTTCATGCTCAAGATCCTAAGGACCATGACAGAGGAGGCCAACTACGTGTCAAATGACCCAATCTTTGGTGATTTCGGATATCTCTACATCTTTCCATTCGTAAAGTGGGACATTTTAATGCTAGAGAATCAGCTACCGAAGCTAGTGCTGGATCGGCTTGTTGCTGTTGAGAGAGACAGTGAGCAGGTTAGTTTCTTACATCTTGCTTCGTGGTAAGAGAAGTCATTGCACAAACACAAACTACCTTCTATGTTCATCAAACAATACATTTTGATTATCTCAAACGAACCCCACGTGAGATCCATCAAATTTGATGCTCCATACTTGTTTGATTTTCATGCAAGTATTATCAATATGACATTAATCTCTGTAGCCAAAAACAAGCAATCATACATGAAAGTGCTAGTGCGTACACATAAAAGGGGGGTTGAATAGGTGTTCTTGCAATTGTGTGTGAAAATTAAATTTGCAAGATAAACTAAATGAAAATTAAGAACATAGAGTTAAGAAAGAGAGTTGAACACAGCAGTTATAGTGGTTCGGCTTAGATTAATCCTACGTCAACTCTCGGTCTGATAGCCAATAGGCTGGATTTCACTATGTTTCAAAAGAGATTACAAGATCAAGAACCAAGCTTCTTTTCTCTTACGAAGCTGCAGTATTTCTCTGTTTTGATTACAGGTTTGTGCACAAAGACAAGTAGAATGAATAGCTTCAGACTGTGGAAATTTCTCTTATGTTCTCGACACCTTTTACAACTAGAGACCAATCCCTTAAATACTTCCTCTGGTCTTGTTGACCGTTGGTACTAGCCAAAGAGGTTCTTCCAATCACACCGATTGGACATAATCAATCAAGGGATCTCGAGCTGCTTTTAGAAACCAAGAAGAGAGAGTGAGTCAATCCTAATTGCCCATACAATCAGGATCTTCAGTTTCCAAGAATAAGTACTTACTCAAAATACTTGTCTTCCAGTCGATCAATAAATTTCATTTATAACCAAATATACGACCGGAAAATCAACCCATTAACAATCCAAATATATCTCACTTTGAGGATAGATCTGTAAGCAAATACACTCCTTAGATTGACCGAGATTAATAATATAGAATATCCAATAGATATTCAAGAAGATCGAAAGCATAGTTAAGTATCACATCTTCTAGACGATATAGATATAAAAGATGCGTATTCTGATATCTTCCCAGACTGTGCAAATGACCTAACCAGATGATGTACATTCTGACATTGTCCATACGATGCGATAATTTGTCTTCTTTAGTAAATAACACTTGCAAATAGAACTGTGCTTTGTCAACTTCAAAACAATACGAAGAGATTCTCTAACAATACACAATACTAAATGAAATGGGAAATAGCTCAGATAACGAAGTTATGTGTAATCTACTTCATAGGAAGAGCATAGTTCATAATAGATAAAGTGATGCAGCGAAAATTATAACCATATTTATGTCATTGAAACACTTGCTATACTTTTAAGCCTCCGATTGCACCCTCAAGCAGTGCTCAACTCTTGCAATTTAAAACACTTGGAATTTCGTTAGGACGTAATTCATGAGCTTGCTGCATAATTGATTATTACCTTTGAGAACTCGCTCTCTGATTGACAAAAACCAACACGTACTCATATATATATATATATAGTATTTGCCATTTGGATCCAAAAAAGAAATCTTTAGGAGACCATCGAAACTATGAGAAATATAGGACTTGAGTTTCCTTTATGAGCTCAAGTAAGAGGCATATTTTCAATATATTCAATTCACTGACTTTATTCCAACAACAGGAGGACGAATACACAAACAAACTCATCCTCAAATTCTTCCTTGACAAGAAGATCGTGACAATGGGCAAATGCCTACAGGGCTTGGACCTCTTAAGGAAGAGCCTAATGCTCCATAAGAACATGCCTTAGCAGGCCCAGCCCACCCTGGATGAGGACCAAGCTAGAGGAGGCTAGCATCGACTTCTTCAGGAGGATTTGCTGCTCCATGACAACGTGCCCAAGCAGGTCCAGCCCAACCTGGATATGAGAAGGGGCGACGAGGAGAAGGAAATAATCCAGTCAGCCACCGAGCTGGAGGAGGCCGACATCCAGTTAAAGAGACGCAAAACTAAAAGCCTTAAGGACATTAACTTTGCTGGCAGAGTCTTGCGGCTCCTTGCTGTCGTGGTGGATGACACCAGCGAGTCCGCATTCTTTAGCCTCATGACATTCGAGCGCTTCCATCACGGGGCTGAGAACGAGTTCACGGCCTATACCGTCTTCTTCGACGGCATCATTGACAACAAGCAAGATGTCACGCTGCTCAACGTCCAGGTCATCATCAAGAATCTTATGGGGAGCAACAGGGCGGTTGCTAGGCTATTCAACTTGCTGAACAAGGACATGACCTTAGATACCAACAACCTCTTTGCCGTGCGAAAGGAGTTCAGTGGCTACTGCAAGAAGTCCTGGAATAAGTGGAGGGGTAATTTCATCAAGACCTACTTCAGGAGTCCTTGGACTATATTGTCTCTCATTGCCGCCTTCATATTCTTCATCCTCACCATAATTCAGACCATATATATCCTTCGTCCTAACGACTGATGCCCTATCGATTGTTGTTGTGAATGATACCTATCAAGTCGTGATCATACCCTATTTAAATGTTTTGAATAATGTACATTTGGCTGTTTATTTATCATTATTAAATAAGGATGTTAGAATATAAAACTTTTAAACTACAGTTTTACTTGAGATCTTAACCTTTCAAAATAATCAGTACTGGTCTAATAAAATCTTACATGATTCAAAGCAGGAGATATCCAAATTTTTCAGACCCCTATATGTCTATTTAATTATTTATTTTAGTGTTTTAGGCTTAGGTCAAAATTGAATATCCACATGAATAATTTGTGGTGGTCTCGTGATATCTTCTCGATGGTTCTCTTGTTTTGGTTTCCTTCATGTTAATCTAGTTTTAGGCAACTAAAATCTTCCATCGCCAAATTCCTTTCTTGATTAAATTTGTTAAGACATTGCAGCGAATTCAAGTGAAAGACAAAATTGGCCTTCGAAGTCATCTTTATTCCCCATTGGCTTCATACATTTGGACATAAATAAAAAAGAATAATAAATTATCTATAATGCAAAGTTGTCTACATACTTCCCGATTGCTGACGATAAGAGAATAAGTACGCATTTCATGCCTGAGAAAGAGCTACTACTTCCAATATCAATCCTGAAATAAAAAAGAACAAAAGAGATTCACTGCTGTAGACCACCACTGGGAAAATCCTATATCGCAATTAACTGACATGGAATTGCCTAATATAGCCCAAAAACTTGGAGAAAAGTACAGTTCTTTGACCTTAATTATCAAAACTCATATTTTCCGTTTGAACTACAACTAACCACAATTTAGAGGATGAGTTTAGTTGCTTCAATAGATATTCAACAATCTTGAGTGTCCATCTGGAGTAACATGCACATCAAATTATTATATCTTGACAAGTCAATAGGTGATATCAGGTACATTAAGGTGAAGAGAATGCCAGCTACTACAATAGTGATACGCATTTTAACTACATGTTTAGAGAACCTTATTCACATACGTGCCGGTTACGACAAAGCAAGTGATAGATAAATTAATGAAACTATCCTCAAATTTGATAGTTCATTGTGACGAATAATCAAGATCGAAAGTAAATTTCTGTCAGGCAAAAAAAAATATCTTCGCAACACCCAATTCTCTTGCCTTGAAATGGACAATCACTTGTCCAAACTATTCTACTTGCCTTTAAATGAGTGACACACATCAGTTATTTCTAGAAAACTTTTTCTCTGAACTATTCTACTTTAAATCTGTGATTGACCAGCCGGCATCTTCCCGAGATTTTTTATTTTTTGGATCTCTCTTTATTGGGAGTACTTAATTCTAAACCTCGATATGATGCCATATTTAGGATTCGGTACATACACAAAAAAAGAGAGGTAAAAGCAAGAAAGGAAAATCAAAGCAAAATGTTTTTACCTAGGTTCGTCCTTAAATTAGAACTGCATCTAACCGAGGATTTCATGGTAATTAGTACGCCACAACTCTCTTTACAGCTCTTAGTTACAAGAGAAAGAGAACACATATACTCAATAGCTATTCATGTGATTAAGTTACTAATAAAATATGAGCTCAAACTATAAAGTCCTATGATAGTTTGAGGGAGATGCCCTTGCAACCTCTATTGAGGCTCCCCCGCTCAGCTTGCACTCACTCACTGAGGAGTGGGACCCCTGTGTCTTTCTATCGTTGGAGAATATGACCCACACCCTAAAATAAACTTCTTATTTGCAAACTCGTTAGAGACAATTATAGGAAGAATATGGATTACAAATGTTGATTATATGTCATTTTATATGGAGATCTAGAAGGATAGTTTAAAGGGGACAAGAAAGCGAAAAAAATAAAGTCCGTGTCTCATTTATCTTTTTGTGCTTCTGTGTAGTTGATGTTGAGAGAGGAATTTTCTTGTTTGTGACAAATATTTATGCTATGTCGAAAGGTAGAATAAATTCTACATAGATTGAATTTTTTGGAGCCACATTCTATTTGAAAAGAGATGCTCCACTGCTCCTCCTTTAAGTAGGGTATAGTGCTTGGGAGACGCTTGGAAATGGTATTAATTACAGACTAGCTTTAACATAAATAATTCAAAATGAACTACTAACGAAAGGGTTAAGAATACCACAAGTGCCATGATATTTCGTACAGTGCTCACTTAAGTGCTATGGATTTTTTTCATTGCATGCCAAAAGTTCTAAAGAATGATCATTTTAATGTCATAACTTTCAATTGATTGCTTAGGTGCCAAAGTTTTTTTTTTTTTCAAAAACGTTCACCAAAGTGTTGAAAATTCGATGTGGCATAGCACTCATAGTAAATTTTTTTTTTTTAAATTACGATACTTAAGTGATTGAATGAAAGGTTATATGGTGCTCAAATGAAAAAAAAAATTATGGTACTTAAATGAGTGACACACATGAGTTATTTCTTTTTCTTCAAACTTTTCTACTTTAAATCTATGATTGTCTGGTCATCATCTTCCCAAAATTTGATTTTTCGGAACTCTCTTTATTGAGGGTACTTAATTCTAAACCTCGATGTGATATTATATATTAAAATTCAGTACATACACTAGAAAATTGAGGTAAAAGCAAGAAAGGAAAATCGAAGCAAAAGGTTTTATCCAGGTTCGTCCTTAAATTAGGGCCGCATCTAGTCGAGGATTCCATGGTAATAAGTACCTCACACCTCTCTTTACAGCTCTTAGTTATATGAGAAAAATGATGCATATACTCAATAGCTATTCATGAGGTTAAGTTACTAATAAAATATGAGCTTAAACTATAAACGTCCTATGATAGCTTGAGGGAGCTGCCATTTCACCCCCTATTGTGGTGCACCCTCTACTTGCACTCACTCACTAAGGAGTGGGACCCTCGTGCCCTTTTACCATTAAAGAATAAGAGCCACACCCTAACATAAATTTCTCACTTGCAAACTCGTTAGAGACAATTATAGCAAGAATAGGTGCTACAAATGTTGATTATATGTCATTTCAAATGGAGGTCTAGAAGAATAGTTTAAAGGGAAAAATAAAGTGAAAAAATAAAGTCCTTGTCTCATTTATCTTTTTGTGCTTTTGTCTAGTTGATGTTAAGAGAGGAATTTTCTTTTTGTGACAAATATTTATGCTGTGATAAAAGGCAGAATAAATTCTACATAGATTGAATTTTTCGGAGCCACGTTTTATTTAAGAAGAGATGCTCCACTCTTCTTCCTTTAAGTAGGGATAGAGCTTGAGAGACGCTTGGAAATGGTATTAATTTCAAACTAGTTTTAACATAAATGATTCAAATTTAACTACTAATGAAAGGGTTAAGAATGCCACAAGTGCCATGATATCTCGTACAGTGCTCACTTAAGTGCTATGGATTTTTTTCATTGCATGCCAAAAGTTCTAAAGAATGATCAATTTAATGTCATAACTTTCAATTGATTGCTTAGGTGCCAAAGTTTTTTCTTTTTTCAATATCGTTCACCTAAGTGTTGAAAATCCGATGTGGCATAGCAGTCATGGCTAATATTTTTTTTTAAACTACGATACTTAAGTGATTGAATGAAATGTTATATGGTGCTCAAATGATCAAAAAAAGTTATGGTACTTAAATGAGTGATACACATGAGTATTTCTTTTTCTTCAAACTTTTCTACTTTAAATCTATGATTGTCCAGTCAGCATCTTCTCATGATTTGATTTTTTGGAACTCTCTTTATTGAGGGTACTTAATTCTAAACCTCGATGTGATACTAGATATTAAAATTCAATACATACACTAGAAAATTGAGGTAAAAGCAAGAAAGGAAAATCGAAGCAAAAGGTTTTATCCAGGTTCGTCCTTAAATTAGGGCCGCATCTAGTCGAGGATTCCATGGTAATAAGTACCTCACACATCTATTTACAGCTCTTAGTTACATGAGAAAGATGATGCATATACTCAATAGCTATTCATAAAGTTAAGTTACTAATAAAATATGAGGTTAAACTATAAACGTCTTATGACAGCTTGAGGGAGCTACCATTTCAACCCCTATTGAGGTACACCATCTACTTCACTCACTCACTAAGGAGTGGGACCCTCGTGCCCTTTTACCGTTAAAGAATAGGAGCCACACCCTAACATAAACTTCTCACTTGCAAACTCGTTAGAGACAATTATAGGAAGAATAGGTGCTACAAATGTTGATTATATGTCATTTCAAATGGAGGTCCAGAAGAATAGTTTAAAGGGGAAAATAAAGTGAAAAAATAAAGACCTTGTCTCATTTATCTTTTTGTGCCTTTGTCTAGTTGATGTTGAGAAAGGAGTTTTTTTTGTTGTGACAAATATTTATGCTATGATAAAAGGCAGAATAAATTCTACATAGATTGAATTTTTCGGAGGCACGTTTTATTTAAGAAGAGATGCTCCACTCTTCTTCCTTTAAGTAGGGATAGAGCTTGGGAGACGCTTGGAAATGGTATTAATTTCAAACTAGTTTTAACATAAATAATTCAAATTTAACTACTAATAAAAGGGTTAAGAATGCCACAAGTGCCATGATATTTTGTACACTGCTCACTTAAGTGCTATGGATTTTTTTTGTTGCATGCCAAAAGTTCTAAAGAATGATCACTTTAATGACATAACTTTCAATTGATTGCTTAGGTGCCAAAGTTTTTTTTTTTTTTCAAAATCGTTCACCTAAGTGTTGAATATCCGATATGGCATAGCAGTCATGGCTAATAATTTTTTTAAAAAATTACGATACTTAAGTGATTGAATGAAAGGTTATATCGTGCTCAAATGATCATAAAAAGTTATGGTGCTTAAATGAGTGACACACATGAGTTATTTCTTTTTCTTCAAACTTTTCTACTTTAAATTTATGATTTCCGGTCAGCATCTTCTCATGATTTGATTTTTTGGAACTCTCTTTATTGAGGGTACTTAATTCTAAACCTCGATGTGATACTAGATATTAAAATTCACTACATATACTAGAAAATTGAGGTAAAAGCAAGAAAGGAAAATCGAAGCAAAAGGTTTTATCCAGGTTCATCCTTAAATTAGGGCCGCATCTAGTCGAGGATTCCATGGTAATAAGTACCTCACACCTCTCTTTACAGCTCTTAGTTACATGAGAAAGATGATGCATATACTCAATAGCTATTCATGAGGTTAAGTTACTAATAAAATATGAGCTTAAACTATAAACGTCCTATGACAGCTTGAGAGAGCTGCCATTTCAACCCCTATTGTGGTGCACCCTCTACTTGCACTCACTCACTCAAGCGTGGGACCCTCGTGCCCTTTTACCATTAAAGAATAAGAGCCACACCCTAACATAAATTTCTCACTTGCAAACTCGTTAGAGACAATTATAGCAAGAATAGGTGCTACAAATGTTGATTATATGTCATTTCAAATGGAGGTCTAGAAGAATAGTTTAAAGGGAAAAATAAAGTGAAAAAATAAAGACCTTGTCTCATTTATCTTTTTGTGCTTCTGTCTAGTTGATGTTGAGAGAGGAATTTTCTTTTTGTGACAAATATTTATGCTGTGATAAAAGGCAGAATAAATTCTACATAGATTGAATTTTTCGGAGCCACGTTTTATTTAAGAAGAGATGCTCCACTCTTCTTCCTTTAAGTAGGGATAGAGCTTGGGAGACGCTTGGAAATGGTATTAATTTCAAACTAGTTTTAACATAAATGATTCAAATTTAACTACTAATGAAAGGGTTAAGAATGCCACAAGTGCCATGATATTTCGTACAGTGCTCACTTAAGTGCTATGGATTTTTTTCATTGCATGCCAAAAGTTCTAAAGAATGATCAATTTAATGTCATAACTTTCAATTGATTGCTTAGGTGCCAAAGTTTTTTCTTTTTTCAATATCGTTCACCTAAGTGTTGAAAATCCGATGTGGCATAGCAGTCATGGCTAATATTTTTTTTTAAACTACGATACTTAAGTGATTGAATGAAATGTTATATGGTGCTCAAATGATCAAAAAAAGTTATGGTACTTAAATGAGTGATACACATGAGTATTTCTTTTTCTTCAAACTTTTCTACTTTAAATCTATGATTGTCCGGTCAGCATCTTCTCGTGATTTGATTTTTTGGAACTCTCTTTATTGAGGGTACTTAATTCTAAACCTCGATGTGATACTAGATATTAAAATTCAATACATACACTAGAAAATTGAGGTAAAAGCAAGAAAGAAAAATCGAAACAAAAGGTTTTATCCAGGTTCGTCCTTAAATTAGGGCCGCATCTAGTCGAGGATTCCATGGTAATAAGTACCTCACACATCTATTTACAGCTCTTAGTTACATGAGAAAGATGATGCATATACTCAATAGCTATTCATAAAGTTAAGTTACTAATAAAATATGAGGTTAAACTATAAACGTCTTATGACAGCTTGAGGGAGCTACCATTTCAACCCCTATTGAGGTGCACCATCTACTTCACTCACTCACTAAGGAGTGGGACCCTCGTGCCCTTTTACCGTTAAAGAATAGGAGCCACACCCTAACATAAACTTCTCACTTGCAAACTCGTTAGAGACAATTATAGGAAGAATAGGTGCTACAAATGTTGATTATATGTCATTTCAAATGGAGGTCCAGAAGAATAGTTTAAAGGGGAAAATAAAGTGAAAAAATAAAGACCTTGTCTCATTTATCTTTTTGTGCTTCTGTCTAGTTGATGTTGAGAGAGGAATTTTCTTTTTGTGACAAATATTTATGCTGTGATAAAAGACAGAATAAATTCTACATAGATTGAATTTTTCGGAGCCACGTTTTATTTAAGAAGAGATGCTCCACTCTTCTTCCTCTAAGTAGGGATAGAGCTTGGGAGACGCTTGGAAATGGTATTAATTTCAAACTAGTTTTAACATAAATGATTCAAATTTAACTACTAATGAAAGGGTTAAGAATGTCACAAGTGCCATGATATTTCGTACAGTGCTCACTTATAAGTGCTATGGATTTTTTTTGTTGCATGCCAAAAGTTCTAGGGAATGATCACTTTAATGTCATAACTTTCAATTGATTGCTTAGGTGCCAAAGTTTTTTTTTTTCAAAATCGTTCACCTAAGTGTTGAAAATTTTCGATGTGGCATAGCACTCATGGTAAATTTTTTTTTTTAAATTACGATACTTAAGTGATTGAATGAAAGGTTATATGGTGCTCAAATGATCAAAAAAAGTTATGGTACTTAAATGAGTGACACACATGAGTTATTTCTTTTTCTTCAAACTTTTTACTTTAAATCTATGATTGTCCAGTCAGCATCTTCTCAAGATTTGATTTTTTGGAACTCTCTTTATTGAGGGTACTTAATTATAAACCTCGATGTGATACTAGATATTAAAATTCACTACGTACACTAGAAAATTGAGGTAAAAGCAAGAAAGAAAAATCGAAACAAATGGTTTTTATTTAGGTTCGTCCTTAAAAATTAGGGCCGCATCTAGTCGAGGATGCCATGGTATTAAGTACCTCACACCTCTCTTTACAGCTCTTAGTTACATGAGAAAGATAATACATATACTCAATAGCTATTCATGAGGTTAAGTTACTAATAAAATATGAGCTTAAACTATAAACGTCTTATGATAGCTTGAGGGAGCAGCCATTTCAACCCCTATTGAGGTGCCCCCTCTACTTGCTCTCACTCACTGAGGAGTGGGACCACCGTGCCCTTTTATAGTTAAAGAATAGGAGCCACACCCTAACATAAATTTCTCACTTGCAAACTCATTAGAGACAAATATAGGAAGAATATGTGCTACAAATGTTGATTATATGTAATTTCAAATGGAGGTTTAGAAGGATAGTTTAAAGGGGAAAAGAAAGTGAAAAAAATAAAGTCCTTGTCTCATTTATCTTTTTGTGCTTCTATCTAGTTAATGTTGTGAGAGGAATTTTCTTTTTTGTGACAAATATTTGTGGTATGATAAAAGGCAGAATAAATTCTACATAGATTGAATTTTTTGGAGCCACGTTTTATTTAAGAAGAGATGCTCCACTCTTCTTCCTTTAAGTAGGGATAGTGCTTGGGAGACACTTGAAAATGTTATTAATTTCAGACTAGCTTTAACATAAATGATTCAAAATTAACAACTAATGAAAGGGTTACGAATGCCACAAGTGCCTTATTTTTTCATACAATACTCACTTAAGTCCCATAAATTTTTTTGGTTGCTTGAATGCCAAAACTTCTAAAGAATTATAACTTGAATGTCATAACTTTTAATTGATTACTTAAGTGCCAAATTGTTTATAAAAAAAACATTCACCTAAGTGTCGAAAATCTGATGTGGCATAGCACTCATGGTAAATATATTTAAAAGCATGATACTTGAGTGATTGAATGAAAGGTTATATAGTGCTCAAATGATCTAAAACAAATTATGGTTCTTAATGAGAGACACACGAGTTATTTCTAGAAAAACTTTTCTCTGAACATTTCTACTTTAAATCTGCAAGGGACTAGGTGGCATGTTCCCAAGATTTGATTTTTTGGATCTCCCTTTATTGAGAAAACTTAATACTAAACCGTGATGTGGTACAAGATATTAAGATTCAGTACATACGCTAGAAAATAGAGGTAAAAGCAAGAAAGGAAAATCATGATAAAAGGTTTTTATCCAGGTTCTAGTCAAGGAGTCCATGGTAATTAGTACCCCACACCTCTTTTTATAAGAGAAAGAGAATACATTTACTCAACAGTTATTCATGAGGTTAAGTTACTAATAAAATATGAGCTCAACTATAAACGTCCTATGACAGCTTGAGGGAGCTACCCTTGCAACCCTTGTTGAGGCGCCCCCTCGGCTTGCACTCACTCACTGAGGAGTGGGACCCCGTGCCTTTTTATCGTTGATAAATAGGAACCACACCCTAACATAAACTTCTCACTTGCAAACTCGTTAGAGACAATTATAGGAAGAATATGGGTTACAAATGTTGATTATATGTCATTTCAAATGGAGGCTTCGAAGGATAGTTTAAAGGTGAAAAGAAAGTGAAAAAAAATAAAGTCCTTTTCTTATTTATCTTTTTGTGTTTCTGTCTTGCTGATGTTGAGAGATGAATTTTCTTTTTTGTGACAAATTTTTATGCTATGTCGAAAGGCAGAATAAATTCTACATAGATTGAATTTTTTGGAGCCACATTCTATTTAAGAAGAGATACCACTCTTCTTCCTCTAAGTAGGGATAATGCTTGAAAGACGCTTGGACATGGTATTAATTTGAGATTAGCTTTAAAATAAGTAATTAAAAATTAACTACTGAGGAAAGGAATAAAAATGCCACAAGTGCCATAATTTTTTGTACAATACTTATAATTTTTTTTTGAGATGCCAAAACTTATAAAGAATTATCATTTGAATGTCACAACTTTTAATTGATTGCTTTAGTGCCATTTTTTTTAAATACATTTATCTAACTGTCAAAAATCCGATGTGGCATAGCACTAATGGTAGATATTTTAAAAAAAATTATGATAGTTAAGTGATTGAATGAAAAGTTACATGGTTCTCAAATGATCAAAAAAAATTATGGTTCTTAAATGAGTGACACACATGAGTTATTTCTAGAAAAGCTTTTCTCCAAACTTGTCTACTTTATATCTATGAGTGACCAGCCGGCATCTTCCCAAGATTTAATTTTGTGGATCTCTCTTTATTGAGAAAACTTATTATTAAAACATGATGTGATACAATATATTAAGATTCAGTACATACACTAGAACATAGAGGTAAAAACAAGAAAGGAAAATCGAGACAAAAGGTTTTTATCCAGGTTCTTCCTTAAATTAGAGTTGCATCTAGTCGAGGAGTCCATGGTAATTAGTACCTCACACCTCTCTTTACAGCTCTTAGTTACAAGAGACCTCTCTTTACAACTCTTAGTTACAAGAGAAAGAGAATGCATATACTCAATAGCTATTCATGGGGTTACTAATAAGATACAGGCTCAAACTATAAACGTCCTATGACAACTTGAGGGAGCTGCCCTTGCAACCCATGTTGAGGCGCCCCGTCGGCTTGCAATCACTTTCTGAGGAGTGGGGCCCCGTGCCTTTTTATTGTTGAGAAATATGAACTAAACCCTAACATAAACTTCTCAATTGCAAACTCGTTAGAGACAATTATAGGAAGAATATGGGCTACAGATGTTGATCATATGTCATTTCAAATAGAGGTCTGGAAGGATAATTTGAAGGGGAAAAGAAAGTTAAAAAATAAAGTCCTTTGCACATGATGTGTGCTTAGGTGCTAATGCATTTATTATATATCTTATGCTTTTGCAGCTTCACAAGGATTCTTCTCATAGCAAAAGTGGTGAACTGCCTTCAATCAGCTCTTCTTTCTTGGATTAATCAGTCTTTGAGCAAGAACAGAATGTCCTCCCGTTGGCTTATTTGGGGCTAAAACTGAATGCGTTGCCCGGGCGAAAGGCACCCGGAACGAGGCAATATGCGTAATTGGAAACTAAACGTGGAAAACCGATTCGCCAAAATGATGAATTAATATGATCGATTCATGGAATTGGTCGCTTTGGACTAAATCGACATTTCGCAGGATACTTGCGTTTTAAAGTTTACTGATCGTTACGGTTTTAACGGATCCAAGTGCTTCACAATTGGAGCTCATAAGCAGTTATAATGGACTCCAGTTCTTCTCAAATTGGAAGCTCATAAATTCTTGCCGTCGATTATACAAAGCAAATGGAGGCATTTGAATTTCACACGAGATGGCTATGGCCTATCTTGTGCGCCACCTGAAAGTTAATTTATGAGAAGTTATATGATTATCATGAGTCAACCGTGCACACATAACATCGTAGTGTCCCTAGTTAAGGTCAATTTTTCTTTGTTCTAAATGCAATGTATGCATGAAAGAAGTTCGTCGACTATAAAATATGAGAATCAATTAAAACATTTGAAATATCTTAAACCCACGATATAAAAGGTATTACTAAATAGAACAAAAAGAAGTACTATTTTAGACGAGTATGCAAAGTCCGTACCTTACCTGTATTCAATCCACACGAGCCCTTGAATTTAGAAAGACACTCGTGAGATTCGTCCAATTCAAAGGGAGATTACGACAAGCAATTTGAATCCTTGTGCACCCACACACACAGAAACTGATCGATTGCAATGCTGCGCTGTCCAAATGCCCCCTAGTAAAAAGGGAAAGCCCCCACCCTCTAGTCAATGGCTATGCGATTGAGGTCCCACACACACACACAAAAAGGACTCCTACCTTAAACAAGTATGCAAAGTCCGTACCTTCCATGTATTCAATCCACACGAGCCCTTGAATTTAGAAAGACACTCGTGAGATTCTTCCAATTTAAAGGGAGATTACGACAAGCAATTCGAATCCTCGTGCACCCACACACACCAAAAAAAAAAAAAAAAGAAAGGACTCACGCATACATGGCTTGTCCCGCAATCCATCTCGAACTTGAAGCACAGGGCTCGGGCATCCCCAGACTTTATTCTCTCTCTCTCTCTCTCTCTCTCTCTCTCTCTCTCTCTCTTTTTCTCTCTCTATAAATTCACCTCTTCTCTCATAATTTTCAGCTTCAGAAAATAGAGCATCAAGACACTCCGACACAGGAAATTGGGGAACCATGGCACTGTTGGACCCGAACGAGACCAACTGCATCGTCCAAGTCCTCGAGAGCTCCGAGCAACCCGAGCAACAGCGGTCCATCTACAGGGTCCCTGACTGGGTCGCCGACCCGGACCTCAAGCGCAAGGCCTTCCAGCCGCAGGTTGTCTCCTTCGGCCCCTACCACCATGGCAAGGACCCCCTCCGCACCATGGAGGACCGCAAGTGCCTCGCGCTTCACCAATTCCTCAGCCAGTGTGGGTTGCCTCTCGATCCCTTCCTTGAGTCCCTGAGGGAAGTGAGGCACTACCTCGAGAAGAGCTACGACACACTGGGCCGGGAGTGGAAGGACAGCGACCGGTTCCTGGAGCTGATGATCACTGACGGCAGCTTCATGCTTGAAATCCTGAGGGCCGAGACCTCGGGGCTGGGTGACCGTAAGAGCAATATTAGCGGGATGCCTTCCATAATGTCATACGTATGGCCAGACATGCTGATGCTGGAGAATCAGCTGCCAATGCTAGTGCTGGATCGGCTGGTCGCCGTCGAGGGTGCTGTCAAGGTTAGCTTCTTAATCTTCTCTGTCATGTTCAACTAACAGTATATCTTGGAGATCACAGATGGAAACTCACGTGGGATCCATCAAATCAAATGCTCCAAACCTGTCGGATGTATGGTTCGAGATCAACTGAGAATTTCATTACTAAATTATCACCACTGTTGGAAACATTTTTTTTCTTTAACTCAAATACTATCACCACGACAACAATCTTACATTCAAATGCATTGACTTCACACCAACAACTCAGGATGACGAATACATCAACGAGCTCATCCTCAAATACTGCTTTCCAGTCAAGCCCAAAGTGAAGATAGGCAAATGCCTGCACCTCCTGGACGTTGTCAGGAAGAGCCTGCTGCATGAGAACCCCGAGCTGGACAAGGGGGGTTGCGAGGACTCTCTATCACTACGGCCGGCCAAGCACGCCGTGAGGATAGGCAAATGCCTACACGTCCCGGATGTTGTCAGGAAGAGCTTCCTACTCTTTGACAAGCCCGAGAAGGAGGGGGGATCCAGGGGCTGTCAGTTACTCCAGCCGGCCACTGAGCTCAAGAAGCATGGGATCCAGCTCAAGAATAGCAAGACCGGCAGCCTCATGAACATCTCTTTTGCCAGCGGGGTCCTGAGTCTCCCTGAGATTATGGTGGAAGAAGCAACCGAGTCCATGTTCCTCAACCTCATCGCATTTGAGCGCTTACATGTCGGGACCAAGAATGAGGTCTCGTCCTACATCTGCTTCATGGACTACATCATCGACAATGACAGGGACATCAAGCTTCTCCATAGCTTGGGCATAGTCCTGAATGTCCTGGGGAGCGACGAGGATATCGCCAAGCTGTTCCACTTACTGGCCAAGTACACAACAATTGAACCCAGCAGCAATCTCAATGAGGTGGGCAATAAGGTCAACCAGTATTGCAACAAGCCCATGAACCGCTGGAAGGCTAGTCTCCGCCAGAAGTACTTCGAGAGTCCTTGGGCTTTATTGTCTCTCGTCGGCGCCATCATCCTCTTCGCACTCACTATAATTCAAACCGTATATTCTTGGCTCAGCTACAACCCTTGAACCCACCCTTTGCCTCTCTGAACAATAATTTTCCCTTTTCAGTCATGTTCATTTCCCTCTAATGTACCAAATGATGGACATTTGGCTGTTTATATGTCATTATCAAATGAGGATTCCCATGTTTCAGTCTTCTTCATGTTTGTCCAATTGTGTGAAGGATGATCAAGTTTTAGGCGAATGAAATCTTCCATGGCAACAGACATGGCCGTCAAAGTCACTTTTCTTCCCCATCGGCTTCAAATTTCAAAGTTAACCATTTTTTTTTCCAATGGGAAAATTATCTAAAAAGTCCTAAACCTATTGCATTTTTGCCAATTCAATCCTAGACCTTATCATTTGGCCAAGTCAATCCTAAACCTTTTGAAACTTAGTCAATTCAGTCCTTTCGACGACTTTGTCTTGAAAAATGCTTACGTTGATGTCCAATCAACACCGTCTATCTTATGTGGCCAAACATCCACATAGGCATTTTTCAAGACAAAGTTGCCAAAAGGATTAAATTGGCTAAATAAAAAGATTTATGACTGAATTGGCAAAAATACAATAGGTTTACGACTTATTGGACAATTGTCCTATTTTCCAATCGTCAAGCAAGCAATCATTAACACATAGTACAAACATACTTTTATGACTCTGAAAGAAATATTTGAATCAATTGAATTTCGCCGCCCTTGTCCTAGTTCAAATAATTCAAATAAGCCCATAGACTCCAGCAGGAGGTGTCTGAGCTCAATTGTTTTATCTGACTAGACCTAGGACGGCTAAATTCAACCGATTCAAGTCTAAGCATATCGTGATATTCACAATTAAAATACATGGGAGCTCCAAAAAGTAGCGGCAATGGGAGGTCCATCTTATATGTCTATAAAATAAAGGACTAAGCCAAAACTCAATAAAAGAAATCTTTAAATTTAAGATAAAAGATCATCTTACTGCTCAACTTAGTATCAACAAACAATGTGAGTTTAAGACTAGTACAAAAATAATCATGTATGACAAGTGTAGAAGTAAATGTACTATCTTCCTATCAAGATATGATGGTTAAAATTATTAATAACATTGCATAAGATTATTCATTCAAATATAAACATATGGCATATTATATCATAATACGCATATACCGCATAGTAGTTCACTGATATACACGATTGAGTTTCTAACTTCTACTTGTCACTGGCCAAAACCCATCTCGACTAATGAGTTATCATCACCACCAACTCATTAGTGACGGAATCATACATTACCTACTTTTAATGCCTCTTAGCCCATCCATTATGATTGTTTACCATATTAGTGAGGATAAATAAGCCATTGTGATCCAACGGTGGGTAGCTGTGTTGGTTAAGAACTTCTCCCTCATCGCCGAGATCAAGGGTTCAAAACTTGCAATTGTTAGTGTCTTAAGTAAGAGGCCATGATGTTGAGGTCTTATGCTAGTCTCTCCCGAGGTATAGGGGCACGGCCCTTTGGTGTCGTTTGGGCATGGAGGCCCATGGTGAATTCCTCGGTCATTAAAAAAAAAAATACGCCATTATGCATTTGAATGATGATGGCCATTTCTTAATATATCAAAGGCTCCAAAAGCCTTGTCAACTTAGGACTTAATGTCCTTTCAACTTTATAGAGAATTATCTCATATGATTTAACATCTAACTCACTCCATAATGCCATACACAGACTCATAAAAGGGGATTCATTCTATGGCAAATGGGCCACTACATAAATCTTTATCACGTGACATGAAGGCCATACAAATGATCAAAACATAACAATTGCCATATGCATATCAATAATTTGTCCTTTCAATTTCATTAATCATAAACAAATAATTACATGCACTTCGACGCGTGTATGCTCATTCTTTTCTTGCTAAACCATCACCATTTAATTGAAAGCCATAGGTAGGTAATTAACTCAAGACTCAATAATTATAAATTGATAACACGAGATAAGCAATTAGGAACCAACAACTTTAACATCAATGACTTAGTCCACAATTCGGCAACCTTATAACTTGATAATTTTGGTTGAAATCAACAATTTGAAATGGCAACTTTTGTTCGAAGTCAACTTGCTCAAAAGTGACTATTGGAAGTTTGACACATAGCAATCGATAACTTGGATAATTGATATTAACAATCGGTAAGTTGATCAAGAAATCAATTTGTTGAGAAAGTTGATTGGATGGCCAAAATTGGTAAAAGACTACAATTAGTGAACTAGTCAAAGAAATGATAATTGATTAAGAATGGTGATTTATTAGAAATCAATTACTTTCAAAATTAGAGATTTGCTCAAAAATCAACTAAATGACCAAAAATCTACACTTTTTTAAGTCGAAATTCGACATTTTTACATTTATCCCATCCAATATACAACCAAGCCTTTTGGAGAGTGGATGACGCTTTTTCTACGCTTTAAAATAGTTAACAATTTATGTCAAGTAAATATAATATTTCAAAATGCCTTTATCGAAGCTTGATCACACTTGGGATTAACAATCATCAATCAACCAAGTCAAAAGTACTACGTCAAATAATCCAAATTAGCACTGAATGTGACAAAATGGGTCAAAAACTCGTGTTTTAATTCATATTAGATAATGTGGATGATAAATAGGTTAACCTAAACTTAAGTGAGTTTTAAATGGGTTACTTAATAATTTAATGAGCATTGAATGGGTTTTAAATTGGTCATTGATGAGTTATCTAATTAGCTTTGAGTATTATAAGTCATTTTTAGGCTATGAAAATTTTAATAATTTAATTATTTTTTATTTTTAAAAAATCAATATTTTGATTGTTTTTATTTTTTTTTCCTTTTTTCCTTTTTCTTTTTTTCTTTTTCCCTATTTCTCTGCCAATTATCAACCATGGAAACTGTCGGCAACTACCCAAGAAGCGAAGGACAAGCTTGCCAAACTCCAACAAGCTTGCGAGGTTAAGACCTAGTCAAACTCCGATGAGGCCAAGAACTCCTGGCTAGGCTAACAAGGCCAAGTTGTGAGGCATGAGGCAATAGCTCAACCCCAGGCCAACAAGCTTAATACTTGTTGGATTTCAACGAGCTCAACCTCAGGTGACGCTCAAGACTTGCCAGCAAGCTTGTCCATTTACTCATGGCTATTTGTCGGCGACCGTGGTTGATGGCTGGCCAAGAAAAAGTGAAAAAATAAATTTTAATAAATAATCAATAATAAAAATTATCAACTAAATTGTATTGCTAAGTGTTTTAAAAATATTTTTAAAAATCATAAAAAGTGAGTTTTCCTAGATTTGATTATATATGGATGTATTTTAACTGTATTGGTCAGATCAAGTTGGGTTAGGTATGGGTTGCTAAAATTGTATTATATGAAAATGAGTCAATATAGGTCAAACCATTTTTGACCCAATCCAAACTTTATGTAAACCACCCATTTGACACCCTTATCAGCTAGAGGTGGCAAAATGAGTCGAAAATCCATATTTTAACTTATATTAGATAATGTGGGTCATAAATGAGTTAGCTTAAAAGATTAAATAACTGTTATATTAGTCATTTAATAATCTAATTGGTCATAGATGGTACCTAAATAAGTCATAAATGAGTTACCTAATTAGTTTTAAGTGTCATTAATTAGTTTTAGACTATAAAAATTCTAATATTCTAATTATTTTTAATTTGTTAAAAATAAAAAAAAAATTAATTGTTTTTATTTTCCTTTTTTCTTTCTTTTTTCTCATTTTTCCCTCTTTCACAATCGGTCGTCAGCCTCACCAGACTCCAAGGAGGCTGAGACCTCACCAAATGAGCAAGCTTGAGCCTCGTGAGGTCGGTGAGCTCAAGCTCACCCTTGGTTGGCGAGGCTCGATTCTAGCCTCGAACAAGCTTAAGAAGCTAAGTCATGAGGAGTGAGGTGCCACCTTGACCTAGCTAGATCTAGCGACGAGATTGAGCTTCCCCGAGGCCATTGAGCTCGAGACTTGCCAGATTCAACGAGGTCGAGCTTGCCCGAGGCCATCGAGGTCAAGACTCGCAAGATTCCTACAAGCTCGACCTTCCTTTAATGAGTTTCGAGCTTCACTTGAGGTCGGCAATGTCGAGCTCATTGAAATCTAGTGAGTTGGAGCCTCGCCAACAACTAGAAGAGGAAGTGAAAAAAAATAGATTTAAAAAATAAAATAATCAAAATTTCGAAAAAATATAAAATTATTAACTAAATTGTATTGCGGAAAATTATTTTAACAATACATTTTTTAAAAAATCATATTTTTCTAAACTTAGTTAATTATGAAAGTACTTTAACAATATGGGTCGTGTCAAATATAGGTCGAGTCAAATTAGGTATGGCAATAGGTCAAAATGAGTTTAATGGATGAGACGAACCATTTTTTACCCAACCCAAACCCAATCGGACCCACTCATTTGACGCCCTTACTTTCAGCTCTTGCAATTTCACTTACCTTGAAAAGGCTTAGATAACTCAAAACGCTTAACCATCTTCAAGGCAAAATGAACAACAACAAACATTAACAGTTCTTAATCATTTAATAAAATTAGTTCAATAGAAAAATAAAGCCCATAAATTCACTTTGTAAACTCTAAAAAGAAGAAATTTTGAAGCTTCAACAATATAAATATGAAATCTTTGTTTTTACTCAGAAGATTAAAAAGTGATAATAGAAGAGGGAAGTGATGGGTGGTCTCTTTTTCTTTGCAAGAACAAGTTGGAATTCTTTTTGAAGCTTAGTTATTTCTAAAGGCTTTCTAAGATCAAGAGATTATGTACCTAGAAGACATACATAATTACAACTGGATACTAATGTTTAACTAAGATTAAAAAACACTGGGTTGAAATAAAGAGAGAGAAGTTGAAATTAGAAAAAGACAGATGGCCCAATTATGTGGTACCGAATTATATATTTTGATAGAAAATAAGTGTCGCGACCTACCCGTCGAGGGGCCGCCCTCGGGAGAAATAGGTTTAGATATATTGTTTATAAGGAGATTCAAATCGACGTCCCTAAAAGACGATTCAAATATATCATCTAATCATAATCTGATCCGACTCATCAATTATAAACTCGGGCTCTACCAAGCCCATATCTCATGCGACGTTGGAAAATCTTACAAAAATTCTAATAGTATAAGAAGTCGCCACTAGCCTATTAAGATTGGCTAGAAACTAAGTGAAAGCATGGAAGAATGTTTCACTTTCTATGAAACCAAAGATTTGGGGATGAGGATTTGATTACACTAGTAAGTAAACTGGTGCTCTTTTAGTACCTAGGCTTGATCATCTTGCTAACTACGATATTTTCACGCAATCTTTCTATCCACTACGAGACTAGTCCACTAATTAATCATGCATTATTTTTATTTAAATCATAACCATGCTAAAAGAAAAAAATAGTTAATGTAATGAAAGTGTGCAAACAAGTATAATCGAAAAGATATGTGCAATCAACAATCCTAATATTGTCTCTAAAAAGGAAAATCAAACAAAACACCCTCTAATGTAAAGCTCTAAGAGCTTATTCAATTGAGATTAAAATTTTTCTCATTTTTAATACTAAATTAAAAATGTTTATTTAAAATGGAAAATCTAAAACTAATTCAAGACTTATTGTAATAATACTAAAATTCTATGAAATCAACTACGGTCACCTTCCTAGACATTTTCTTTATAATTTATAATTTATAATTTATATTATTTTTTGAAATTAATTTTTAAATTTGTTTTAAATTTGTTTTGAATTTTTATTTTCTGAATTTTTTAATTTTAATTGGAAAAAATAGACTTATATTTTTTAAAAAAATGTTATATTTTTTGGGATTTTTTAAAAAATTTAGATTTCATATTTTTTATTTTCAAATTAATTTTTTTATTATTTATTGTTTTATTCCAAAAAAGAACTTTGAACCAAGTCGAGGAAACCCGGTTTGACTCTGTAACCCAGAACTTAATGGTCCAGATTGGGTCTATTAATTGGGCCAAGCTTAAGGCCCAACTCAATTAAAAAAACCTCAAAACAAAAATGGGCCAAAATGAATATTCAGCCCACAATACTAGCCCTAGTCATGAATTAATTTATAGGAAAGCCCATAAACCAAATCTTTCTAAGAAATGCCCAAATCTAGAAGCAATTTTCTTTAAAAGAAGACAAACAAACCCAAAAATCTGACCCGATTTCAAAATTTTAATTTTTTTCCTTTTTTATTTTTTGCATCATCTTCTTCAAGTACTTTTTTTAAGTTTTTTTTTCTAGCATGTAACATCAAACTTTGTCGATGATAAAGACAATCACTTTTACAATAACAATTAAAACTGGCCATCTACAAAAATTTTCAACGAGTTTTTCGACCGTTGATTCAACCATCAGTGAATCAATTAAATTGCAAACAAAGAACATTAATCAAATAAAGTAGATACGATGAAAAGAACTAATTAAAGTGGCCTCTGATCACGGGTGTTGTAGTTGCGAGGAGATTTGCAACGAGATAGGGTTCGTCAATGGCCGACTCAGACAATGAGGAGATATGTCATAAAATCACCAAAAGATGGAGAGAGAGAGAGAGAGAGAGAGAGAGAGAGAGAGAGACGTGATTCAATAGCTAAATCATCCAGTCATTTGTAAAATTTAATTTCAGACATCGATCTTAAAAAAATTGAATCTTGATTCAATAAAAACGTAATGAAGTGATCAATTTGACGAAAAATTTACCTAAATGCCGAAGTAGATGTCGATTTTTGGATCAATAACAGATCTTCCGAAAGAAATCTCTCTCTACTTCTTTCTCTTTTCTCTTTTTCCTCTTCTCTGTTTCTTCTTTTCTCTCTTCCTCAACGTCCCGTCCCCTCTCTTTTTTTTTTTTTTTCTTTTCTCCTTCTTCCCTTTTTCCCTCACGTACGCTCCCCCTCCTTTTTATTCTTTTTCTTTCTTTCTTTTTTCTTTTATTCTCCCATTCTTTTTGTTTTATTTTGTTTTTCTTTCGTTGCTTGATTTCCCTTCCCAAATATCTTCTTTCCCATTCTTTCCATTCATTGTTTCCTTTTTTCCTCTATTTCCTTTTTATTGCTCGACGTTTCATTCTCAATTTTTTGCTTCCTTGATTATGTTTTCCTTCTTTTTCTGTTTTATTATTTTCGAATTTTTTATTATTTCTTTTACATTCTTTTTTTTTTACTTTTTTTTGCTAAGGACAATTTGTGGTGTCAACAATAAGATATCTAGTATTTCAGTACATAAACAAAAAAATTAATGTCTCTTCTAAATACTGATAAGTCTGAAAAATATGTTGAACCCGTTGAAATGTTCTTCGAAAGTTACCAAATGCCAGGAGAAACTAATCTCAGTAAATTTCTAAGTTTTTACTCATCCAATACATATTCTCATAGTATATCGGTCTCGTACAATAATTATTACAGCGGTATGTGTTTTATCACCACTATGCACAAATGCTTACTAATTTTATCTTAATGGAATCACTTTATAAAAACCAAGGTCACAGAAAATATATTTCATATGGAACCACGATCTCTCTCTCTCTCTCTCTCTCTCTCTCTCTCTCTCTCTCTCATATTTTTTTTTCATATTTCATTTGATCTTAAACAAGTTTATGATGACGTAAAGATATTTTGATATTAAATCTGTATGGACAATTAAAATTCAATGAAAACATTCGGTTTTTTTTTTGTAAAGCTTTTTATATGTTGATGACTAAAATTTTTTATCATATAAAATTTTTTGTAAAGCTTTTTTTGTAAAGCTTTTTGTAAAGCTTTTTATATGTTGATGACTAAAAATTTTTTATCATATGTTGTACTTCTAGTAGAGCAACCCAATCTTAGTTAAGAACCAATGAAAGCTGGCTCAGGTTGCGAAGGTAACCAAGAGGCGCGTTTGGGCAGGCTCGTCTAATCATTTCAAAATGACATGAATGCTCTATCACACACCATATTCCCTTCAGTGTCTTAATAAATCTCAATGTTGATTTATACATATGAGGAATATATTAATGTTGAAACACCAAGAGAAACACTATAGGAAAAGAATATTTTACCTCTTTGGTAGTTCTCTGGCTCATTTAAAATTATGAAAAGTCTATCATGACTCTCCCGAAGTGAATCCTAAGGTATTTAACCGATTGCTAAGTAGGCACGTACAACTCTTCCGTGATGCAGTACTTACCCTTTGTAATAGGCTCTCCAAAGCCAAACCAACCACAAATTGATTTCTCATTTATTCGATAAGGACACAATAAGCATCATATTTTTCATATAATATTCACTTGAGTACCATAACTTATTTTTTTCCATTAATTGAGTGCCATAGTTTCAAGATAATGTTCACTTAAATGTTATAACTTTCAATTGGTCACTAGATTGTTATAATCTTTTAAAACAATTTTATCTCAGGTGTCATGCCACATCAAATTTACAATACTTGGGGTCAACGTCTTTAAAATATTATGGGATTATTATCTCCTCTAAACCCAAGAACCGACCTCGAATTTCATTATTAAGAACATCATCCAGCTATCAACCATAAAATTCCTCAAAAATTAAGCCCCAAGGAAATGGAAGCATGATGTCTGACAACAATTACGAGTCAAAAGCTTGGTATCAAATGACCCATGAAGTCAATTTTCAGTAGTTGGAAAAGTCAACATGAAGGCTTTGTAGTCTGCCAGCTACAGAAGGGGCACCACGTCTCCCGTATGATTGCGACTGAACTGCTCCTTAGAATGGTAAAACACGCCAGAGCATTCCCAGAGGAGCGACTGACGTTTCCGCTGATCCAATCTAAGCATCGTGTGCGAAATAATATCATTAAGGATGAAATTAGAGGAACTTAAAAGGTTTGATATGCCGAAATTCTGTTTGATTGAAAGGGGACACTTTAAAAGTCGATTTTCCACATTATTCCAATGGAATCGTTCCAGAAGCTCTATTTCACTGATATTATAAATAGAGGCCATTGCAATGTAAAATATGAATGGGAGACGTATCATTCTTGATCGAGTTCATTGCATAATTCGATTATATTTCTAATTGTGCACAGTTTTGATGCGATCTTTTGAATCGGTATTTCTATTGACTTTTTATATGTGGGAATAAAAAGTTAGAGGAAAGAACATAAAAAGTACAGTGGAGGAAAGGAAGATAGGAAGAGAGAGAGATTTTTGTTGAAAGAAAAAGAAAATAACAAAAAGAAATGAAAATGGAGGAAAAGCTGCTTCGAGAAAAATTTAAAAACTGTCATTTTTGTTATCTCTGAATAAGTCTTATTAATTTTGAAATTTGGACTTAGAACCTCTTCACTCTCCTTCAGAAGTAGATAGGAAAGAGATGATAGATGGAAGAGTAAAATCTAGTAATAGAGCCAAAGGTGGCCCAACCCAATTTAAAGTTCAATAAAAGCCAGCTAGGGAAGTCAAGGTAATCAAGAGCAGATTCAGACAAGCTTGTGGAGTCCTTTCCAACTAACAATAATCTGTTGTCTCGCAAGAGAAAATATCGGGCGATCACAATTTGAGTCACACTTCTCTCATTTACATCCATCTAGCACTTGAGTAATAAAAATCACTGTCGAAACACCGTCTCTCTCTATGATCCAAGTGAGTGAGCAATCGATTCTTGGAAGAAGGCTTAGCTTAGCCTCTTCAACAATCCAAGGAAGCATAAGTTGCCACGCAGTGTCGATCTTAAGCACCGGTCCATGAGGAGAATTTTCTGGTGCAGACAAAGTCAAAGAGCGAAATTAGTGAACACAATTTAATCAGTGTGTTCGATTTTGTCCTTCAGCTAGAGCCTTCAATCAATTTATGAAAGAGAATTCGCGGCTAAAAATTAAGACCTCAAGCGCGCACGCGCCCATGGAAGAAGGGCGTCGAGCACTAAAAATAAGTAAGAAATCTGGCATATCTCAAATGCATGAGGTACAAATTATTACCAAGTGCCACATGAAATATCAAATTATTGGAAGTTTGTGCCTCAATTGGCATTACATGTACTCACATCAAACGAGCCTTTTAAATTTAGGCAGACGCCCGTGAGATTCAAAGAGGGTCGCGAGACCTTGTGCTTCACGTGCATGTAATTTATTTGCTACGGCTCCAATGGACATGGTCAAACAGATTTTGTCTTTTACCTCGTGCATAGAAAATGACTTACATATACAGATTTTGCCAAACAGCTTGTCCAGTAATAACTCTTCAAATTGAATAGCCCAACCCCAAACTTCATACCCTCTTCTCTCTCTCTCTCTCTCTCTCGTCATGAATTCTCCCTTCCTCTCATCCAGAGTGAAATTTGTGGAACCTTCGAAACCCTCCTAGGCATGCCCTGCGACGAGCAATCGTATTCGAAGAATCCGTCCATCTGTAGGGTCGCCCCACCTTCATCACCAAACTCAAACCTAAGGCCTACCGGCCACAGGTTGTCTCAGCCCCTACCGCCACGGCAAGGTCCATCTCTGCCAAATGAACACAAGCACCGTGTCTCCTACACTTCCTTGAGCGGTCCAGAAAGCTAAATTCCTGCGACGAGCAATCGTATTCAAAGAATCCGTCCATACCTAAATTCTGCCCAAAATAGAGAGAGGAAGATAAGGTTTAGGGGTATTTGCTCTTGATTCTACAATCTCGAGCTCGAATTCTCCCAAATCCATACTCACGTGACATTTAGGCGTTTTCACTTAAAAAGTTCTTTAATAGTCTAAATTTTTAAAAAGAGCCGCCACTAGCCCATTAAGGTCGACTAGAAACCAAGTGAAAGCATTGGGAGAAATGCTTCACTTTCTACGCAACCAGAGATTCTTAGAGTACGGAGATTTGATTACATTAACTATTTAGTTAATGCTCTTTCGGTACCTAAAATTGATTGTTTAGTTAACCTAAATGTGCTCAAAGCAGACTTGCATCACCTAAAAGACTAGTCCACTAATGTTTTAATGCAAAGCCCTAAGAGTTTACTATATTGAATTCATTTTAGAATTGTTTTATTTTTTATTGATTTTTTTATCATTTTCTGATTTTTATGATTTTATAAATTTTTAATAGTTTTCTGATTTTTTTTATGATTTTCTAATGGTTTTATGATTTTCTAATATTTTTAAATTTTTATTATTCATTTTCTATTTTTATTTTTATTTTTTCGAATTTTTGTATTATTTATTATTTTTGGATTTTATTACATTTATTATTTTCGGATTTTATTATATTTATTATTTCCGAAGAGGAAATCGGGCCGAATCCGAGTTTTGGCCCGGATTTGACCCAAGCGCGCGGGCCCAACTCAGTATGGGCTCGGATTCCTTTCCTTTCTCTTTCCTTTTTTATTTCACCGGCCCATTTTCCTTGGTTTGTTTTTTTTTTTCGCATGCCCATTTTTCTTTATTTCTTTTAGTCGCCGGCCCAGCTTATTCTTTCCACTAAGCCTACAAACTTAACACATAGCTCACATCTCTGCATTCACGCACGGCCCATTTTTGTTCTTTAATTCGGCCGGCCCATTTTATTTCTTTGATTCTCTTTTACTCCTCAGCCCAAACTCATGACAAAATCAAAGCCTCCTTCGCCTCAGCTTGAACTTCTCCTTCCATGATGAACACTGACAGAGTATGCATCACAGCTTGAACACTAGCCCGCCGAGAGCAACACTAAATATAACAATGGCGATTTTCATCAAACGAGCAAAGTTTTCAAAAGTGATTAAACCTCTAGACCTAGTTTAATATTCGGATTTTTAGCATTTCATCAATCATGAAGATTTCAACATTGATCAATATATCACAGTAAACTCGGAAATATAACCTACAAAATGCTGAGGGCTAAAATGCAGGACATTCAAATGAAACCATCATGTAAAGCTCAGAAATCCTAAAATCCAATAATAACATTTGGATCTAGAGCTTCAACATCCTAATTCAAGTAATCGGCGACTAACAAAAACTCCAACAGAACTTGAATCAAGCCTTCACAACCATTGCAGCATTCACCAAATAAAGAAATTCAAGACAAGGCTTACCTGCGACCTGAGATTGAAACGTTCACCAAAGGACAGTCGTTCCATTGCCAAGAGCGAGCTGTGGGAAATCTTCGGGAGAGAAGAAAATGCGAGCTGAGGCCGCCGGTCCGAGAGAGCCACCACAAGAGAGAGGACGAGCTGTGAGAAAAATCGAGGCGAGTTGAAGGATCGCGGCCAGAGAGAGGGCAGCAGAGAGTAACCGCGAGCTGGAGGAAGATGACGGCCGTGAGCTCCTCCACCTTTTCGTGCGGGAGAGCTGAAGGACCAGCTTTTCGAGCCCTAGCGTCCGTCCGAGAAAGAGAGAGAGAGATAGCCCGCCAGAGAGAGAATCCTTCCCCCCCTGGTCTTGCGTGTGGCCGCCCTTTTTTTTGTTGTGCCGAGAGAGATGGGATGGGTCAATAGGTCAAAGAAAAAATGGGGAAAAGCTGGCGGTGGAGTCAGCGTAAAATAAGGAAAAAGAAGAAGGGAGAGAGCGGGGAAAAGTGGGTTGTTCTTCTTCTTTTTTATAATAATAATAAAAGTAAAAGTGATAATAAAAATGCAATTCTAGCCCTAATTAAACGACAATTCCTTCTAAACTAAGTTAAACAGAATTAGTCAGATCGATAAAAATTAGGTGTCAACAGAGAGGTACGACACGCTAGATCAAAAGTGGAAGGAAGACGGAAAGAGCCAGCTGATGATGATCATGGAGGGCAGTTTCATGCTCGAGATCATGAGGACCGCGATAATGACGAGAAATGACCATGCTCCCAACAACCCCATCTTCAGCAAAAATAGGTTGAGACACATAAAGCCTTTCATAAAGCGGGACATGCTGCTGCTGGAGAATCAGCTGCCGAAGCTAGTGCTGCATGAGTTGGTTGTCGCCGCCTGAGATGACATATATAGCTCCATAGTTAGAGAGGTTTTTGCATGCATGAAAACCGTTGTTCTCGTTGGATGTATGCCCTAAAACGATCATGTAGTAATGATGTGTTAAGAATTCAATTGTATTTTCAATCTTATTATATGATTAATGGCAAAGACGTATTATTTATTTATCCAATTATTCTACATAAATAATTCCATAAGATCAGTTACGACTAGATCCATTCTTGAGACGCAAAGAATATGTATAAGAGGTACACAGTAAAATTGAATATTTAAATTGTTCTCGGTCAATGGATTGTTGAGTGGATATTAATAATTATGTTGAGATCGATGTGTTTTAATTTCATCATTAAGTATTAGTTATTAGGCTCGACAACAGCTTTCTCTATGATCATCATAGCTAAAATCTAGAACAATACAGTTGAAAAAAGTTGATTTACTTACTTAATTTGGAATACATCTTTCTTTATGTGGAATACGACGATCCTCTACTCAAGATCTTCTCATTTATGACCCACCATATCATTGGCTCAATGAGGCTACTCCTCACGACACTCATAACCTTATACACTCCTTATGTGAGGTGATTGTAGAATGTTATTGTTGGGATTGGAGGTGTGACTTGAATGCTATTTATAGAGTTTTTAACTAGACCCTCTCATTGCAAGCCGGACCCAACTCAGCCCATACTAGCTAAGTCCATATTAGACTGATCAAAAATCATTTTATTCAACCTTATTAGACCAATGTTGTAAGACAGTTAATTACAATCTCAATTAATTTTGTCTATTCATATATTCTCACACTCAGGTTATATTAATTGAAATTTTATTGTGTGTGCACACATTTATGTTGGTCTAAAGATTATTCTTAATAGTCAATTCGATCCTATAAAGTCTCAAACACTAAATCATGGTGGTAATTGCATTGGTACAACACAGAACCTTCCATGGTTTCAAATGTTTTTAACTCTACTAATATAGATTTAATATGGTGGAGTGGTAAATGGATAACACCTCATATAAATTAATACATTTATGTGTCATCACATTTGTCGGTCACTATTATCTCTCCTTATGTGTTACAAAACACGATATGTCGCAAGAGAGTATCCTTATGGTTTTAACAAATCCATATATGTCCTTATGGCTCTAACGAACTTACATATGTCCTTATAGCTCCAACAAGCCAGCATATGTCTCTATGGTTCCAGTGAACCTATATATGTCTTATTTTATAGTAAACTTTCATTTATATATAACAAGACATGTCCTTAAGGATAATAACTGAATGCCCTTAACATTTACTCAAGATTTACTTAGTACCTCGAGTTTTTGCTAAATATATGTAGTTAACAACACAACAATGCATTCAAAAATTCTTTATTAATTGCAAAAAAAAAAAACCTGATATATATCAAAGTGATACAAAATGTAACAACAAAGATATACACTTAATTAAAGCAAAAGTTCAATAGTAACTCCCACTAAACAACAATAGAACATGATACTCCTGAGCCCATGCTAATGACATGCCATTCAAATACACAAGGGCGAAAGTCTTTAGTTAGTAGATTTACAACCACATCATTTGCAAAAACATGCTCTATCTTGATGTCACCATTTTGAACCATTTTCTTTATGGTCAAATTCTTGACCTCTTTGTAGTTACATCCTTTGAGACTTTTGTAATTGTTGATAAACGACACCACATAATTACTGTCACAATACAACTGTATGAGTCCATCCACAAAATCTAATACGATCAACTCCCTAATGAGGTTCCAGAGCCAAATAGCTTGAGTAGCCGCCTGGAAGCATATTACAAACTCCGCTTGCATGGTAAAGCTTTTTGTTTTTCCACAATACTGCACATCCTACTAACTTAAAGGTGTATCCTAATGTCAATTTCAATTCATCCTAACAACTAGCAAAGTCTGAATCACATACCCTACTAGCTGCAAGTCTTAAATATGTCTGTAAATTAGCATATAATCTATTATCCTCTTTAAGTACCTTGAAACCTTCTTGATAGCAATCCAATGATCGTGTCCAGGATTTGACTGATATCTACCAAGAAGTCCAGTTGCAAAAGCAATATCGGTCTATTGCAAACTTGAGCATACATGATATTTTCAAGTGCACTAGCATAAGGCACATTCTTCATTTGGGTTTTCTCAACAACTATATGAGAGCATTGTGACAAACTTAGTTTATCACGCTTATAGACATGGGTAATTCTTGGCTTGCAATGCTACATACCAAATCTTTTCAGAATACAAACAACATATGCCTTCTAAGACAAACCCAATACTCAGCTAAAACGATCCATATGGATCTCAATGCCAAGACGCATCACCAAGATCTTTCATGTCAAAATTACTTGACAGCATCTAGTTTATCTCATGTAACAATGCAAAATCACTACTCACTGTTGACACATAATTTTGTCGGTCTGGTAAATCCTTTTAAGCTTAATTTTGATAAAATTTTCATTAATTAGAAATTATTTTTATTTTTTCTCTATAAAAAAGAACAAAAAAAGAAGAGAAAATAAGAGGAAATTGGGCCTTGCTCGCGCGAGAATCCATCTCGCTAATTCGCAAGCCCATTTGCACGATTCTCGGCCTGTCTCCTTTAGGCCTTTTCTCTTTGCTCTTCCCGCCCGGTCAGCTCAAGGAAAAGCAGAAATGTCCTGCCTGCACACGTTAAGTGAAAGGGAGCAGCGGAAAAGAAGGAAGAAAGCATAACCAAAGAAAAAAGGTCGCAAAAAGAAAAAAAGGTGGAGAGCACGGCTTGGCTAAAAAGGGAGAGAGAGAAAAGGGCTTTTTGGTCCAAAAGAAAAAAAGAAGAAGGGAAGATAACCAAAGAGAAAATCCAAGAAAGGGAGGGACAGAAGGAACATAAAAAGGAAAATAAAGCAAAAAGAAAATGGGGGTCGGCAAAAAAGAACAGGGGGGACGAAGAAGCAAGAGGAGAGCAGGGGGGAAGAAGAAGAGAAAGGGAAAAAAAGATGGAGGAAGAAAGGGAGAGAGTTTAGGTTTTGAAAAGGGGGCTCACGGTGGTTTGGAAGATGGCGAAGACCAGCTACTTCTTCAACGCCCCCCTCCACAACACTCCATCCTCAACCTCGGCTCCAACATCCTGCCATTTTTTCAGGTAAGTGTCCTCGACGTATCATACTTTCCCCGAGGATCGTGGTCGGGGTTGACAATGGCTAGTAGTGACCTGACTCGGGTTCACCTGAGTGCGTCCGTTGGTCCACACCCTTCGAATCGCGTATGGGGGTCTCACAGCTTCACCTTGTCTTGTTTTCTTTCGGCGATGTAGATGTTCACCGGTCCAAAGCAAGTCTCGCCCCCTTATCTTTATGCTTCCCATATATATTTTCTCCCTTGTTGTTGCCTGTACATCATAGTAAAAGACCCAATTGTGTGCAAAATCCTCAAAGCCACTTGTTTCTTTTCGCACACCAAGTGTTTGTCGTAAAGTTTATTTGGGTTAAGATTGTTGTTGTTTCCTTTTTGCCCTCCATTTCATTTCTGCTTTGCGCTGTGTTTTCGCTTTGGTCTTGGTGCACGGGATGGTCGCACGAGAGGTGGTGTCGAGCTTCCGCGTGGACATTGTTGGACACAATCTCGAACGGTGGCGTAAAGGAAAGCAGGAGAGTTCCTCAAGTCGAGCACCCCTAAGAACAGATTTGGGTTTGTTCCTGGTGAGCTTGGGCCGACGTTTGCTTGGATCTGCTTTTGATGCAAGCTGGTTTAGTCCATTTTGTGCGTTGGTTTGGACCGCGAAAGATGCGGACTAATTCAATTTTTGTCGCTTGCGTTGGGCCGAATCCGGACCCGCGTTTGGCGCCCCACGCGGAGCAGGCCCATGGCCCATCTTGGCCCCTGGGGTTCCTCTTGGTTCAGGCGAGCGTGGGCCTCACGCAAGTCTGGGTTCGGCCTGGTTTATTTGTTTGTTTTTATATAACATTTTTATAAAATATTAGTTTATTTAAAATAAAATCTAACAAAATGAGTTAATTCGTTTTAGTTAGTCAACCGATGACTTTGTTTGATCCAGGTTCCTCTTTTAGTATAATATTAATATAATATTTTTATTATAAGATAATAATAATATGTTTATTAAATATTTTCAAAAAAAAAAGGAAAATCAAAGTTTTGATTGGAAATGCCAAGTTGGCTTAAAAAAATAAATTTCTAAATCAAGAATTGGCCTTTGTTAACTAATAAGCATCAACTCTTTTTTTGGAAACAAAATCAAGAATCGACTTCGTTTAGACTATTATGCGTTCTTGTCCCTTACTCCAATTGCATGTTTAATTTAGCCTTGAATGTCAATATCTATATGCATGATTAGGCTCACCATGATTTTGATGTTTGCTTTGAATAGAATAATATAATGTTAAATTATCAAACTTGAGCTTATCGAGCTTTAACATAGTGACAATAGTAGCTTTGACACCTTGGTTTAGGTGGTGGTAAATCGATGTCCATTCCGGTTGTGCTCTTTGAAAGATTTATTTTATACGCATTAAAATTATATTAGCTTAGGTGAATGATCGGAATCACGTAGGCTTAGTCTAACGAAAATCTATTTAAACTTAGCATTACTCTTATTAATGAATGACCAACATATAGTCTAGTGTAAATCCCATTTGAAACAACTTGCTAGATTTAAGTCCTCAATTAGTATTAAGCAACTAGCTTCCGAGAGATTATGTCTCGAGGCTTTATAACCTGGCCATGTATTTCTAAATACCCGACGAGTTGCGAGTTTTACTCTTTCTAGTCTTTAGGTAGTTGCATTTAAATTACTTATTTGTTTATTCATAATCTTGTATTATACTATGTAGATTTGTTTATTTCTCGCACCGTATTTTTTATTAGATTGTGTGTTAATTTATTTTCTAGATTAAGTTAGCCTTAGTTTTGAATTGCATGAAAATTATAAAAACCATTGTATGAGCACTTAGTGAATTAGAATGACCTTTAGGATTTTAAAAGAAAAAACAAGAATGCATGATCATTTTAGATTAACAACAAACTAGTTAGGTACCGAAAGGACGATAATAGATTTGTTAGCATAAATAAGTCCCCGAATCTTAAAATCTCTAGTTACGTAGAGATCAAGACGACACTCCCGCGTCACGTCTTGATCGCGCGAGGTATAGACTTAGGAGAGTCCGAGCTCGAGATTGAGGAGTCGAGAGCAAATACCCCTAAACATATCTTCCCTTCCCCTTTAAAGAGAGGAATTTTAGGTCGCGACACTCACAAGCAAGATATCGTCGACATAAAGTATGAAAAAAAAAATTCCTCCCACTGACCTTGCAGTATATGCACTGATCTACTATGTTCTCAACAAAATTGAATGAAGTGACATCATTATGAAACTTTAGATACCGTTTTCTAGAAGCTTACTTAAGGTCGTAAATAAACTTTTTCATTCTACATACAAGTTTACCCAAAGTATCTATTGCAAAACCTTCAGGTTATACTATATAGACCTCATCATCAAGGTTTTCATTTAGAAATGCAGTTTTAACATCCATCTAGTGTAACTCCATATTTAAATGAGTTACTAATGCCATGATTACTCTAAAAGTCATAGTCAATTCATTATTTCTAAGTGAAACCCTTGACTACCTATCTGACTTTAAACTTTCCAATCTTTCATGTAGAATCCTTTTTGGTTGTATACGCTCATTTGCAGCCGATGAGCTTGTATCTTTCAGGCAATTCAACAAGTTTGCATTCATCATTATGTTTCATAAACTGCATTTCATCTTTCTTCTCATCCAATTACAAATTTGATCAAGGACAAGAAACAACATCAGTATAAGTCACTAGATCAACTACACAGCCGATATCATAGTCATGCTCTCCCAAATAGACTATATAATCTGGTGGAATGGCTGATTGTCTCTCCCTACTATATCTTCTAAGTGGAGTTACCATAACCTCATTTTAGGTCTGAGAGATTTGAGAAACTTCATCAGGAACTTATTCAGTAATAAGATCCTAAACTTCAATAGGTTTAATTTGTGGTGTGCAAGACTCCATATTATATGTACATGTGGAGAAAATGACACAATTGTCCCTACCAGACCGATATCCTCAATAGTCTGTGAGTAGCTACCTTTTTCGGCCACATCAAGTTTCAGAAACTTTGTCGTCTGTGATTCCACAATTATTGTACCTCCATTGGGATAATAAAATCGATTTTACTTTGAATAATCTAGATAAGACACAAAATAATACCTAGTGATTCTGGAGTCTAACTTACTTAATGCTAGATTATATAACATCACTTCTGCAAGAAAATCTCAAACCTTAAAATGGTTTAAGCAAAGTTTACATCCAGTCCACAACTCAAAATGAGTCAATAGAACTACTTTGGTAGGAACGCGGTTTAAAATATAAAGGGTTGTTTTCAAAACTTTATCCCATAGAAAATTAGGTAAAACTTATCATATTCCTCACCATTTCCACAAAGGTGTGATTGCATCTTCAACCATACCATTTTGTTCAGGGCTCCTACGCATAGCAAACTGAGCTACTATCTCGAAATACTCCAAATATTTGGCAAATGGCCCTTTAAGCTATCTAGCATCATCAGGTCTACCATAATACTCACAACCTCGATCTAATTTGACAATCTTTATGACTTTTCCTAGCTATTTATTTACTTATGGCTGAAAAATCTTGAACTTGTCAAGAGATTCAAACTTTTCTTTAATCAAATACAGATAATCATATTGGGAATTGTCACAACAAATGTGACGAATTAAAATTTTCTACACAAGGTAATTGTTCATCAACTATGGCCATATCACAGCACCTAATTACACAATAATGTAGATTTGACTTCATCCAACCACACAAGGTAAAGGAGGGGATTCCATTCTTTGCGTGCTTTTTTGCTCTGAACTATCATCGAGTAGATGAGGATGATAGTTTATAATCACATGCCCCAAAAATAAAAACAAAAAATTGCTCATCTAAAATTAGATCACTCATACAAAAAAAAAAAATGAGCTGAATCATATTATCGACAGTTTCCTCTGTTTGATTTGACTAGCAGTGAAATTATCCAACTAAATTACTCTTCATGCAGTTAAATCGTTTAACTCTAGTGAGATGATAATTTTGAGAGAAAGAGAAAGATCAATAGAATTAAATTGATAGAGGAATAAATTGTTTTCTCGTGTGTGATTATCAAAATCAATGTATCAAAAAATCTGCCTCCTTAAACCCTAAAACACATGGTGTTAAAATAAGAAACCTAATTACAATTAAAAACATAATTAAAATAAGAAATCTAATGATAATAAGAATCATAATTATAATAAGAAACTTAATTATATAGGAAACGTAGTTACAATAGGAAACCTAATTAAAATAGGAAATCAAATTCCAGCTCTTTCCAAGTATGCCAATCTTGAGTGCATCAAATGGTGTCAATTCATTTATTTCTCTTCATTGTAAAAATGTTGTTAATTAATTATTTATTTAATGGCAGGTAAAGAAGTGAGAAATGGTCGATTTCGGGGTACTTTAACATTTAAGTGAAAAAATTATAACCTTGGCCATTCTTCTAGTGGCAATGTGTTTATTTGTTCTTTTCACTTTTTGAGAGGATCCTCTTAGAAATTTCAACTCATCGAATGTAATATTATTAGACCCAAAATAATTTTATTATTAATTAATAAATCAAATAAAGTGAGAGCCAATTATATATTAGTGACATAAGAATGAGATAATTTAGATCTTATGATATGGTTAATCATGTTGATTTCTTACATTTAGATTATACACCAACATATATCTGCATGTTTATTAATAATGTTTCAGCCAAAACCATTCATAATCGCTCTAATCATGAGTTACCTAGATGTGGGAGATCTTTTGGATGCTTTGTTTGCTTAAAGATGTAAATTGTGAATATTGTAGTGATGATGAATTCATAATAAATCCACAAGAACAACACGCTCATAATGAAAAAAGGAATGGATCGCATTAGAGAGAAAACAAGTGGATAGAAAATGAAGGTAGATGAGAATGGAGGAGTGCATGACTTTCTCAACTGCTGGGGTTAAGTTGATAAACCTTAGCATTGTCGATGAAGATTACTTGAAAAAAAAATGGTTAAAAAGGAGTTTGACGGTGTTGTAGCGATGTCAAGAAGACAAGGCTAGGTGGCATTGACGTTGCAGTATACATGGCAATGGTGGATGAGGGACTAGGGCTGAGCATCAGGTACCGCCCAACTCGAGAACTGCTTGGACCGAACCAAACAGACCGGGCTGGTCCGGTTCTTCGAAGTTGTGGTCCGGTCCACGATTCCAAAAAATGGAATCGGTTTCCGGGTGGTCCGGTTCCCAGTTCTAGGGTGGTCGGGACTGGACCAGACCACAAAGACCGACCACTAGGACCTTCAAAGTGTCTCTTAGCCCAAGTGACTTGGGAGCCCAACTCCAATTCAAAATCCAAAAGCCTCAAATTTCCATAGCCCACTTATTTTTTCCTTTTTGCCATACTCTTCGTAGGCCCATCGTACTGTTCAGAAAGGCACTTTGCAGTGATGTCGGACGCAATCCCAATCTCTAGAGGCAAGGCTTTTCGTAGGGAGTGTTATCTACTACGGTCCGACCATCCTCGACAAAACAAGTGTAGGTCTTCAATCAACATCCTCTCGAAGATGATGGTGGCTTGCAGAAGATGCCTTCCATTACACCACCATTGTCGCCGTCTGTACTTGCATTAATTAGTAAGCCCGACGTGGCCTCCACTATGGAATCACCAAAAGCGCCACCTTTACATCTTCTTTTGTTAATTGTTCACTGCTACCCACAACAAGTACTTCAAATGTCGATCGATTATCCTCCTTTTTTACTCTATGTTTTATGTATCTCAAACTTCCATCAAAATATACAGGGAGACAGTTTCATAAAAAAAAAAGGGAAAAAATCAAGAAATCAAAAGAACTTTTGGAAAGGGTGGTCAACGATTTGACTCAAATCGGGGGAAGCCTCTGTTTTCCATCATTTGCAAAGAATGAGCAGTCAGAACAGAGCAACGGCCATGACCCCGACGCCAACGAACAAGAAGTCCAACGTCCCCTCCGTCCTCAGCTTCCGCTCCTTCCTCTCCCTCTTCCTCCTCTCGAACTCCTCGTACCTCCGCCTCCCATTATATTAACATTCTTTTTTATTTTTTCCCAGTCCCATTAGACCGCCCAGGAACCGAACCGAACCTGTTGGTCCAATCCGGTCCAGTCCAAGACTTTGGCAGTCCGGTCCGCGGTATCAACTAAGCCACCTTCCTAATACACTCAAGATTGGCGAGCTTAGAATGAGCTAAAATTTTGTTTTCTATTTTAATTAGGTTTCTTATTGTAACTTGGTTTCTTGTAGAATTAAGTTTGCTATTATAATTAGGATTCTTATTATCATTAGATTTTCGATTATAATTATGTTTTTTATTGTAATTAGGTTTCTTATTTAACACCATACAAAATGGTGTTTGAGGGTTTCAATGAGGTAGACTTTTTAATACATTGATTTTGATAATCACACTCGAGATAACGATTTGTTTCTCTATCAATTCAATTCTATTGATCTTTCTCTTTCTCTCAAAATTATCATTTCATTAGAGCTAGAAAGTCGATTTAACTGCATGAAGAATAATTTAGTTGGATAAATTTATCGCTAGTCAAATTAAAGAAAGGAAACTATCAGTAATATGATTTAGCTCAGAAAAAAATTTGTATAAGTAATCTAATTTTAGATGAGGAAATTTTCGTTCTTCTTTTTGAAGCATGTGATTACAAACCGTCATCCTCATCTACTTAATGATAGTTCAAAGCAAAAAAGCACGCTAAGAATGGAATCTCCTCCTTACTTTGTGTGGTCGGATGGAGTCAAATCTACATTATTTGGTCAGCTAGCAACTTCACCGTGTTATAAGGGGGATGCCAGAGTGAAACGAGAGACCAAATCACGAAATTATATATATATAAAATCTCCGGTAAGTGTGAGGTAGAATGTTTTTTGCGCACACTGCTAAGAAGTATCTGGCATGAATTGCCCAGTCATGTCAGACGACTCCAATATAATGCATTCGAATCCTTATTAGGCTTGTTGACTTCGACTATGAAGATATCTTTCTCTTATTTTATTCCTCGTCCAAATTGTCGAATTTTTCATTGTGCATGTGCCAGCACCACCACCCCCACCCAGACAACCTCGATAATCTCCCATTTGTTTAGGAAGAAAGAAGACTAATCAGTCCAAGCATGTGAAAGCTAAGGGCATTGACTGGAGAATATGATTTTTGTCCTTTCAGAGAGACATGTAATGGCAATGTGTTTCTTCTTCTTCTTCTTTTGTCAGGTTGTATGAGATCAATCTCTAGGTCTCGCAAGCTCGCGTGCATTATGGTATGCTCATTAATCTGCAATTAAGTACAAATTGGATGAACCGTAGCCAATGAGATTAAGACTCTGGTTCAGCATTTTTGTAATAAAGAAAGACTGGTAGTTTACTTGATTATATGGTCTTTGTCCTTTGAGAAAGAGTTGTAAAGGGAACGGATTTGTGATGTACCCACCTAATCAAAACTTTATCCCAGATTCAGATAAGAAGTCTCCCTCCCTCTGTGTATAATCTCCATTAGATTTTAAAGAATTACACTCCATTTAATCAAATTTAACAGCAAAAAACACAACCTTAAATTTTGAAAGGCATACTTATTTTAGTCATATATCTTACAAGCTATCTAAATAAACACATTTCAAAAATTATCATCGTATTAATGAAATTTGTGAAACTTTTGGATTGTTACCAAATTTATATCAATGGTACCTACTAGTGTGTATACACAATTACCAATGTAATATATATATATATATATATATATATATATATCGATCTTATATAATCTTGAGGTCCTAATGTACGATGTTGATGAATAAGTTATCAATATAAATCAAAATGAACGACTAAGTGTGCTGCAGAATACATACAAACGTGAACCTTACTACCCTAACGTGAACTTGTAAGCATGTCACAAAAAGGTGAACTTTTACATGCTTTGTCTGAACATTTATCAACTTAATTTCAATAATATGCATGTTTGTTTGGATTTAACATAAAGCAAAAACTTATCTTTACTTTTCCGCCAAAATTTAAAATATTGTTTAAATCTCAAAAAATAGTGAACAAATACACGTGACTCTACGTTTTGGCATTTGAGTGCTATGCAAGTTTCAGGAGTTTAGGATTTAAAAGAAGTTAATATGCGTAAATGATAAGATTTAAATTAAGCAAAAAAGTTAAAAAAATAAAAATAAAAATCATTCCTAATATACAAGTGACTGATGGAAACATATCAATATAGATTTAGAACTTCTTGTTAGTTATCCAATACTATACATAAATTCAAAGTTAATAACCTAAGATACTAAAAAACCAATTAAGGCTCAAACCACTCAAACCCTACTCAAGATGCTAAATGAGTTTGTAAGGAGAAGTACCTTGGTCTTTTCTAGATAGGGTTTTACTTAGAGGTATGTTAATACTATTGCATATATAAAGGTTTTAACGAGTTATTGGGTCCACAATAAGATATGTTTTTGGTATCCCAGAAGAGAAGGATCCAATAAGATATTAATACAAAATTGAACAACAGCTATGCTGATTTTATAGAAGAAATGATGCAACAAACTTTGATTAACTACTTGAGCTTGTGAGTAATACTTCAGAATGATGTAATACATGATTTACGACGCTATTTCATAAACTAATTTCATGTTGAAATATTATTGCGTAAAGAGAGAAAACATGCGAGCACTGGCCTATGTAATGCAAGGAAATGTTTTTTTCTTTTTGTCATTTTCCTCTTTGTCTTTCGAAGGAATAAAAAATGACCATGGGGAATAAATATATATGTTATGGTTTACATGTGGCGTCTAGGGCCTCTTTTCTTTGGGTTTACATGTGGCGTCAAGGGTCTCTTTTCTTTCGAATGAATAAAAAATGACCATGGGGAAAAAATATATATGTTAGGGTTTACATGTGGCGTCAAGGGCCTCTTTTCTTTCGAAGGAATTAAAAATGGCCATGGGGAATAAATACATATGTTAGGGTTTACATGTGGCGTCATGCCCTTGACATTAATAATGCGCATCGGGATGGTGAAATCGGAGCATTGCACAAGCAACTAGATCATAGTCAAACGAGGAAGAAGTGATGGCTCCACTTGTCTTTATGTTCAAGCAAAAAGCTATTTATTATTTATGTTGAGAGCAAAAGGGAGGAGATGCTTATGAGTATACGATTTTTCGTTATTAAAATCTGGACCGCACTTACTTGTAAATTTCCTCTTCAAGGCTTCCTCGTATTGTCTGCAAAGTACTGTTTTCTTAATGCATATAAACTTTTCTTGATGGATAGTTGAGCGGATGGTGGAGTTGCAACTAAGATTATCAGAAAGAGGAGCGTTCGAAATTCAAACTAAGTAAAAATATGGAATTTAGCTCTATTTTGAATTTGTGGAATAAATGAAACCTTCGACAATTTGTCTAATTGAGTCTCATGCTTTAAGTTTTTCTCATTCTATTTACACCCCTAAAAATAAAATAGCAAATGAGCACATTATTTTCATCTTGTGGGTGGCCTTTTCTATGGCTAACTAAGTAGCAACATTCACAACCAATCTCATCTCTTGCAACCGAGACAATTCGCATACTTTTGCAGCTAAAATAAAAGGCACACTTAAGGCAGTTCGGGCCTCCTTTCTCTTGTTTTATTTTGGTGGTTCAGGCATCATTAATGCCTTCTCTATGGCGGTTGGTAAGATGATGTATTACTTTGAATGGTATATGGAGTTGGTTACTTTTGGATTAGATCAACATTTTTCATGAGATATTTGTGATCACTGTTTACTAATAATACAATTTTGGTGGATCCAAGTACTACTTGATTGGAGCTTACAAATTGTTATAATGTATCCACGTTCTTTTTTTATTAAGGGTCACAAATGTCACAGTTAATTACGCTAAAGATGATTCGAAACTGAAAAAAAGAGGAGAAAAGTTCCACACTAATATTTAGTTTAACTCATAAAATTGACTTTTGCCATACTAGTTTGGCTTTGATTTGAGTCTTAATATATCCTTTTGCTAGAATCAATTTTTCTCCATATGAAGCAGGTGGTAAGTTTTTTGAATTTGACACAAGATGATTAAGACTTGCCTTGTGTACTACCTAAAGTTGACTTACGAGAAGTCATATGATTGTCATGAGCTAAACAAGCATATATATTATCGGAAAGTCACTCTTCATGAAATATTGGTTTTTTTACCTAGCAGCATGAGCTTTATATAGGGAAGAAGGGCGTCAAGTACTATTTAGGTTATCCCAGAGGTAAATATTATAAACCTAATGCTAGGTAAATCCATAAATTCCGTGCTCAAATCACATCAATTGGACACGAGGTTTTTAGTTAAGGCAGATCCTCGGGAGATTCATTTAATCACAAGGCTCGAAAAACACTTCTCCACGATTTTCATGGAACATCCCTAAACAATTTTTGTCTTTACCTAGATGGCTTGTCTTGTTGTACCTCTTCAACTTTAAATATTGGGCTAGGGCACACCCCGAAACACTCTTTCCGTGTTAATATAATTAGTCTGTGTATACATATCTACTCCATCAAAAGAGTCAATCTGAGAAATATAGAGTAATATATCCAGGTCGCATCCTAGCCCACGGTGTGTCGATTGAATGTAAAACTTGCTACTAGCATCTCCCTTTCTTTCTTCTCATTCTTTTTTTCGTTTTCCTTCTTAAGAATCTACTGTCCTTTCAGATTCCTCCGTTCTGACTCTACTGTTTTCGTCTATATAGATCTTCTATGCGGCTTAAAATCAAGAAAAAAAAATCGAACCCTTCTCTTCATACAGCCAATCGACGGTAGGGTCGCTTGTACGGCCCTGGGAGGAGTCAATCTCTCGATCGATCTTGGATCTTTACGTCGAGAAATTAGATAAAATAAACTAACAACCCTCATCTCGGTTGGACTCCCATGGCACGATTCCAACAATTATTCAGTCAAATATCAATTGGGCAAAGTTGATAGCTCAATCCGCATTACATGAACTCTATTCAAACAAACATTTTAATTTAGGCAGACACTCATGAAATTTATCGAATCCAAAGGCTCATGCACAATTCATTTTCTATGGCTTCTGTCGGACATGCTTTGACACGTTTTCTCTTTACCTCATGCACAAGAAGTGGCCTTTAACCCATTCATACCAATTTTTGTTCTATATAAATTTAACAACTCATACTCGACCCAACATGTATTCAATCCAATCTAAAATCCACTTTAGCAGTTCTTTCTCCTTCTTTTTTTGCCTTAAGCTATCACCTTTAAAGAGTGGACTGGCTCTGTGGATCTATAACTGATTTGATGCATCCAATATCAATCATACTCATAAATTACGATAACGACGTTGTGTGAAAAATACAAATATGAGCAGCGGATCCAATCAATTTGGTGCCCAATTTTCTGGAATTGATTGACAGCATTAAATTGATTCAATTTCAAGTTCTAAAATATAGCATTTTGAGACTCTCGATTGGCTTTACTTTTTAAGTAGTGTGCGCACATGTCGATTAGGCAATAAACCAAATTCACATACTATTGGCAACGGGAATTCGTTTATATGTCCCCGGATACGACTTTGTGGATCGAACTTCTGTACAGATAATTCACGAAATACTACCTTAAATGGGGGCTGCTCCTAATGGGAAATAAAAAAAGATGAATAAATAAACAAGAAGTTTGTCCCGGAGATTCGAAGACTTTTCACGCGAGGGAGGAGGGCCCACCCAGACTTGTCACGTTCTCAAATCAACTGCCCCTTTCCTTCATTTCTGGACCAATTCATATTTAATTATACTTTGCAGCTAAAATCCGTAACGGCCCATTAATTGAAATTTAACTAACCGATAATCATATAAAATATATAACCTAAACTCATTTTATATGAGTTAAAGAGTGGGCCAAAGACCCCTCTAAAAATCTCTATTTATACATGCATAGCCATCATTGGGCTTGGACACCCCCAAACTTAAACTTTATCCCCCAACCCTCATTCCATCACTCTCTCTCTCTCTCTCTCTCTCTCTCTCTCTCTCTCTCTCTCTCTTTCTCTCTCTCCATCGCCATGCATACTCCTCTACTCTCGCCCGAAGCAGAAACTCTTGAAACAAACGGGAACTGCATCATCCCGGTCAACGAGACCCTACCACCACGACAAGGCGGAAGAAGCCGTCCATCCCACGAGCAACAGGAATGGAAGAAGCAGTTCATCTGCAAGGTTCCTCCCTGGATCAGCGAGCTCGACCCCAAGTCCCACAAGCCACAGGTTGTCTCTTTCGGCCCGTACCACCACGGCAAGGACAACCTCCCTTTAATGGAGGAACACAAGCTCCGCGCGCTTAACAGCTTCGTCAAGCAGTCCGGCAAGTCCCACGCGTTCTTCTTGGAATCCCTGAGGAGGGTGGTAGATGCCCTCAAGGAGAGCTACGGCACGCTCGACCTGGAGTGGCAGAAGGACAAGAAGGACGAGTTCCTGGAGCTGATGCTCAGGGATGGCTGCTTCATGGTCGAGATCATGAGGACTGCGACAGGGGATGAGCGTGGCTATGCGCCCGATGACCCCTTCTTCAGCAAGCACAGGCTAAAATACATGAAGCCGTACATAAGACGGGACATGCTGATTCTGGAGAATCAGCTGCCGATGCTAGTGCTGTATCAGCTGGTCGCTGACGAGAACAATGGCGAGGAGGTCAGTTTCTTAGATTTCACTTCGTTAGAGAGGTTATCTAACGCAGGCAAACCACCGTACTATGTTGACCGAACAGTACATTTTGGTGATCTTCTATGGACCTCGCATGAAATCTATTAAATCTAGTGCTCCAAACGTTTAGGATGCGCGGTTCGACATCAATTAAGAGTTTCTATCACCTCAAACTGGAGACTCCTTTTTTTCCTCTTATTTGAGAGGTATCACTACAACAACATTCTTGTATTCAATGCATTGACTTTATTCCAACAACGCAGCACGACGAATACATCAACGAGCTCATCCTCAAGTTCTACTGCGTCACGGATATTAGGGTGTTGGGCAGACGCCTGCATGTTGTGGACGTCTTCAGGGAAGGCCAGCTGATGAAACCCGAGGAGAAAAAGCCCAAGATGGAAAATGTGGGGTCTTTTTCCGGCGAGGAGATAACCTTTATTGATGATCACCTCTATGGGAGACTGTTTTGTTTTTTTCTTCCCCTTTTAACCAAGTAGCATCGACACGACAGCGGATCCGGATCACCTGACATAAAGTCATGTGACATGAAATCTTAACCGTCCGATTGAGAGATCAAACGGCTGGGATTTTACATAATAATTTTTTTCATTTTTTATTTCAGCCGTTCGATTGAAACGATCCATTTTCACAGCAATCTTGTAGTCAATGTCCTGACTTTACTCCAACAACGCAGGGTATCCTCAAGTTATGCTCCCCCAGTACGTGCATGAGGGGGACGGACAGATGCCTTCCGCATGTAATGGGCGTCTTCATGAAGTGCCGGCCTAGCGAAACCAAGAAGGACCAGCACCAGGAGACCGAGAAGATAATCCGGTCGGCCACAGAACTCAACCATACCGGGATCCAGTTCGAGAAGAGCCCGACCCGCAGTCTCAAGGACATCTCCTTTGCCGAAGGAGTCCTGAAGCTCCCCATCATCACAGTTGATGGCACCACCAAGTCCAAGTTCCTCAACCTCATGACTTCCGAGCGCTTGCACATCGGGGCTGGGAACGAGGTCACATTCTACACCAACTTCATGGACAAAATCATCAACAGTGGGCAGGATGTCGCGCTGCTCCACGCCAAAGGCATCATCCAGAATGCCCTTGGGAGCGACGAAGCGGTGGCCGAGCTATTCAACTCACTGTGCAAGGAAGTGACGGTCGAATACAACAACAGCCTTGAAGGCGTGCAAAAGGACATCTGTACGTACTATGAGGAGCCCTTGAACAGTTGGTGGGCTAATCTCAAAAACACCTACTTCAAGAGTCCTTGGACTGCATTGTCTCTCATCGCTGCCAGCCTCCTCTTCTTGCTCACCTTAATTCAAACCGTATATACTGTGCTCAGCTACTATTGAGCCCTTTTCATTTACGGGTTTTTCTGCTAATGGCTGATGCTTGATAATTATCTGTTGATTGTTCTCATGGATGATTTTCGTCCTGCTTTCAGTCGTGCTTATTTCCCTCTTTAAATGCTTTTAACTATGGACATTTGGCTGTTTATGTATCATTATCAGCTGATGATTGTCTTGTTTTCAGTCTTCTTCATTTAGGTAGTCTGAAGGATGATCAAGTTTTAGGCAAATAAAATCTTCCATCACAACATTTTCTTTTTTATTAAAATTTTGTTGAAGTTGTGATCAATTTATCCAGAAAAGTCAAGACTCTGCAAGTTTTTGGATCCATAGTGAGTAGTTAAGGTTTGAGGTTCTACCTTAGTTCTTGGTAGTTAGAAGTAATGGCTAAAAATTTGTCCAACATGTAGAATGAAGCAAATTTGTCGATTAGGAAGGACTATAAAAAAAGCTTCGTGCTTGTTCGTTGATGTTCAGATCCAACTACAGCTCCATAAAGCCCTTGTACGAAACATTTTGATCATACAACGAGCTCCGAAAGCTCCTTCCTTGTTCCTTTTGCTGAGTAAATCCCATAGACATACGCACTCGCACATTAACACCAAGAGCTAACAGTTATATCAGAGCCTGATTCAATTGATGTTGACCTTGAGTCCTATCCACTTGCTTCTAAAATCACCCACCCAAATATCCCACACCAAAACACTGGCCAACTTTATATCACAACGTTCGATCAAAATATTTATATTTACTGGAGCATAAAAATGACTACTTTCTTGATGGCACAAGATTTATGCGACAGCATGGAGAAAGGACATGTGGCCTTGTGGGAAGGTACAAGCTTCCGGCAGCATTTCTGATTTTCTCCACAAACTTCTTCGGATGTTCAAATCTCCTTTGTGCCACCAACGAAAAGAGGATTCCACTTCAAGGCAGCCCCACACAAGTCCAAAATTCTCTTCTCTTCCGACGAACACCAACATATACATACGAACTCCTTTTTTTCTTCTTTTTTTCTTTTTGGTTTGGCTATAAGCAGTGCAGTTAATGTGCGGCTTACAACAACCGACGCTCTGAGTTCTAATCCAAATAGAATAGTGTGATGGGCTTTAATCCAACAAATTTTCCATAACAAATGGAATAATTGCCATTTAAGTCTTAAACCTTTTGCAACTTTGCCAATTCAGTCCTAAACCTTTTTTTTGTCAAATTTAGTTTTAAACCTTTTGCAATTTTGCATAGATACTCTTTCGGGTACTGTTCACCCCAAACGCTCTCAAATTCGACACTGTTCATGGCTGAGTTCCTTCGATGAATTGGTCGTTCTTTTGATGATTCGACTTGGCTGGTTGCTGTTTGGGATGGAAGATTCACCTCTATTCGTCCTTTCCCCAGCTATTTGGATCCTTTGCTCCCGGTTTACTCGAATTGATCGGCATTTTCCTGTTAGGGTTTCGGAACTTTGGCCCTCTCTCATGGTCGGATGATATGGCAGTGTTCACGGTTGCACGAATCTGGGTTTTGTGCTGATTGGACTCGTTTGGATGCGGTGTCTTCTTCGTTGACCTCTCTCCTCATCTTATGTCTTGGGGTCTTGGTCCGGATTGACTTGTCCACCTGTTTTGTATGATTTCTTAGCTCCAGCTCTGACACTGTTCCTTGAAGTTGCTGGGGTTTTGGGTGTGATCTATTACGGAATTACTACTTGTCGGATTACTACCTCTAGACTCGATTTTCTTAGCTCATGTGGGTTCATCCACGGTGCTCCTTGTGGTGATGTTCGGGCTATCTAGATGGGGCTTCTTAGCTTATCTAATCCTTCTTCATCATACACAAGTTGAAGTGTTATCTATGAGACCCTGATTTGAGCTGGACTTTCTGGATTTCTCTAATACTGTTCATTGAAGACAACCTTTGAATCTTCAAACTATAATGAATTTCTTGATTCGAATTTTGGATTTTGGGGAAACTTGTATAACAAAATTGCACCAGGTTTCCGGGGTTTCGGAGTGAACTCCCAATGATTGGGGACTATTCAGGGGGCTTCTCTCGGTTGTTGCTGTGTTGTGTGGGTATTGTGTTTATGCTCCGATGAGTAATGCTCCTATTGAGTTACAACCTATGGGACGTGCAATTGCTGATGAGAGTCATGCTGGGAGGAAAAGCTCCCTCGGAACCCCCTTAGTTGAAGCTGGCCATTCTCTAAGGCTGAGTAGGAGGGGCTGCAGTAGGAGTAGGGTGGCTTTTGGCAAATTACCAGTGCGGGATAAGTCTGTGTTAACCACCCACGATGGAGGTGACGAGCTGGAGGAGTTTGATTGACCTCCAGCTACTGTGGATGGCCTTCGATCTCACATTCCCATGGCTGATGTGGGAGATGGTAAGAATGTTCAAATTAAAAAGGGTACCACACATGCTGCCACAACTAGTCCTCCCCTTGGGGGAGACGTACAAACTGAGGTTCCCCCGAAATTGGATGCTCCTGGCTCCTCAGGGAGAAGATCTATGAGTCGCCGTAAGGGGGGACGGTCTAGAAGCTCTCTGAGGAAACATAGCTTGATGCCTCCAACGTTATCCTCCCCCTTAATTCTGCCTTGGGAGATGATGTTCCGAAGCAGCCTGTTGTTCATAACCAGGCCAAATCATGGGCTAATGTGGCTAAAGCTACTGCGGCCATTGGATATGACCTCACTTATATCCCTCCAACTTTTAAAGATGGCAAGCCTTGTGTTCATATATCCGAGGACATCCTTCAAGATACGGACAAGGTGTGGCACGAATCGATTGTTGGTTACTTCATTGGAAAAAAACTGTCTTTCAAGTTGATTGAAGCGTCCCTTAAGCATCTCTGGGGGCACTACCTGGAGGACATGATAGCGAACGAGGATGGCTTTTATTTATTTCATGTACCGGATGCAGAGTTCAGAAGGAAAATTCTAGAAAGAGGCCCTCTCACTGTGGTGTGAATCTCACTCATCCTGCAGCAGTGACACCCTTCGCTGATGCTAAAAAAGGAGAAACATGAAAGAATCCTGGTGTGGGTTAAATTAAGGAATCTTCCCTACTCTGTGTGGTCCCCGAAAGGCATTAGCTCTGTTGCTAGCACCATTGGGAAGCCCTTGTATGTGGATCAGCACACTGAAAAGAGGAGGATGATATCCTTTGCTAGGGTCTGTGTTGAGATAAGTGCATCTAACCTAATTGATGATACTGTTTCAATTTTCCAAGAAGATGAGGAGATTATAGTGGCTGTCGAATATGAGTGGAAGCCTCTACTCTGCCACAAATGCAAGGCTTTTGGTCACAAATGTCCTGACCAAGTGGAGGCCAAGCAGGCTGTGAATGAATGGCGAGATGTACAGAAAGAACCGGTGTTGGCTTCAGGACATAAGTCCCTTTCCTAGGGGACTATCTCTAGATCAACCTCCACATAGGACTCACTCAGACTCTATTCAAGAATGGACTACGGTCCAATCCAGGAGCAGGAAAAGCGCCAAGTCTCAGGCTGCATTGGTAGCCACTGATGAAGGAGTTACCTCAGTTGGAGCACAACAACAAGTTACTCCTTCGGTGGCCAAAATTGCTAGTTCCTCCTTCAATTCTAAAGGTGAAATGTCTAAGGACCTAGAAGTTGTGCCTGATAGCTCCGAAGCTAGCTCATTAGAGGATTCCTCCCATGAGATGTATCAGCTAGAGACCCCACAAAATGCTCCTGTTGAGTCTGCACAGAGACCTGGAATGGCGCTGCAGGTGGACAGTTGCTCCACCCCCCCCCACGATTAATTTGGTCAAGGCATCTACGGCCAAGAAGAAAGGCCGCCAATCTAAAAGGAAGTGAGTGTCTCTTCTTTTGTTCTGTATATATGTTTTTTGGAGCTTGGAATATTAGGGGTCTAGTTAACCCGGTGAGACAAACAGAAGTTCGATATCTTGTGCGAACAAACAAACTCTTTTGTATAGGTCTTTTGGAGACCAAGGCCCCCTTGTCAGGCTTTCAGGAAATCTCTCCGAACTTGATTCCGGGGTGGTGTTGGGAGGCAAATTATACTCATGCTGCTCTTGGCCGTATATGGTTTGGATGGGATCCCCGGTTGGTCCGTTTTGAACTCACATCATCTTCAGCTCAAGCAATGCATGGAACTCTTGGTACGATGGATTCTAAGGTCTTCTTTGCTATTTCTATGATATATGTTGCTCATACTTTTGTATCTAGATGCCCTTTGTGGGCTGAACTAGCTTTTAGAAGTTGGTCTCTACAAGAATTGCCTTGGGTTGTTATGGGAGACTTCAATGCAATATGATCCCCCGCGGACCGTTTAGGAGGAACCACGGTTTGGCTTCCCTCCTTTGACGAATTCCATAATTGTTTGCTGGATTCGGAACTTGATGATCTAAGATATGTTGGAAACAGATTCACTTGGTCCTCTTTTCAAGGTGAGGACAAGATCCAAAGGAAAATCGATAGGGTTCTAGTCAATCCTAAATGGGTGATGGACTTCACCTTCTCTGAAGCTTCCTTTCTTTCTCCGGGTATATCTGATCATTCCCCGATGGTGGTACGTGTTTTGCCATTAGCTCATGTTAAACGGCCCTTCAAGTTTTTTAATCTCTGGATGCTAGACTTGGGTTTCCTTCCTTTGCTTTCTTGAGTTTGGGAGCTGCAAATTGTGGGGACTCCTATGTTTCAGCTTTGCACGAAATTAAAACTTCTCAAGTCCAAATTGAAGCTTCTCAACCGTCATTCCTTTGCTGATATCTCGAAACGCACACTCCTGGCGAGGTAACATCTTCATGGGATGCAGGATGCTCTCCTTCGTGACCCGACTAACATAGATCTAGCTCAAGAGGAGAAGCTTGCAGGGGTTTCTTTCTCTAGACTGCGCCTTCAAGAGGAACTTTTTTATAAGCAGAAGTCCCAGATTAGATGGTTGGAGGAGGGTGATCGCAATACCAAATTCTTGCACTACTCTGTGAAGAAAAGGCAGCTCGAGAATAGGATCATCTCGATCCGAAATGACTCAGATCTTCTCATCTCCTCATAACCGAAAATTAATGAAGCGTTTGTAAATTATTATAAGCAGCTGTTTGCGAGTCCTTAGTCGCCTCATCGGCCTGATTCTCAGGTCATTGCCGATTGCCTTCTTCGTAAGCTAAGTGTACAGCAACAGTGCTCCTTGGCGGCTCCTTTTACCGAAAATGAAGTGCAGTCCACCTTCTTCTCCTTGGCTTCAGGTAAAGCTCCTGGTCCCGATGTTTTTAATGCTGAATTTTTCAAGAAAAATTGGGATGTCGTAGGGCCTTTAGTCATCTCTGCTATCTTGGATTTCCTCCACTCGAGATGCCTATTGCGCCAAATTAATGCTATTATAATTGCTTTGGTCCCCAAATGCCCAAATGCTTCCTCTTTGAGTGACTTTAGACCAATTGTGTGTTGCAATACCATCTATAAATGTATCACAAAGATTCTGGCAAACCGTATTGCTAAGATGCTTCCTTCTTTGATTGGTGGGTCTCAAGCTGCTTTTGTAAAAGGGAGGAAGATTTCAGACAACATCCTCTTGGCTCAAGAGTTGTTTGTGGGGTTCCATCATGATACTTACTCTCCAAAATGTGCCATCAAGGTTGATTTTAAGAAAGCTTATGACACGGTTGATTGGGTATTCCTGGAAGCGACTCTTATTGCATTTGGATTTCCTTTGATGCTCATTAAGCTTATAATGGTTTGTGTTCGTACTCCCAAATTTTCGATTGCCACTAATGGGGAGTTACACGAATTCTTCCCGAGTTCGAGGGGACTAAGGCAATGTGACCCTATCTCTCCTTATTTGTTTACCATGATCATGGAAGTCTTTTCTGGTTTAATCTTTAAAAGTACCATGAGCCAAGATTTCAGTCACTATTGGAGATGCAAAGCCACTAATCTGACCCATCTCTTCTTCGCTGACGATGTGTTGATGTTTTGTCAAGCGAATGTTGCCTTGGTTAGATGCTTGCAGAAGGCGATTGTGACTTTTTCGGAGTGGTCGAGGTTGGTTCCTAATTCCTCTAAAAGTGAAGTTTATATTTCAGGAAAGCCCACAGATTCTCACGATATTGTCAGACTCTTAGACTTCAGGCTGGGATCCTTACCATTCCGATACCTTGGGGTGCCCGTGATAGCGGCTAGATTGGGAAAAGCTGATTGTACCTCTCTGATCAACGCCATTACAAGGAGGGCTCAATCCTGGACTCAATGCTTTCTATCATTTGCTAGCCGACTCCAGTTGGTAAAATCTGTTCTTCATGCAATTCAGGTATATTGGTCTAACATCTTTATTCTCCCTATATCGATCCTTGATTGCATTGAAAAGACCTTAAGGCAGTTCTTTTGGAGAAGGCCGTCCTTGGGTGTGAGTGGAGTTAAAGTTTCTTGGAAGGATGTTTGTATCCCCAAGGAGGAGGGGGGACTTGGTATCAGACGCCTCAAGGAGAACAATAAAGCTTCTATGCTCAAACATATCTGGGCCCTCTTTGTTGATAAAGAATCACTTTGGTGTATGTGGATCCACTCCAATTTCCTCAAGAAGCGAAGTTTTTGGGAGGTAAGTAAACCTACTTTTTGCTCTTGGTCTTGGAAGAAACTCATTGACCTAGGGAAGGAGTTTAGACATTTGTTTTGTTGGCATGTAGGGAATGGCCTTTCTACTTCCTTATGGTTTGATTCATGGCATCCTCATGGCCCTTTAAATATGATTTTCTCCAATCGTCAAATTTACTTGTCAGGTTACCCGAGGAATGCCACCCTTGCTAATCTATTGCAAAACCAATTACCTCATTCTCTTCTCTTGGAGGCGTTAAATGATTAGGGTGAGGACCTTCCAATCCTTACCAATCATCATGATCGTTTATTATGGATGGGTTGTGCCTCTTGTAAGTTTTCAGCATCCTCGACTTGGGATGCAGTCAGACCGAGAAGTCCCTTGGTTCCCTGGGCCAAATTCATACGGGACAAGCATATTACTCCTAGACATCAGTTCCTCCTTTGGCTTGTGACCAAGAAAAGGCTTCCTACTCAGGTCTTCCTTATGTCCTATGGTAGAATTGCCAATGCTACTTGTGCCTTTTGCCGCTCTAGACCGGACTCAGTGGATCATCTATTCTTTGGGTGCTCCATCACTAACCATCTTGCACTATTCTAGTCGCGGAACTGTTTGATTGATTGGAAGAATGGTGATTGGAACGACACCCTTGCATGGGCGACATCTCACATATCCGGCAACCAATTCTCCCATATGATTGCGAGGTTCGCGCTAGGGGCAATGTGTCATATTGTTTGGAATTCCAGAAATAACATTTTGTTTAGGAATCGAGATCGGTTCCTCCCTGCTATGAAGATGCAGCTAGTGAAATTGGTAAGGGATTTTGCTCGGACTCAAAGTAATGTTGTTGATACCTCAAGGAATAGAAGAATTCAGCACAATTGGGGTCTAGAAGATTCTATTTTCTTGTAAATGTGTTGTAAGCTTACTCTTTGTTTTTGTTTTGGCTCTTTTGGTCGACTACATATAGAAATCCATAGTACTCCTTCACTTAGCTCATCATGGGTGTAAGTGTAGATATGTGGTACCAGGCTCTCCTTCTTGTACATTTGGCACTAAATATCAATATACTTCTTACCTTACCAAAAAAAAAATCTTTTGCAATTTTGCTGATTAAGTCTTTCCAACGGATTTTGGTCGGAAAATACATACGTGGCGCGACTGGACCTCATTGGTGACAACTTGGCAAAAATGACTTTGTCTTGGCCCCAAATCACCTAGCCCTAGCCCCTAAATTCGTTCTAGGGTTGCTTCCGAAGCCCCTCTGACGTTGCATATCAAATCCTACGACAGATAATAAAGGCTAGCCGATTCTCTATTTTGCTCTCTTTCCTTTTTTTTGCTTCTACCGTGCCCCGATGGAGATGAAAGACCACGACTATGATGATGAAGAAGGTCCCCTAGAGGCCGTCCGCGAGAGAGATCTCTTCCCTCTTCTTCTTTTTTTTTTTGTCTCTCCTTCTTTCTTTTTTCTTTAGTCGAACTCCATCTACTTTTCTTTCTTCATTCGACTTTTTTCTACCCCCAGCGAAGCCTCCAAATATCTCTTTTCTCCCTTTCACGTTTTCTTCTCTGTTTCTTCCCCCTTGCCTCTGGTTCTCTCGCCCAAACCTCACGTTCTCCTCTTTTTCTTTTTCCTTCGTTTTCTTCCTTCATCCACTTTTGTCAATGGCCTCCCCTCGCGTTCTAGGGTTGCTTCTGAAGCTCCTCCGACGTTGCATCAGATCCTATAATGAATTTGGGGCTAGGGTTCGGTGATTTGGGGCCAAGAAGAACGAATTTGGGGTAGCGAATTCAGGGTTCTTCAAAAAGCGAATTTAGGATTCTTAAAGAAGTGAATTTGGGGGTTTTTTTTCCTTCGGTGGTATGATGGCAAGAGGAGACAAACAAATTTTTATGCCCAAAACAATGTCATTTTTGCCACATCGTTGTCAGCAAGGTCTGGTCACACCATGTCGTTACTACGTAGGCATTTTCCGGTCAATATCCATCGGAATGACTTAATCAGTAAAGTTGTAAAAGGTTTAGGACTTATTTGACAAAAAAAATATTTATAACTGAATCGGCAAAATTGTAAAAATGGCAATTATCCCCTTAACAAACAGATCTCATCATTTAATCAGATCGAGTATCGTGTATGATTCAAAGTCAAAACATGATTTAACAATGTAATAAAAAGAAGAATTCCAAGATGCAACAAAGGTACGCAGCATTAGATTTCAATATCTCCATAATGTTAAAATTAAAAACTATGGGACCCTCAAGCAATTATATGGAAGATTAAAAGGACGCATAAATAAAACAAGGGATATTGGAGATGAGATCAGGCTAGTAGGAAAAAAAATATTTGTGACAGTTATTAGAGAATACTCTCCTATTCTCACCTAAATAGAAGAATGAAAAGATTTAGACTCCGTTCGTTTCGCGAAAAATATAGCATTTCTGAAAAATATTTTTCGGAAAATCATTTTCCTAGAAAATGATAATATTTTCGGGTGTTCGTTTGTCAAAAGCCACCGGCTCGCCGGTCTAGAGCGAGGTTGAGATACACTATCAGAGACCACAATATTTAAAAGTAGATAATGGATACGGAAAATGTTTTCCCTTTTAAAAAAGCGAAAAATATTTTCCCCACTTTTGAAAGTATTTTTTTCATTGGTGGAAAATATTTTCTTTGAATATTTTATTTTCCTTGAAACGAACGTCGGAAAATTCGAAAATATTTTCCTAGAAGTTATTTTCCGTGAAACAAACGGAACATTAAAAACCATGCTAGTGAGAGAATTAATTGACTCTCTAAAGGCATATAAAAAAATAAAATAAAATAAGACTAATGCTACAAGATGAAGATCCTGTTGAAAGTGACTTTAAGTCTTCAACAAACACGTTGTTGCATAAATCCAAAAATGGCATAAGGAACTCTTGGGAAAAAAAAAATACAAGACGAGAAGAAACCTCTTCAAAGGAAAAAATAAATAAATCTACCCTGCAGTATTTTGCAAGAAAACGGATCGCTTACAAAAAGATTGTTGGTTTCTAGATAGACCATAATTGCCTTCATGTAAAAGATACAGCCACATAGATGGTTAAAAACAAATGATCAAGCTAATTATGCTGAAGAAAAAGAAAACGAAATATGATAAGTTCAATTGAAGCCAAGTGGTGAATGCCAAGAAAAATGATACATGTTATATTGATAGCGATGTGGTAACCACATGATGAGCCATGAACTATGTTCAACAATATTGATACGTATGCTATAACTCAAATGAGATTAGGCAGCAGCGCATTAGTCAATATGAAAAGAAAAAACATTGTAGCCGTTGAAACAATTAAAGGGCAAATATATATTCATAACAACACAAAACTCTCTCAGTGAGGGCCAAATGATACAAAGTGGATAATCTTTATTATTTTAATAGAGATACATGCACCATCTATTATAAATACAAAAATCAAATTATCATCTTTGTTAAAATGGACAATAGAAACTCTAACTGGAGTTGATGATTTATGATTACAGCAGTGGAGATTTGACCACTTCAACTTTAATAGGTTAAGAACTTTCCAATTAAAAAATTTTGATGAGACACTTTCATCTATTTGAAAAATCTAAGATGTTTGGGAAAGCTATCTCATTGGAAAATAATAAAGGTAGTCATTAACATTTAGAAGTGCATGGAGAGCTAAATGAAACCACTAAAACTAGTTCATATTGGATGTAGATGGTCCAATGAGGAATCCCAACATCAAGCTAATATAAGTATTTTATTCTCTTCATCGAAGACTATACCAGAATGACATGGATCTATTTTTTTAGAACAGAGATTTTCTCAATTTTCAAGAAAGTCAAGAACCACTTTGAGAAGCAAAGTGGGCATAGAATCAAGATCTTAAGAAGCGACTGAGGCACTGAATACAACTCCTACGAAATCAACAAATTTTATGAGGACAAAGGTGTTAATGATCAACCAACATTTGGATATGCCTTATAGCAAAATGGATTTGCAAAAGGAAAAAATAGACTGTCATGAAGATGGCGAGATCCATGCCAAAGGAGAAAGGACTTCCTAACTCATTATGGGCGAAAGCAATCCATAACAAAACTTCATTCGAAGCATGGAGCGGACAAAAGAATACATAAAAGGGAATATTTATCAGCTACGACGGTCAATCAAAAGGCTACCAAGTCTACGCACTAACAACTGAGAAGCTGATGATCAATCAAGATGTCAAGTTCAACGAGCTAAACACTTGGAATTAAGAAGAAAAGAAGATCGAAAAGAAGTATGCTACTTAGTCGGACATACCACCAGTATGTGAGAAGTCAAAACTCAAGGAAAATGTGAAGCATCAAATTCCTCTACTCAAGATGTAAAACCACCATCCTCTCCAAGCTTAATGCAAGACAAATCTGCTCTAGGATCTCCTATACGAAGAAAAAAGTCACTTGGAAGAGCTTATGAAACATGCTACTATACCACTAGAAAGTTATGAAAATGCTTTCAGAGATGAAGTTGGATAAAAGCCATGGAGGGGGAACTCAATATGAGTGAGAAAAATGAAATTTGGGAGTTCATCGAGGAGACAAAGATTATGATTGGCATCAAGTGGGTTTTCACGACGAAGCTCGATCGATCAATTCAAAAGAATAAAGTGAGGCTCTATGAAAGGATACTTGCAACAGCCAAGTATTACCACACAGAAACTTTCACTCCATCGCTTGCGGAGACACTATTCATGCTCTCATAGCCTTAGTAGCAAAAAAGAAATGGAGAATCCATCAAGAGGATGTAAAGTAAACATTTCTAAATGGATACTTTTAAGAAGAAATATAAGTGGGACAACCAATAGGCTTTATCACCAAGGCAAAAGAAGGAAAGGTCCTAAGGCTTAAGAAACCCCTATACAGGTTAAGAGAAGCAAGATGAGCATGATATAGTAGAGTTGACAAATACTTCACCAAACAAAGGTCGAAGACCATGAGTGAGCCAACATTCTACATCAAAACTCAAGCTAAGTTTAACACTCTTATTGTCTCTGTGTGTATAGATGAACTCTTACATACATAGAATAGTGAGAAAATGATTCAAGAGTTCAAAGAAGAAATGATGAATGCATTTTAGATGATGAACTTAGGATTAATGCACTACTTACTCCACATGGAGACTAACCAAAAAAAATGAGTCTTCATATTGTAGAAAAAATATGCAGAGAACATCCTAAAGAAAGTCAAAAGGAACCATTGCTAAACAATTGCAACACCATTCGCAATGAATGAGAAATTACTAAGGAAAGATGGAGTAGAAAACTCCTATGCTCCAAAAGAACTCTAAGCTATTTACGAGAAATCACAGGCTTTGTCATTTAATGCCGGCCAAGTGCAACTACCGAGCTCCTTGGTTGCACTGATAGTGATCAGGCAAGCTTGGATCACAATCAAAGGAGTATTACTGGTTATGCATTCTCACTAGGTTTTGCAATGTTCTCAAGGACGACCAACTAGCAAGACTTAGTTGTACAATTAACTCGAAAAGTTGTGTAAATCACAATTGTTCCTAATATCGAAAAGCATTATAACTGCGAAGAACAGAAGAGAATATTAGAGAAGTGCGGACAAAACCTAGTTCAATTATTTGCAACAAGCAGTCCGTAATTGATGTTTCTAAAAAGTGATCTTTTACATACGAATTAAACAAATCTTTATCAAATATTCATATGAAAAGTACAAAGTAATGGGGAGATCACGTTCAAAATATTGCAAAACTGATGATGACGTCACAAACATATTTACTAAAGTATCACCGCAAGCCAATTTCGGGACGCTACAAAACATGCTTAGAGTATCAAATGTTTGGCTGAGGAGTGTCGAAGTTGTGATCAATTTATCCAGACGGGAGGATTCAGCTAGGTTTGACATGGCATTCAATTTGAGAGGGCAAAAATAGAGAGAGTGCGGAAGATGAATGATATTGCTGGACTCGGGTAAGAGTGTTAAGTGAACAAGCGAGATCAAGTGACGGCAGGAGAGAGAAAACAGAGGTATAAAGGTGGGTTGGGTTTAGGTAAACAGTTAATCAATTTAACACTCGTACTTTATTGGGTTTTGCCCTTCAAAACTCATTTATAAACTACTTTCTAAATATAACTAACTCATATAATAACTCAACTCATTAATTATGAGTTTCTATGACCCATTTTGACAAGTCCAATATATTTTTAAGGCATAACATCCCATTCTAACGAAGTTTTGCAACAATTGAGGTTTAAATACTTGATTTTGCGATGTTTCAAGCTTTTAGATCATTCAATCTACTTATAATGATTATTTTTCAAAGTACTCAACAAAGTTTGTTGCACAAGTTGTGGGTCATAGTTCATTCTTAAAAAACTAAAATATAAAAACCATTTTAAATTTTTTTTTTTGCTAAATTGGATTCAAATGCTTTATTTTGTGAGGATTCATGCTTTTCAGATAATCTAATGTACTTAAAGTTAGTTTAATTTTTTCTAGAAGAATTTCTCAAAATTTGTAGCACAAGTTGTGGGTCATGATTTATTCTAAAGAAAGAATCTCATTTTTTGTAAAGTTTAGCTATATACATAAGTGTGTTTGTGTGTGTATAGTATATGTTTCGAACAAAGTACTTAGATAAATTGAGATGTATAGAGAGTGCTACTGATGTTGACTAACTAAATTAAAACTTAAAGATAATAGCAAATAGGATGTTATACATAAAAAAAAATAATGTTCATTCTCTAATGGTCAAACATATACATAGAGCAATAACTCATTCTTTCATATAAATTTAATTTAGCATAATTGTAATCATCTTTTCAACAAACATACACCATAAGTGTGACGACACTTGTAGTAATTAATTTTCTTTGATATGTAGATGTAAAACTAATAATTTTTAGATGACAAAAAAAGGTTGACTAAATTGAATATACCATACACAAATCGATTGCAATAATGTGGAATTTTTCTATATATCTTGAAATTTCTTATGCGTCAAACTTCAAATTAACTCAAAATAATGGAAAATAGAAAAGGAAAAAGTGATCGAATGAAAAGGAAAAAGTTTTTCTTTGATCAGGGAAAAGGAAAAGTTAATTAGGCGCATCGTCTTATATAATAAATTGAGAATCATCTTTTTAAAAAATAAAAGCAACAAATGGGTAGCGGAATAAAAATGTCGAAGCACACTTGCATCAATTCTATACTCTCACTACTCTCCTTCCTATACATCCGAAAAAAACAAAACAAAACACCCTCCTTTCATCTTATTCTGTAGATATTTGAACCAATATTTTATTGAACCCTAAGAAAAACATTGCTTTAGCAAATGAATAGAAGTTGCTTATTTGATTAACGGGATTAAAAACATACAAAGAAATAGGAGATAACTTGCTCAAAATACTCAAATAGGAGATAACTTGCTCAAAATACTCTCTCTCTCTCTCTCTCT